>JAOVVF010000048.1:1188092-1198443 GCA_028565595.1 Duopalatinus emarginatus
TCTTTATGTTTGAAGCCTGAAATGTGGCAAAAGTTTGAAAAGTTCAAGGGGGCCGAATACTTTTGCAAGGCACTGTAGGTGTGGGTGATAACTTTAAAAGATGGAGCCTAGGCCACTGTGGTAACCTGTCATACAATGTTGTTGTTGATACAGAAATTTAATAAAGTAGGAGGAGTTTGCAGGGATCTTTGCCAGATTTTAGAAAGAAAACAACTTGTCATTTAAAAAACAACCACCCCCACCTTTAATAGTTAATTCTCCACTGTGACATGTTTTCTTTGCATGAGATAAGCATGAAGATATAAATCTTAGTGATTACATTCAGTGTGCTATTGTTGTACCTGTCACAGCTTGCTTGATCGCACGCAAGTTCACACAAAAAAACATGTCGGGTCAAAAATGTCTACTTACATTCCACTGGATTACTACTTAGCAATTAAAAGAGACAAAGCTTTATAAAAGTTTAAGGTCTGTGTCTATGCATTTCTAACATGTCACACTTTTATGGCCTTTGAACATGGGTGAGAAAGGAGGCTATCAAATGGCAGGGAACACAGTGTCTTGAAATGAAGCGTCATGTCTTAGTGGACTCCCCTAGTCTTCTCTAAAGCAGCACATTTTTGAGTGAAACATGAGACCACTTTGTGGCTGCAAATACCTAAGACTTCTGTCAATTATTGTTGGGAATTTGAGAGAGAGAGAGTTTTACTTCCTGTCTGACTGGTCTCTTAGCCAAAGGCATTCAGCCCTCATGGGCACCTACACTATGCCTGGCTAATCCTGGATAGTGTTTGTGCTATTATCTGTTTTCTATAGTACTAGTAGTACTTGTAGTACCAATGATTTGGATTCTGGGAACAATATGCTTGGAGATGTTAGGTTTGGGTCAAAAATCATTCGTTTATTCTTCCATCCATTCATCCATCCAATTATTAATTAATTCATTCATTTATCCATACATCCATCCATTCATTCATCTTCAGTGAATGCTTAATAATAGTCAGGGTCACCGTGGGTCTGATGTCTATCCCAGAAACACTGAGCACAGAGAAGGATGTCAGTTGCAGTCAAACAACTTGACACTGATTTTTAGATTTCTAAAGCACTTTATGATCTGAGCACATCTAATTCATCTGTTTGCTATAAGAATAGCCATCAATTGTGTTATTGAATTTACAGACAAACATTCACAGATCAAAATAGCTACAATGACATTATCATTATAAACCGATTAACCATTTTTTATGTTCAGTATCTGTTATCTGTCTATAATGTCAGAGATGCTGCATGTTGGAAGCCATGAGAAACCACATTTCACCTGTTTTAATAACACAGATAATAACTAACTAGGCTGTTGTGGTTCATTTGCAGAGTTTGTGGTAAATTCCTGTAAGTCTGGTTATTTTTACCTTCACATTTATTGACGCTTTTGATTGTTTGATTATTTTTTTTATTTTTAATATTGTACATTAACATGAAAAGTAATAACTTGTTCTGCATCATAATTAAATTGTCCATGTCTTATTTACAACACAACATTGTAAAAAATAAAGGAAAACACACAATATTTAATTTAAGTGTTTCAATTCGTCTAGATCTCTCTTACAATTTCTTTTTCGCATCAAGTTTTTTTGTCTCATACAGATTACAATGGTAACCAGAAACATGCATACTGAGAACATCATCATACCCAGACCACAGAGCAATAGGAGCCAAGGCAGTTGTGTACAACTCTCTGTCAGGTTGTAAGGTTTTGGAAGCATGGGGGTCTCTGAAACTAGGGGAAGATATGAGGGAATGGTTGTCATGTGGCACTGAGTGGACATCTCATTGACCAGTACATTAACCCACACAGTGGCCTGAAGAGGTGCAGGCTTCCCTCTATCACTGACTCTAATTAAGAGGTGGTGCATACCATAATCTCTGCCCACAAGCTGCTGCACCAGCGTGATGTTCCCTGAGTGTGGGTCGATCTGAAATGGGCTGGGATTGATTGGCTCCCTGGCTATAATGTGGTAAGTAATATCTGAATTCATGCCTGAGTCACGGTCAATAGCATAAATTTTAGTGATGATGCTGCCAGCCCTGGTGTCGGGGGATACGGTCAGGCAGGACAGGTTGCTGCTCGGAAGGAGCACCTGGGGCTGATTGTCATTTATATCCTCCACGAAAACAGTTACAGATGCGGTGGAGGAGCGCGGAGGACTGCCGCCATCTATAGCCAACAGGATCAGCTCATAATGCTCATGCTTCTCCCTGTCCACCTCACCTGTACAGCGAAGTGTAGACTGGGACAGGTCCATTGCAAAAGGAACTTGTTTGTCCAGTACTTGCACATTCATGACTTTTCCATTATCTCCCTCATCTGCATCAACAATCCCAATCTTTCCAACCTGGGCTAAGTGTGGAATAGCTTCAGAGATGAAGAAGATAAAGTGTGGTGTGACAAAAGTTGGCTGGTTATCATTCTGATCCAGGACTTTTACAGACACTGACGAAAAGGCCTCTAATGGTGGAAAGCCATTGTCCCTGGCCAGCACTGTGAGAATGTATTCTCCCTGTTGCTCTCTGTCTAAAGGCTCTAAAACAGTCACTACACCTGTCGCTTCATCAATACTAAATACAGCGGAAGTAGTTTGAATAAGTCTATATGACACTTTGCCGTAAAGCTGGCTATCGGCATCACTTGCCCTGACTTGTACTATAGAGACTCCTGGTTTATTGTTCTCCTCTATTTCGACCTGATAAGAAGTTGTCTCAAACTGTGGGGCATTATCATTCACATCTTCGACCTCCACTTTGATCTCTTTCATTACATGCATATGTTTGCCTTTGACATCACTTATCACAACTGTAACATGATATTTGCTACATACTTCAAAGTCTAGTGGTTTTGAGGTTGTTAGTAGATAGTTGCCTGATTGTGCTTTCAAAGTGAATACTGTTCTGTCTTCCTCTAAGGACAAAATCCTTGGGACACTTGAGATATCTTTCAGCTCCAAAACAGCCAAAAGAGTTGGTGGCTCATTCTCTCGTAATATAATAGTTTGGTTTCTATACTGTGCTACATACTTAATCTCAACAGTTGGTTCTGGGCTCAACACTGGCTGCAGATATACAGTTACCTGAGTTTGCTCAATAGGACATGGTGGGCTATTCACAACCACTTTTAACACATGTTCCTCCAGGATGTCTAATCTTATATCCATAGCTGTACTGATCCTGCCTGTGTTTCTGTCCAAGTGGAAAAGTTCCTTGGCCCGATCTGAGATCTGGAGACTGAAGGAGTAAGTGATCTGACTGTTGCTGCCCAGGTCTGGGTCTATGGCCTGAACCTGGGCCACTGTTGTTCCCCGGGTCACTCCTCCTGGCACTGAAACAGTGTGAGGGTTATCAGGACTGAACTGCGGGCACTGATCGTCTACATCTAGCACTGTAACAACCAAAGACACCATAGCACTCAGAGGCACAAAGCCACTGTCCACAGCAACAAGAACCATGAAATACTCATTTTGAGTTTCACGGTCCAGCTCTCTTTCAACAATCAGCTCAAGGGCAGAACCGTCCAGTTCCACATTAAAGAATCCTTTAGCGCCTTCTAAATGATACCTTATCTGTGCGTTACTGCCTATGTCCTCGTCCTGAGCCTTGTCATCCAACAGCACCCTCATACCGACACTTGCATCCTCTGGAATTCTTAAATGAATTTCATTTGTTTCAAAATAAGGAGCATTGTCATTTATATCCTCCACGATAACGGTTATCTTCATCAGTTCTTGTTCTGGACCCACTAGGGCATCGGCTGAGATGGTACAGGACCCAGTCTCTCGTGATGGACACAAAGTCTCTCTGTCAATTATCTTCTCTGTTGTGTACACGTCCCCGGTTTCCTCATTAACTTTAAAATACGATCTCTCAAGCAGCCGGTATGGAGGAGGGTAGGCTGCGCTCAGGGTGCCTATCTTAATTCCTTCTGGTCGCTCCTCCGGTGTCGAAAGAGTCAACACAGTGTGGCATATGATCTGTCTGACAGTTGCTATGAGAAGCACCTTGTAAAGAGAACCAGAGAAAGTGTTAAGCAGACTGAAGTAAACAACACCCCACTTTCCATATGAAAGTTTAACAGTTATTCAGGGTTTAAATACACAGGCCTTAGGATAAAGTATAACAGTATAACAGGCAATACTGTTCTGTTCAGTTATATGATCACAAATTTATATAGATATATAAGTAAGTACAGTTTAAATTTTCTTGTCAGCTATACTAATCCAGGCTGAAACTTTTGAGGTGCTTATACTTCTGACTAGTTGCAGTACAATGTATTACTATTTAAATGTAAATCATGAGATTTTACAAGAAATTACAAGATTTTACTTACGATATAATATTATAGGTTATAATAAATGATGACAATGCAAAGTATAGTAACATATTGAACTTAACATATATTATATACATGATTATGACAAACATGAAAAAAAAAATTGTTTCCATTTACAGTGTAAAAGAATTACAATTACATTCAGTCCACCCTATCAGCCCTATCAACTCAGTTCAGTCACAGTGGGTTAGAGATTTTGTGTGGTTCTGCATTCAAACATATCATATCTTATTGCACCTCTTACACAACATTGCTTCATGCATGAACAATTTATCTAATCAGGCATGTTTGACAAGTAGGTTTGTCAGAAACAAAGTCTACAAGACACAAATTATTTTACTAGAAAAGTCTGCAAATAAATAAAAGTAAAGCTAAAACCTCTCCACTACTCATTTGCTAGAGAGAGAATGGACAGAGTGTGTGAAATCGTACCTGTAACAGACGCATCGTGTTCATATTTCCGTGAGGTGCAGGTGACCATTCTTCATGTGGGTGCTAGCGGTGTGGAATGAAACCTGAGTGTGACTAGGATTTTTTGAGGGAGGGAACTCAACTCAAACTGCCATCTAAATGAAAAGAGCCAGCTTTCATTTCCGAGTAAAACCTGTTCCATCAATGTTCACACTCCTTTTCACAGAGTCTTTAACATGTTTATGATGCCAACATATTTTTTTGATTTACAGTGAGAAAAATAAGCCTATCACATTGCATACACACACACACACACACACACACACACACACACACACACACACACACACACACACAGTAGCATGTTGCCATTCTTCTGGGATCTTTTATAGATATAATGTTTAATATAACTAATTAATGCTGTGCCTGACACTTTGGTCCTCACAAACATTTAAACCCCAAAACATAGTCGTCCCCCTCCCACATGTTTGTGTTACTATTCTTGTAAGGACTTTTCTTAGACATAATTATTAATGTATCTAACCCTAAACTTAAAAACCAAACTAAACTAAACAAAAAAAAATTTGCAGCTGACTTATTTGTTTATTTCTTTATATACAGTACTGTGCAAAAGTCTTAGGCACCCTTTTTCCAGTACAAATTCTGTTATAAATATTTATTTTATGAATTCTGCATTATTCAGTCAGTAAAAAAACATTTTAGATTTACTTCTACTACTTCTAGATCTACTACTACTACTACTAATAATAATAATAATAATTATAATTATAATATTACAATAATAATAATAAGAAGAAGAATGTTACAAAAAAAATCACAAGTGTATGTCTGTAAAGACAGCAACTTATTAAATAACTTGTTCAATTAAAAAAAGCATCATGAAGAATCCTGAGTTTTTCCATTAAAAAAAGTAATTGCGACAAACAAACCTCTTAAACTGTATAAACTGTACCTAGAACTAATACTTAAGAAATAAAGCAAATGGTTGTCACATATAATACTGACTTTCTTTAGTTTATTACTATTTACTGCACAATGCTGTCTTTTTCTTTTCAGTAATAAAGAATTAATTTAATTATTTCTGAAGTCATCTTTGTTTCCAACAATTTTTGCATGTGCCTAAGATTTGCACAGTACTGTATATTAAAAACAACAATGAAACCCCTCACTTTTTTGTGGGGACAATATGTCCCCAGACTGTCAAAAATATCAGGTATTCTTTATCTTTATGGAGACTTCAATTCAATTCAATTCAATTCAATTTTATTTATATAGTGCTTTTAATAATGGACATTGTCCCAAAGCAGCGTTACAGAAATAATGAAAAGGTTTAAATATACATTTATAGAATTTTTTTGAAATTTTATCCCTAATGAGCAAGCCGGTGGCGACAGAGGCAAGAAAAACTCCCTGAGATGACAAAAGGAAGAAACCTTGAGAGAAACCAGACTCATAAGGGAACATATCCTCATCTGGGTGACACAGATGTGTGAATACAAACAAAAACAAACTTCACAAACATTGTGGTCGTCACAAACATATACAACCCTGTACACAAAGAGCCACACATGGACGCATACACACAGTCACCCAGTTTTATTTTCCTGTGAGGATGTTTCATTTACATAGTTTATAATGAAAAAGCTTTTTTTTGTTCCTTATAGGGACCAGACAAATATTACTACAAAGTCAAAATGATCACATGTTCCTATCGTCGTAAGGACTTTTGGTTCCCCTCAAACACATACACACTAACAAAGTGTCTTAAAATCATTGTGAGGGTCTTCAATTGCCCCATAACCCAATTTGGATTTATTTGAATACCATTGTTTGTAAGTGTTTAACATCTGGATAACATCTGGTTGGTGTGGTACAGTGGTAACATCATTGTGAGAGGCCTGGGTTCGATTCCCGGTCTGGACAACCAGTCTGTGCTACACCAATAAGGGTCCTTGGGCAAGATTCCTAACACTACGTTGGCCTCCTGTAATACCAATAACCTTGTAAGTCGCTCTGGATAAGAGTGTCTGCCAAATGCTGTAAATGTAAATGTAAATGGATATAGATTCAGATCCCAAATAAACAAGAGGTGACAGTGACAAGGAAAAAGTCTCCTGAAAACAACATGGGGAGAAAACCTTAAGAGGAACCAGACTAAAAAGGGAACACATCCATTTCTGGGTGACATTGTAACAGATGCTACAATTATTTACTATAAGGTCAAGAATAACTGTGTGTACTGAATGGATTTGAGATTAACAAATGAAAAAAGGTGAGTTTGTGGAATTTTACAGTATATGACAGGGCCCAACAAATTACCTGCATACACTGACCATCCATTTTATTATGAATACTTTTACACCTGCACATTCACTCAGTTATCTAAACAGTCAATCATGTGACAGCAAATTGATGCAAAAAAAATAATCATGCAGATATAAATTTAGATCATGACATGGCAGTTGGTGGAGTGTTGATTAGAGATATCAGAGGAGAGTAACCAGACTGCTGTAAGTTGACTGGAAGACTTTAACTCAAACAATTACTCTTTACAACCGTGTTGAGCAGAACGGCATTTCAGCATGCACAACATCAGAAGAGCACAGTACGTTCCTCTGACTCAGATACACTGGATAGCTTAAGAATGGAAAAGGATGGCTTATGGAAAAGAATAGCTTAAGAATGGCTCATCTTCATCTGTTCTGATCATGATATCGAGATAGCTGTGTTCTTAATAAAGTGCACTGTGAGTGTAGTACACATACTACCTTTACACTGCCCTCTAGTGTGTAAACTGGTTACTACACCTGGAGAGGTAATATCGGAAGTAGCACATGGATAGCCTAGGTGTGTGTGTGTGTGTGTGTGTGTGTGTGTGTCTGCGTGTGTGTGCGTGTGTATGTGTGTATGTGTGAGTGAGTGAGAGAGAGGCCATTAATATTACTATACTATACACATATACATTACTTACTATACATCTGGCCATCTGACCCGTATATGGTTCTACCCCAAACTGTTGCCACAATGTTGGAACCACAGGATTGCCTAGAATAGAAAAATTCTAAACAAACTCACAGTTCTAGGAGCTACTGGATAGGCAGCCACTCATTTCGAGTCATGACTGATATCTAGTGACCTGCACAAAGCTGTGACCTCAACCCCACTGAACATTTTTGGGGTGAACTGTAACGCCAACTGCCTCCAAAGGCTCCTCAAATGACTTCAGTGCCTGCTCTCACTAATGCTCACTAATTTCTTAATGAACAAATCCTCACAGCCATACCCCAAAATCTAGTGGAAAGCTTTCACAGATGAGTCGGGCTTATGATAACAGCGATCCTAGCCGTGTTTATATTACCACTGTGTGGCAAAGGAACCTTGTCTTAAACCTAAGGAACCTCGTCCTAGCTGGGTTTATATCACCATAGTGTGGCTAAGGAACCTTGTCCTAGCCCTGTCTATATTGTACACAGGGGTGTGAGTTTGGTGGGAAGAGTGTAACTGACCTAGGGCCCTTTCAGGACTTTTAAGAAATGAGAAAGTAAGACTACATTAAGACTGCATTTCTGCTATATACACACTATATACACACCTAATCTCACTAATACTCTTGTAGCTGAATGAACAAATCATCACAGCCACATCCCAAAATCTAGTGGAAAGAATTCCCAGAGGAGTGGGGCTTATGATAACAGCAAAGGGAAATCAAATCTTAAAAAAAAAAAAAAATTGTCCAATTAATGGCTCACTGGTCTAGTGGCAACACATTTGCCTAACTGTCTTGTGACCCGGGTTTGATTCCCACCTTGGGGGCAGAAAACCCCCACCCGGGTTTGATTCCCATGGCCTTGTGGTTAGAAAATCTTGTGTCTTGTGACCAGAAAGGTTTGATCCCTGCAAGTGACAAGACAAGACAAGACCGCGTTGGTTTTCGTTGGGTGCTCTGGTTTCCACCAACCTCCCGTAAAACGCACATAATAAGCCACTTGGCTATGCTAAATTGCCCCTAGGTGTGAGTGTGTGAGTGAATGGGTGCATGTGTGGGTATGTGGTATTCTGTCATAGATTGGCACTCTGTCCAGGGGGTATTCCTGAATTGTGTCCAGTGATTCCGGGAGGGTTCTGAACAAAATGACCCTGGCAGACTAAGCGGATGAGAAAATGACTAAATCAGTGACAGTTCTGTAGGCTTGTACAAGCTTTGTAAAATTTTGTAAATGTGTGCATTCTGAGTATGCTGAACATCAAGTGTTATTCACACCAAAAGCAGGCAACATTATACAAGTTCAGTTAAGAGAACTACTTAGCAGGAAAAAAAACTCAGTCTCAGATTAACTAAGAATAACAGTATAGGCCACATTAACAGCTTTTCACTGAGAAATCTTCTACAGACATAAAAAAGGAAGCTTTTATTTACTTTTTTATTAACAAATGTTATTAAGAGTCTGACAGAAATCAGAGATCTGCCTGACAGGGTTGGCTGTTGGTGGACTACCAACTTCCTTAGGAACAGAAATTTCTTAGGAGCAGCTGTGGCCTTGTGGTTAAGAAACTGGTCTTGTGACCAGAAGGTCTCAGGTTTGATCCCCTCAAGAGACAAGACTCAACTGAAGTGCCATTGAGCAAGGCACCTAACCCCTGAACTGTTCTCTGGGTGCCATGGTTTTGGGCTGCCCCCTAGTCTGGGCAAGTGTGTTTACTTTAAATCCCACATTTTTTTTTATCAAACTGTCTCTCTCTCTCTCTCTTTCTCTCTCTCTCTCTCACTCTCTCTCTCTCTCTCTCTCTCTCTCACACACACACACAGAGACACACACAAGGTAAACGTGAGAAACGTCTTTTGATTTTAATAATATAAGTGAAGATAAACTCAGATGACGAAGTCTGAAACATTTCCACCTCATGAATAAACTTTTCCATCTTTGAATTACATCAACCTGGGTTCTCATTGGCTGACTTTCCTCTGAAGCCGGAGCAGAACGCTGCTGCTAGGAAACAGTGACGGGCGGGAAATGTGGCGTAAGCATGACTTGGTTTAATCAGCCAATCAGATAACAGTTGGCTGTGTGGTGCTCCGCCTTCCTGTACTGTTGAGAGAGTTGTGTTCTTGTGACCTGTGTGTAAGTTTTCTGTCATTTGTTACTTCACTTTCACAGACTCAACATCTGTACAGGGAACATGTCGAACACACTCCTCTCAGGTCAGATTTTTTTAAAATATATATTTACTAATCAGTATAGAGAGTTATACCATTAATGAAAAGTAATATATTGTTTTATATAAGATATATCATATTTTTCTATTATATATATATATATATATATACATATATATGTTTTTAATATATTGTAGATCATATATATTATATAGCACAATATTATAAGAAGAGAAATAATCAAAATATATCAAAATTGATTGGAAACTGATTTTAAAGTGAACTTCAAGTGATATATAGAATTTTTTTTATAGTTTTTTATATTTATATATTTATTATTTATGTGTTTGTGTGTGTGTGTGTGTGTGTGTGTGTGTGTGTAT
>JAOVVF010000048.1:1206007-1221015 GCA_028565595.1 Duopalatinus emarginatus
GAAAAAAACTCAATTTATTAGAAGCTAAAGAACACATCTTAACCAGGGGTGCCAATAATTATGGAGGGCACTGTATGTAGACTGTTTTGCTGTATGCCTGTTTACAGTTTAGTATTAGTTGAATATAAATTGAATTTATAATTTAGAGGTTTAGAGGTTCAAACCTTTATGATAAATAACCACAATGATGACAGCATTTTGACTCTCAGTCAGTCAGTCCGTCATTATCTTAACCGCTTAGTCTATCAGGGTTGAGGTTTGTTCAGAGCCCAAGGCAGGAATGCATTTTGGCTGTGTTGTATAAAATGCATTGGACAACTATTGATGACAATATATATTGGTGACAATTAAATGGGATACAATTGTAATAAATCAGTCAGTATCACATCTTTCCCAATCCATTTGTCTATCTGGAGTCTGTGTCTGAAACAGGAAGCTCAACAGGCTCTTTTCAAGACTTAAAAGAATAGCTTTCATGTCCACCGGCCTCATTAAAAATGAATCATTACCTTATCTTTCATGGATACATTAAAGAACCAGCTCCTCTTTGCTCTTACATTAATAAAAAAATAGACTGATATGACACTAGTACAGACTGAAGGAGACAAGCGTACCTTCCAGATTAACAAATGGCCTCCTGCTCTAGAGATCCAGAAAACTGAAGGAAACTTGCACAATTGTGAAGAAAATTCAAAATCCAAAGCTCTAAAGGCTACCATTTTGCTACTGCCATCTCCTGGTCAGCTGTTGCTGAAGCAGCTGTTGGGACAGAGCCAGTTCCAGTAGGAGAGCCAGTTTTCACAGTTAAGTGTGACAAGTCATGCACAGTGGCTATCTGCGACACTTGACATGGCAATAATCCATGGCTTATAAAATAGCAAGTGTATGTCAGCAAATAAAAGTCAGCTGCCCTAATAAGATAATACTGAGTTAGCAATTACCTAAAATTGACCGTCTTTTAACTTTCAGTGCAGGTCAGATATACAGTGACTGTACAGCCATCTTTTCAATAGCATACTAGATCTCGCAAGGGAGGCTCTACAAATAGTTCACAGCTGGATGTTCTTACCCCATGGCTGTATCTATTCCCAGCAATCGGAGCAATGACATTTTCATTCCATTCACATTTAGCACTAAATATACAACATCCTATAAAAATCAGCTCCTTACTGCGAGAGAGCTTTCACAAAGCCTGCAAAGGTTTGGTTATTGTGATCTTTAATAGGCCCTTTTTTCTGTGAATAAACTAATATTGGCAGACTTAGTTTTGGAAATGTCTGTTCATCAATACAAAAATTCTCAATTCCTAAAGGTGCAAACTGTTCTGTATCTGTCTGTGCACAGATAAAAGGCATTCTTAGTTTACATGGCGGATGATACATGAGCCTAAAGACAATCATCCATCAATACCCCTCCCTTTCACAAAAAAGGAAAAGGCACAGCATATTAGACATTTTTTTTTAAGAAACAGGCCATATACTCAGTACATATACTGTAAACAGACCTTTGTGCTACGTTGCTGGATCTATACGATCATTTTAACGCCTTCTCTTTGATAGTTGGTGCTTGGTTTTACAATCATTGTCCCCCGCAGCATAAAACACAATGACATTAGAGAATGCATTTACTGTTTCTTTATGGCGCAGTAGCTGCGTCTGGGTCATTACCTATAGTAGGTAAGGTTAATGTGATTCAGCTGTGTCGTTAGCTTCCCTTGCTTTATGGCATCCCTGCATTAGACCTCTTTAATGTGCACAATGTGGCATGTGCAATTAGTGTACATCTCCACTAGGTGCCTGATAGCCCATTCAAGGTGGAACGTGGCCTTGTGAATGCAAAGCCACAGCTAATTATCTTTAAGAGAAAGATTGGAAGTTGATGAGAGACTACAGGGAATTGGCTAAGAACGAAATTGTGTGTGCGTGTGAGAGAGAGAGAGAGAGAGAGAGAGAGAGAGAGAGAGAGAGAGAGAGAGAGAGCGAGCAAGCTCTGCATGCTTGTTAGATGTTTGTCTCACTCCTTAGGCTTCTTCAGACCATCCATCACCTAGACAGAATCATTACTGTTCCAGTCAATGCAGCAGCTGGGCTCAATGTCCCTTAAGGAGCACTGCACAGCGCTACAGCACAATCCAGTCCAAGCAGCTTTGTTATTGTTTTATCATGCAGAAAACGGTCGCGCGCCTAATTAATACCGAAGCACTAGATTTCTTATTGCCTCCTCTTGGCTGCCTGGTGCTAGATTGTCCAAACAAAGTGTCTTTATTATCCATCTCTTCAGGCTGCAAGCCCCTAAGGTTGGCATGCAATGCACAGGATGGCTGCATTAAATTTGATGGTTGGACACTGGCCCGATTCATCCGCATAGAAAGATCAATGTCAATGAGTTTTTTTAAGGACAAGATTAACCTAAAAGCATTTTTTGCAGCATGCTGCAATGCAGCGGCGCTTCAGTTTAAACATGTTCTCACTGCATAAAGCGATGAAAGCAAGCATAGAAAGGATCTGAATCATGCAAATTAAAGTGGATCTTCTCCAGTGTGCACAACGAAAACATCAGCGATAAGTAGATATTTCGTTTGTAATGCATGATTATGCATGCATTCAGCATATAAATACAAGACTCCTTATCTGCCTTCCTCTGCACAGATAGAGAATATTGGAATCTCTGTGTGTCTAAAAAATTCTGTCGAGATATGAAGGAACAGAAAATATATGTAGTCCAAATGCACTCTATGCTGATTGATTCCTCCGCTGGGTGTAATATCTTACTGGAACATAAAAAAAGGAACTGTAGCAGATCTGGGAAATGGTATGCAGAGATGTAATTTTTCTTCTTTATTTAATAGGATAGTCTCAAGGAAACCCATGTAGAATGAGTAATGAATACTTAAAATTTACGATGACACTGAGCACATAGTATTATCAAGCTTAGTGCAAGTTCTTGGTCATATGGTCATAGGCCACAAGGAAACCCTGTGAGTGTATTCTGAAAGCAAAACAAACCCTGACACACACAGTGAAATAGAATGCAATTTACAAGTAATTAGACAATAAAGCCTTTTTGTTGTTGTGGCTTTCTTATCCAATGTGCTATATTTGAAATGTAACTAGGATAAATCGCAGGTTTAAATTGAGATTATTTCCGTCAGTAGATGAGCCGTGTAAAAATCGCAATCGTTTTTACACACAGTCTGCCTTTTCGGGGGGATAATTGGACAAATTAACTTAACACTCTCGAAAAACATTGTTATGCTTGGTACTTGTCTGCCAATTCTTTGCAGTCAAGAGCTGCTTGTAGTCTCTGACCCACAGACATAATCAGACGCTGGATATCTTCATTAGTGATGTTCTGTCAGGCGTATAATACAGCCGTCCGCTTTGTTTCAGGAACATTTTGCCTGCAGTCCTGTTTTCAAGTAAATCTAAACCATCACAAAATCAGTGCTGAATAATACATTGTTTTATTTATTGTTTTTGCATTTAGAACAATGTCAGGAGTGTTAAATATGCATGAATATGCATGGCTATGGTTAAGTAATCAGCTGCCTGTAAACTAGCTCACATTTATTTTCGGTCAGCACCAGC
The DNA here is from genome assembly GCA_028565595.1 of Duopalatinus emarginatus. Lineage (NCBI taxonomy): Eukaryota > Metazoa > Chordata > Actinopteri > Siluriformes > Pimelodidae > Duopalatinus > Duopalatinus emarginatus. The sequence goes on from JAOVVF010000048.1 coordinate 1,209,595, forward strand.
AGGATTTCAGTATTTCAGCTATTTATAAGTAGCTAAACCAGAGAAAATGTACCATAACAGGCAATACAGTTTTATTTATCATTTACAGCAATTCAATCACATACAGCATAGAAATGTCTTCAGATGCTGTAGCATTACAGTTTCTCTTTAGTGGAACCAAGAAGCCAAGACATGATTTGTCAAATTTGGAGTGGAAGAACTCCGGTGTCCCACACAGATCCCTGACCTCAACCCCACTGGGATAACCAGGAACACTGACTACACACCAGTCTTCGTAACCCAACTTCAGTGCCCAACCTCAATAATGCTCAATCCCCAGAGAATGAGCAAATCCCCACAGACACACTCCAAATCTTAGTGGAAAGCTTTCCATCCCACAAGAGTGGAAGTTATTAAAACACTAAATCTGGAATGGGAGGCTCACCAAACACATAAGAGTGCTATGGTCAAATTTCTGGCCATATAGTGTATGTCTAAAAGTTACATCAATGCTTCTGTGAGAAAAGTTATCCATAGTAAGAGTACATCTTCATTTTCAGTCGTGTCTAGACCAATGCCTTTAAACCCAAGCACTTGCCTTTAAGCTTGAAAACTCCAGGGATCACAAATTCAGACAGAATGAGCAGGTAGTGTTTTTTTGCTGCCATATGATGTAATATAAAAGCAAGACACTGTTTTAAAATGAAAAAGAATAGTATAGTATATAGGAATGACTAGATGACACACACTGACATGAATAACTAATAGTATATTTCTAATATTAACAGTCAAAGCAAATTTGGTTTAATTTAACAATATGGATCCATAAAAAATAGCATATTGCATTTTATATAGTTACATTGTGTGCCAATACAGTGGTGCTTAAAACCTTGTGAACCCTTATTAATTTTCTATATTTCTGCATAAATATGACCTAAAACATCATCAGATTTTCACACAAGTCCTAAAAGTTGATAAAAAGAACCCATTTAAACAAATGAGACAAAAATATTGTACTTGGTCATTTATTTATTGAGATCCAATATTTAAAAGTGGCAAAAATGTGACCCCCCCCCCTTTGCAGTAATAACTGCAACTGAACATTTTCAGTAACTGTCGATCAGTCACTGGCTGTTGAGCCTATTCCTCCATATAAAACATCTTCAACTCTGGGATGTTTGTGGCTTATCCTCACATTAACTGCTCTCTTCAGGTCCTTCCACAACATTTCGATTGGATTACAGTCAGGACTTTAACTTGGCCATTCCAAAACATTAACTTTATTCTCTTTTAAACATTCTTTGCTAGAACGACTTGTGTGCTTAGGGTCATTGTCATTAACATTAGGGTAACAATGGTCTGGAATTTCCTCCATTTGTACACAATCTGTCTGACTGTGGAGTCCAAACTCTTTACAGATGGTTTTGTAACTCTTTTTCTAAGGGCCTCAGAAATCTCCTTTGTTTATGTGATGATACACTTTCACTAACGTGTTGTGAAGGGTTCCCACTCCCACAGGGTTCCCACTCACACCTGATTGTCATCCCATTGATTGAAAACACCTGACTATAATTCCACCTTCAAATTAACTGCTAATCGTAGAGGTTCACATGTTTTGGCCACTCACAAATATGTAATTTTGAATCACTTTCCTCAATAAATAAATGACCAAGTATAATATTTTTGTCTCATTTGTTTAACTGGATTCTCTTTATCTACTTTTAGGACTTGTGTGAAAATCTGATGATGTTTTAGGTCATATTTATGCAGAAATATAGAAAATTCTAAAGGGTTCACAAACTTTCAAGCACTATAGATAATTGTGCAAAACTGAAAAACATAAAGTACTAAATACAAATAAAAATGAATACATAACATACTAAATGCAAATGATTTATTTGTCATATGTTTGTCTGGGATGTACGCTATTATATCATGCTTTTAATTGACTAATTAATAGATTTGTCAGGTTAATAAAATGTTACCAGTAGTTTCACCCGAGGTCTGAATGATGATTGCACAATTTCAGTATTCAGCTTCTACACAATAACCATAGCACAAGAGCTAGCTGTGTGCATTTAAAAAATAAACCATAAGTTTTGTACTTAAGGAAAATCCCCCTGGCACTACCTCCACTAGACTAAGCAAATGCTTGTATAAAATGTGTCTCATTAGCCTGCCTAAAAGGTTAATTTGAAAAATAAGACATTGAGGTAATTGTTATTACTTATATTTAAATAAGTTAGCCAGGTTTCTAATGCCAGGTTACACTAGCAATCGATTTAATTAGCTAATGTACTTGAGTAGGCATGAAGTCAGATTCTAGCTAAAGGTAAATATTGGTTATTTATATCAAATTTACTTCTGATTAATTCATTAGCACACTCCATAGTGCCAATCATGCATATGAAACACAAACCTGAATTCATCAGATAACCACATTTACTTTCGACATTTTAATATTTGAGTACATTTAAAAGAAGCACAGTTTTTCTTTTGTTTTGTTGAATAATTCCACCTTTAGCTCAATAAGTTTTCACACATATATACTTTCACTTGCATGTAACTTCTCAGTGAATATTCCACCCCTGCATATTACTGAGATAATCAAACATTTAAAAATTTAAACCTTCCCAGAGGAAAATTTGCTGCTCACAAAAGCAGTTTGATCTCATCAGAAATAAATTCAACTTCTTATTTTAGACATTACTGAATTCTGACCTGTATCTCTTAAGAGGCCCACCACCCCCAGATTATTTATAAGTCAAAAGAAAAAAAAATCCAGAGCATTTCCGAGCATTCTTTCACTGGGTTTGGGCTGAGATGAGAGGAAAGTTATTTCTTAGGAGCAGAATTTAAGAAGTATAAGAAAATGGTCAAAGATTCATACTCATGTTCAACAAAGCTTAGTTATGTATGCTAGAAGATAGGCTAGAGATCATATTTTGATTTTTTTTTCTTTCTTCTCGGTTTGCCTATAGACAAGCTGTGCTCTAGGTTTAGTGAGGATCAAACATTTTTGTTCATAGTTTAGTTAGTTAGCAAGACAGCTGGATAGTTGAGATGGAATACAGACATAAGAGATGTTCGCAGACCATCTGTGGTACATTCTTGGATGTTAAACACATTTAAAAATGGTCAAATGCCTATAAACAGCAGTTTACACTGAAGAACAAGAAAAACTGGTATACATCAGTGATGTCTACATAATGGTATGGGGGGTTTGTTTAGCTAAAATTTCATGGAACCCCTGGTACATCTACAAAGATCTCTGGCAGGCTTTGTGTGCCTTCTTTTCTTCACTTGTTCATGTCCTGCATTCATTCTGATAGGTTTGGCCTCTTCCAACAGGATAATGCACCAACACGTCTAGAGATTTAACACTGGTTAGAGGAACACTCATTTGCGTTGGGGGTTTCACCATTCCCACTAGATCTCGATTCAACAGATTTCAAGGTTATCAAACACATCTGGAATGCCATGCAATGTGTAGTTGACCACAGAAATCCTACACCTCAGAGTAGAACAGAATCGTGGATCGTTCTGCAGAAAATATGGTGTTCATTGCCTACGAAATATTTCCGCAAGCTTGTGAAGTCTATGCCACACAGAGGACCTACTGATAATTAGATTGGTATACCAGTTTTTCTGGCACTTCAGTGTATATGAAGGTATTACTGTTATAGGAATGTGTGTGTGTATGTGTTGACTGAGGGCTCTGGGGAATGCAATACTTCACTGCATAATAAAGTTTTTAGTATATTAAAAGTATTTAGTTGATTAAGTTTTCTCTTTGTCTTCACTAGACCTCACCAATTGGCCCACGAGTTGATACTTCCTGTTTCCATCTTAGTGCCTGATCATCATAATTCATCTGGCATTTACCCAGCCATCTTTCTTTCATCATTACGTACAAACAGGATGAAGAGATACAGAGACAATAAATACTGAATTACATGATTAAGTGGATTGCCACCAGTGTATTGCAAAGAAAATGTCTATTACACATAAATGCACATAATTGCAACATAATGATGTGAACAACTTTTTAACCAAACCACTGTTTTTACACTTAAAAAAAAAAAAGAACTAACAAGTGATGGGGTTCCGCTGTGATTCAAAATAGTACAGAAGATGCTACACAGTGTAGTAGAGCAGAAAATATCACTTCACTTCAATCAGTTACCAAGCATTTGGTTATTAATCTGGCTAAGACAAGGCAAAATGCTAAAAGAATCCAAGTCAATGCTTGGGGCCAAAGCAAAACAAAGTGTAAGGGTAAAAATGAACAGCTCAGTAATGAAACACCCATGCCAATGCAACCGCCTTGACAACAATCATGGTAGAAAAACATCCAGTTTCACAGTTCTGCTAGTCCTTCAGGGTAGCACAGTAAGCCACAGCTCACAATGTGGGGATTAGATGCTTCATCGAATTCGCTCAAACCCTTCTCAATCAAACCTTCAGGCAAGCTGCCATTGCCTAGAGTTGAGGAGGCCGTCCTGCCTACCCCAGAGTCTTTGTCATGGTCTGCCCAAATTTTACCCTCTCTCAAGGTCTCAATATCCGGTTTCACATTCTGCTTATGTGCAGCAAAAAAAGGTTCCGAGCTGTGTCTTGTTGTGAATCAGGGTTTCATATGAAATTGGCGATGCTCTTTGTGTCACTATATTTACTTTACAACAATATACACTGCCAGAAATAAATAGATCCAGTGACACCCACTCACACTGTTGCTGTATGGAGCGCAATAACTCATGTGTGCAAACAGGTCATTGTATCAGTAGGGAGCTGTATGAGTAGAGCATACTATGCAGCAGGGAGTAGCACTGGCAGACTTTGTGAAGCCTAATGTGCCTATTACAGACTACAGGATCTAAAAATAATCGTGGCATAAACGACAAAGCGGTTCTTTTAAACGAATGAACCTGAACAGAGAGAGGAATTAATTAAGCAACCTATTACAGATAAACATATGTAAAGAATAATGCAAAATCCGCAATGAGGCTCAGTTCAGCAGGGATCCAAACTGCTTTTAACCTGAAATACTGAATCCTGAAGACAATCCTGCAGAGTATGATATTGTTTCGAGGAAGTATCTGACCTCCATGCTTCGCCCAACTACTGCTTGCTTGAAGGTAGTTGAAATGAGACAAAGCATCTAATCCCCATGTTGTGAGGACCCTGAAGGAGAGCTACATTCTAATTGGCCACCTGCCATGACTCAGTTGGTCAAAAGAAATGATGCTGAAGCTTCACACTGTGGTCTTTGTATGAACTTTCTGCTCATTAAAAAAGAATTTGAACAGTCTGAGCAGTAAATCTTGCTCTCTAATTTCTAATCTAGTCACCTCCTAGAAGAGGTTCTTCTGTTAACACTGTTGACTTCTGTTCAAGGCTCTTTCTTTAGGAGTTTCACCAATTTATTCACCAGCGACAAACTCCAAAAAACTCATGGCTCGCCATTTTTCGCTGCAGTCCACAGGACTAATCGGGCAGTATTTGTCTCAGCTTTTAATTGGTCAAGAGGTTTGATTTGTTTGTGTACATTTTCGTTAAAACTCTAAATAAAGGTAGTCTGGTACAATACGAGAGCAGACCAGGACGGATGGATACGTGGAGACTTGGTGGAATGATTGCGAACACGTCTGCTTTAACTTTGTGGCCAAATTGATCCATTAATCTTCAGCAGAAGTCAATTCAAGAGGTATTGTAATGAAGAGCAGGGGGATGTTGATTAAGGTGTACAAACACAAGTGTCTTATTGACTGAGAACCCCATGCTCGGCTAGTACAGTATTTCCCCCGCATCTCAGACACAGATGACTATCAGTGAGCTCAAGTTGGTTAAGACCACTGACTCCAAGACGTGTGCCTTTAATACAAATTCCTGTCTTTGGACCACTGACTTCCTTTCCTTTATTTTCCTTTGATCGTGGCTGCCAGAGCTGCCAGGATGTTTTCCTCTCAGTTCGGTATGGGAGACAGGACAGCGTTTGATGGTATAAACAGGTTGCTTTGACAGTCTGACCAGAAACTAACACAATCTGATGCAGTGGAATTAAGTGGAATAAATCAGAGGAAGTCTGGATGAGAAATAATGTGTTTTTGCAACATGTCTTGTCCAGTTTTATGATTTAATTTGGCACATGGCACAATCAGCATGTATACATGTGGTATACATAAATAAATATTAAATATATTTATACATAAATATACATATAGAGCTGTTAAAAAGACACTTGGTGTGGCTTGGGATTGGTGTTGAGAATTTGACTAATCGCTCTGCTTACTGGATATTGATGCTTTTAATCTAGTAGTAATGGTCGTTAATATGTCGAGATCAATGGGAGTATAATCTTCATAAAAGCCCTATACATATATGTATGTATGCCCATATTTATATATATATATATATATATATATATATATATATTTAAAGAAACACAGGTCTACACTGAACTAGTGTTATTCAGTGTAAACAGGCCACCATGTCCTGCTGGGAGGAACCTTACAAAGTCAGTGGAATCATGTCAGTTAGTTCAGTTGAATATTAAGCTATTTTTTTCTTTTACATGTAAAATAATATATTTATTTTTGTAATTCTTAAGCAAAATTAGACATATATAACTTCTTTTTAAAAGAACAAAAAGTGCTATTTTGCAGAGGCGCAGCTCAAACACTACTGGTGAAAATAATCAACATGGTAAGAAGCCCTCCATGTCCCACCCTAAAGACAATGTTTAACAAAAAATAGGGTAAATGTACACACACACACACACACGCACACACACGCGCACACACACACACACACACACACACTCATGTGTAGGTGTGCATTTTATGAAGATAGTTCATTTTGTCATAAAATATGCAATTTTCTCTTAACAAAACACTCACAGTTAAGTCTTTATCTTCAGTCTTGTCTAATGACAGAGTCGGGATCAGACAAATTATTATAATTGCAAATAAAGAAAAAAAGGGAAAACCATGTATGAGTATTTGCAACTGAAAAAGCTGGTTTGGATTGCTTCGATTCTCTACACATTTACAGTGTGTCTCTTTCTTATTTCTCAGGAATCCAATCGTTCAGGCTAAATAAGTTCCAGGCACGCTCATGTCACTGAAAGATAAAAACGACGAAACTGAAAAATCAAGCTCTCGTGTAAGGCATTGATGAGAAAAAAAAAAAGCAAAACATATGATGCAGATGTCGTCTGAGAGGCTATTGTTTGAAACGTGTTTCCCACACGAGAACGAAATGGGAAATAAAAAGCACTTTTTCTTCATTGTTGTAAATTATTCAAAAAAAGTGTTGCCAATAACTGCCCAGTCTTCTTAAAAAGGTTGTCCCCCCCCCCCCCCCCCCCGTTTTTAAAATGATTATTAGAAAAAAATACCACTCGAATTGCTCGTCCCATTGGAAGGGAACATGGAGTTGTTCACAAAAAAATCGGATCGACATTCAGAAAGCAACAGCCTGTGACAAAATGTCTATTCCAAATCTTTCTTTTTTACCCTTCTTCCATAATTTTGTGATATTCGTACAAAACCCAATACTCTTCTGCACCCTCCTTAAAGCTATACACGGGTGGTGGAGTGTGAGTGGGCCAGACCGGTTGTGCCAAAGCCGGCTGTAAAGGTGTTATATGGGTGCAGGTTGGGCATGGGCACCAGTGAGTTGGGGATCATGGTGATGGTGTTGGGCGTCATGAGAGGGATGTCATCAGGCGAGCGGCGCAGAGTCAGCGCGTAGTCGGGAAGCGCGGTGAGCGGCAGTGCTTCCCCAGCTGGCGTGGCGTCACACTGATTCACCTGCAGCGATGCAATCTCGTCCTCTACATTGGTGCCATTGACATTGGAGTTGGCGTTTGCGCGAGGTGGGCTGCCTTGCGGTCGTTGCTCCTGGCGCCGCTTGTCCTTGCGGTAGTAAAGTGCAGCGAAGGCGAGCACGTTAAGAAAGAGCAGTGACGCCCCCACGGCAATGGTGACACTCAGCTCGGTCGAATAGTCACGTGCGTTCTCGACAAGCAATGGCCCGGTCTCATCATTATCTTCGCTGTTCCTCCTCTTTGTGTCACTCTCGCTGTTGTAAGCTGGTGACATGGGCGGCCGCTTGGTGTTGAAAGGCCAGGCCTTACCATTAGGCCGCTTGGTGGCCAGTGAGTTCTGTGTGGTCTCAGGGGGTGGAACTCGTGTGGTGGTTGACGTGTAGTGGAACATGTCATGCAGGTTGTATAGATGCGGCACCAAGTGCTTCCAGAATGCCACCTTAGTAGCGCGGTAGTGGTCACGAACACGTGGCTTCAACCCGATGTGCAGGTACAGCTGGTCCTGTGGGTTGTATTTGGACCAGGCAACCTCCTCAAAGCGGTTAGCTTTTGTATGGATGAACTTCGTGTCCTGGGGGACCGGCTTGTTGGGGTCTCTGCGAACACACACAAAATATATATTAGACTTCCAGGTATCTTGAATTTAGCAAATATCTTATTTATGCAGTTTTGTGCCATGCAGTAATGTTTTATTTAATAAACCTGAACTGGAACATAAATAAGTAACAACCAGGCTTTGAGCCGTTCAATAAAATAGTGAGCACAATTTGCAGTTGGAACAAATACAAGGCAAAAGCTGGGGGATGTGTTTTATTCTCTGCACTAAAGTCAACAGTAACTTTTTTTTTAATTAATAAATCCCTGTGAAGAATGGTCAAAGTGTAAAAACGTAATAAAACATGTTATTAAATATAAATACATCTTGCTTGATTACATCTATACGGGCCAATCAGCACCAATTTATCAGGAAAGGGGTTGGGGCTTTTAGATATGAAAATGTTTCCCTTTTTTTTGGCTTATGCTATGTTAGACACTGTATGGCCCAAAGTATGTGGACACCTGACCATAACACCCATATGTCCTCTTTCCCCAAACTGTTACCACAGTTACCAGTTAGAAACACATAATTGTACAGAATGTCCTTGAGTGCTGTAGCGTTAAAATTTCTTGTCACTATAACTAAGGAGCCCTAAAGCTGTTCCAGTGAGGTCCATGAAGACATGGTTTACTAATGTTGGTGTGGAAGAACTCAAGTGTCCTGCACAGTGCCCTGACCATAACCCACTGAACACCTTTGGGATGAATTGGAACACCAATTCCAATACAGCAACTATTCAATTTCATTCTATGGATTAGTAACGTTAATGAATCTAACAGAAACTATAGGCTATTTTTTTTTGGCTCTGTCACTACAATGAATGCTATGTTTAGTAATAGTACAACAAATGTACAGATACCGCAATCATTCCTAACATGCACAGCCAGTGTGCTGCAGCCATACCCACAGAGCGCAATTCCTTGGCACAGTTTCCAGATATATACACTAAGTATTCAGTACCTGTATACAGTTATAGTTCATTTTTCCATCTGTTAAGTCACATCCCTGTATTCAAAACACAAATCCATGTTTATTACATAAGCTGGATATCCTACTACTGGGTCATGGAGGGTGCTGGTGTCTATCCCAGCAATCACTGGGCAAAAGGCAGGGGGACACTTTGGATAGGTCACAAGTTGATCACAAAGGCAGACACATACATAGATACACACACACGCTTAGAGGCAGTTTAGTATCTCTAACCAGGAATTGAACCAGAGCTTTTCATGCTGTGAAGCAACAGCACTACCCACTTCACCACCATGTTGCACACAAGATCAATCATCAAAATCAAAATGCAAAACCTTCAAATGTACTCGTCCAATGCACTACTTACAGGCACTACTGGTCATGAATTAGACATCAGTGAAATAAAACATGTGTATTAAATATGCAAATGAATGTTCGAAGTTCTGAACCAGTTCTAAAACTGTATTTTTGGGGAAAGTAAAGTTAGACAGAAAGGATACAACCAGTAGAGACATAAAAGAGAATAAAACTGAGGCTATGTTGTGTATGATGCCTTTGGCATCAACCAGCTGTTTTTCGACGTGCACTGATGCAATGACACATTGAAATATACAAGAGCAGAAGAAGAAGGTGGGTGGCTGCAGGAGGTGTGTGTGCTAAACAGCTCCAGGAATCTGGGGTTGTGAGTTCGAGGCTCGCTCTGATCTCTGTCTGTGAGGAGTGTAGTGTGTTCACCCCATGTCCATGTGGGTTTTCGCCAGGTGCCTGGTTACCTCTGACCTCCCAAAATTGCCCCGAGGAGTGAGTGTGTGTGTGTGTGTGTGCTGTACCCTGCAATGGACTGATTCCCTGAGGCACTAAGTGGATAAGAAAATGACTGACATGAAGAAGTCTTTTCTATATGTCCTCATAATTTTAGGAGCAGCTCAGGTTTGGCTGTTTTTGTCTGGCTTTTGACGATATAGGACACAGATCATCGTCACACATCTTTGGTTATTATTGACCACATCCTCTTTTCCTCTACCTCTCCCATTGGACCTCCTGCTTGACTGTTTTCCATTTCACTAAACATAGCAAACAGCTCACCTGAGTACTGAGTACTCACCCAGATTGCACTTCAGAACTAGGTGTTACAGTTTAGCTTGATAGTGCTTGCAGTACTTCATGAGAACAGTGTGGAAATGGAGTTTCATTGTGCTAAAGAGAGTTTTGTGTACTGAATTACAATGGTTTCAGCTCGACAATATAAGGTCAATTGTGCTAATGGACAGAAAAAAAAATCTCCATATTACCCATCGGTCAATTTGAAGTATGTCGGTTTATGCAAAACTCTATTACCTCTGATACTCTATACTGGGGCTCATTGAGCAGCAAACATGTTTCCTCATGATCGCACTGCATTTAGACAGGCCAGCAAATCATATAGTTACAGTTTTAAAGAAGACAAAAGAAACTGTATGGAGTTAATGAGAATTTCATCAAGGTTAACAAACTGAGAGCGTGTGCTGTATTTTTTTAAACAAATCTCTTTATAGAATACTGCAGGGAATATAAAGCCTCTTGCTTGGGAGTCTTGATATGATAATGATAATCAGATTTCTGAGATTATCTTCTGAGAAAGTGGCTAAACGTGGAGCATTAACGGAAGGCCACGTGTAAGTGTAAGTAAAAGGATAGAGATTCGTTAAAGCAGCACTAGACCAGGGCCAAAATGTAAGATTCCTAAACAAAGATCAGGGCCGGCCCAAGCCTTTATGGGGCCCTAAGCAGATTTTCATTTGAGGCCCCCCATACCCCCTTTCGACCACCTCTGCATATCGCTCAATTACCTTTCTCCCGGCGCAAGAAAAAACAAAACAAATAACAATACAAAATGGAAGTGGAAGGCGTAAGGCGGGAGCTGATTATTAATCATTTATTTATTTATTTGTTTATTTCAATTTTTTTTTTCTTAGGGCCATTTGCCCAGAGAGATATTGTGCAATACGCTGAAGTGCCCGGGCTTTTATCGTCCACCCAAGTGGTGCATATTTGCGTTTGCCCA
>JAOVVF010000048.1:1229138-1241590 GCA_028565595.1 Duopalatinus emarginatus
TTTTTGTTTTGTTTTGTTTTTTCTGGCGCAGGGAGAAAGGTAATTGAGCGATATGCAGAGGTGGTCGGAGGGGGTATAAGGGGGGCCTGAAATGAAAATCTGCTTAGGGCCCCATAAAGGCTTGGGCCGGCCCTGTTTCTACATACTGTTCATGAATAATGTGAATTCAGTTCCTCAGTAGTACAGCAAGTTACAGTTACAGAAAGTGCCTAAAGTGCTGCCTATTCATTTCAAGCGTACAGAACTGAACTCTTCATTTTCACAAGGTCTGAACATGTCTCACAATATGCAACACACCACATGCTTATGTATCTGAGCAGAAACCTTGAACGCTTCTCTGTGATAGTGAAACTTGTCCAATTTACAACTGCATGTTTCTTACAGGAAACAAACAGCACCACTATTTCAGAATGTAACAATGACTCCATACCAGTGAAATAAGCATGACAAAGTGGGAGTGACACCACTACAATATTACATTTGTAGCATGTCAAACCTCAAAAAAAAAAAAAAAAAGAGATGCATCTAGCAGCATCGGCTCCTCATAATGCCTTCCAAACGTGTTCTCTCTGCAGATTTTTTTTTTTTTGGACTCTATCCCTTTAGAAGCTGCTTGTAGCTCTGATGTTACTGGACCACAGATCATACAACCATGGAAGGAGACTGACAGGGAACAGTTGCTCGATACTCTTCATTATGGTCCTTAATGATTGATCAGACGAGGTTAAAAACATCTATCATGTATTATCACATCCGTCCACATCTCAGCCAGCATCCCTATTTGGCACTTTACCACCAGGCAATGTGATGTTGACAAATCTGTTCATTTTTCTTTTTTTGAGTGCCAAGTGCTATGCTATAACTACAGCCATACTGCCTCTGATGATCTATGCTCTGTACCAAATGGAAGTATAGGTGGTACGGCATAAACCAGTGATTGCTCAAATGCAATCATCACTGAATTGACCTGATAACTGCCCTCTTATTGGAATGGCTTCTCTACCAGAGAAAAAAATAAATAAATAAAAAATAAACAGCACAACACATCTTCATTGTGTCAATTTCCTCTCTCATTTTAAATGTCCTATTCCCAGCAGCTTTCCGAGGCAATATCTCAGTTACATCATTTGTTTACTGAACAGTAATGCTTTCGTCTTGTTGATACAAGTTTCAGGTTTTGCCTATGATACATCTGATCATGTTCATGCTCGAATTAAATATGTTTTTCTATATACTGGACTGTAAAATGTGGTTTGTCTGTTCAACCTAAGAAATGACTCTATCCATGATTTTCCTGAACTTTGAACTTTCCCGTGATTCATAGCTTGAAGCCGGTTTTTGATTCCCGGTTGCAGTGTTTATATTCTGAACGACAGAAATAGTGATCATTTGTGACTGCTTTTGAACAAACATGGCCAAAAATGCTAGGTGGTTGCACAATAAGCAGATTTTAAGAAGCTGTGATGACCATGTTTTAACAGTGCCACACCCGTTCACGCTTACAGAGTGGATGACATGAAATTGTGGCCTTATCCGATGGTGTAGGGCGGCGAGGAGCTACGAAATTATAAAAGCACAGAGGCATATAATTACCTATGTAGTGACAAAATCCGAAAAGATTTATATAGAAAACACAGCAACTTTATTTTTTTTTTTGGAGAGGTGAACCGAGTCAGAGCGTCAGCCTGTAAAGATCAGGCGTGGATAATGCTGAGGGAAAGTGGAGTAGATCAGACGGTGGGTTGCTCATGCATTGCAGGGTTAGGGAAGTCCTGCAGCCATGCAGCAGCTGTGTTGTGGAAGTTAGGGATGAGCACAGGTACATTCTAATTGCTGTGAAACACTGAAAATAATAAACAATGTATAAGAACTAATTTATGATTTGTGTTCGTGTTAGTGCATTAAACCATCTTAAGGTTTTTCCATGTTAAGCATATTAGAATTAAAATTGTGGATATCCTTTTAGGAGGATAGTTCAGTTTTAACGCAGCATGCCATGCTAGTTTTCTTCCCTTCTTCTGTGGCATGGAATGTAATGCATGTAGTGCAGGACACGGACAGTTTTTACGTATCCGCTGGTGTTCAACACACATATATTCCAACAACAGCAAAACATTTTTGGTGTTGTTGTGGCACCTGAGAAAGGCACACGTCGAGCTCGGGCTCATATTGGATCACAGCAAATGTTCTTCTTACTAAAAATGTTCTTAGCACTACAGCAAATCTAACGCGACCGGAAACCGGCAACCGGAAATAAGGAGGTGTCATGGCAGCCCACATTGGGTCGCCAAGAAAATCGTGGATAGGGTAACAAGCAATTGAACTTAATAAATACTTTGCATTAAATAATAGGGTTATTTAGAGTATTTATTTGAGGTTGAATAAACCCAGGTCAATTGCTTGTTAACGCATGAAGTATTTTTTAGGTTGAACAAACAAACCACTTTTTACAGTGTGTGTATGCTTACCATATAGGGTATAGAATAAGAAAGTTATATACCGTAAATAGTGCATTATAGGCCTGAATGAATGGCTTTTAATATCCTGCCCTGGAAAAACTGTCTGAGTCTTTGTTTTTTGGTTGTATTTTACAGACATTTGACATAACTTTCAACCAACATGCACATTTAGGTACAGTCACTACATCTACTGAAGAACAACAATCGCTACAACATAGACAAGCATCCAATTTCATATTTTGCCTTGATTCTTTGTACTGTACCATACTGTAGACTTTGGTGAAAAGGTAGTAATTGTATCATTGTATTGTAGTAAGAGCATAGCTCCCCGATCAATAGAGACTCCAATCCTGTAACAAGCCACTTTGTTAGCTTAGCCTAAGCTAATTGAATATTGGCCGCAAGTATCCTATCAGTAGCTGGGCTTAACTGAAAGGGTATTGAAAACAAGGAGGAGTGCAGTAACACAAACCATACATGAGCCCTTTTAAACCGCAATGGGACTGGCAGTGGTCTCTGCTGAGACAAAGCCAGAAGACGAAGGATGTAATTAGCTCCAATCCTGGGAAAGAACAGGTTGGCCTTGTGTAATGGGGTCAGATGACATTCGAGTGTGGTCTCCTTTTTGTCTGAGTGCACTGGCTTGCAAAATTTCCCCTCATTAAGATGCAGCAGTGTCTTAATGCTTTTTTTTTTGATATTACCAACCTTACAGCAAGCTTTACATCATGTGCAGAATATGGTTCAAGCCTGAATAAGACAAAGTAGAAGATGTATATTGCAGTGTTAAGTGAAGGCGAGGCAAATTGAAATCTCAGCCAGGCAAATGTGCAATAAATTGCAGAAATGGATATCTATAACCGCACAATAGTGGAGCCAATATGATGGTATGGTAAGGACTAAAGTTAAAGCGCTAATGATGTGTAATTGAATAGGAGAAGTAAAAATGTTTTGACAGTGTAACTTGAACCACTAAATGAATGTTAACTGATGCATGACTGGACAGGTTCTCATTCTGTGCACAGATCACCGATTTCATAAAGCTTCGTCTGGATTCATGTCGCTAAGTCCCCGGTTAATGCAAATACTAAAACAAGCAAAAACTGTGTTCAGACAAAAAAACGAAAACCCAGAACAATGGTGTTGTTTAACTGTTCAGTTCCTCTGGCTCAGAACAACACAGAGAAGAATAGCGTCTAGGCCACCATACAGCAAGCTAGTTAGACAGCTCCCTTTGTCTGAATCAGGCCGCTGGCATAGAGTCCATTCAGACAAAATTATACAAAATATAAATGCAGTAATGCACTATGACTTTAAAGTCTGTATTTTATTTTAGTTAAAAGTTAATGCACTATGGTAGACTGATGTTTACTTTTGTATTAATATATTTTGAATTATTTGTTAATTGACAGATTTTTTTTTAATTAAGAAAAAGCCAGCCAGCTAAGCTAACCTAATACTGGTCATTTAAGTTACAGAATTTTAAGCACAATCCTATTTTTGGTATAAATATAAAATGATGCAAAAACATTTGATACAGTAAGAAACCTGAAGGTATTGTTGTAATTAAATGTTCTAATTTTTATATTGTCTTTTAATATTGACAACCACAATAATTTAAACTAAATTTGTAAACCATGTGAATAGAAAAATCGTTCCTGGATCGAAAATTGATTCTGAATCGAATCGTGACCCCAAAAATCGGAAACAATTCACACCCCCTACTGTAAAAGCACTGAAAAGAAAGTTTTTTTTAATGTTGTTTTTATTTTTTTTTACAGTAAAGCTTATACTGTGGTTAGACAACCCCCCCCCCCAAAAAAAAAAAAAAAAAACATAAATAAATAAAAAAAAATAAAATAATAAAATTTAAAAAGTACATCCAGAGACGTGTTAAAATGCTCAATTGCTTAATGGCTGATTCAGTGTAGAAAACCTCTACTACGTTTTTTCAAATCAATCATGTACATAAATCGAATATATTTGCTTCTCGTATTAAGAAACTATTACGATAAATGACTAGCATATGGTAGGTCTATCTGTTACTTCTTACAGTCCTGGTTTTTCTGTAAAATATGGTACCTTCTACTGCAAATGGGAATTTTCATGCTCTTTTACTATTGCAATGACCCAAGATGCCTATGAGGAAAAAATAGGAATTTAGATCTGGGGAATGATACATGCTTTTCACATGCACTTTCCCAGGTTTATATAATGGAACTAATGTACTACACCATATCAGATTTATAGCAATGACAGGATCTGGGTCATCTTGTTATTAAACAGCTGGCATGAGCAGATCTGTTGATAATGGCAAATTGTTTGCCTGCTTGAGGACAAATACAATGTGGTCCACTGGGTCCCTGGGCAAGGTGTGATGAGGTCAGATGGGTCATGGTAACTTCTTAGCAGAACTGAGATTTGCTTCTCAAATATTTAAACTTCAGTATTTTCTGAGCTCTGCTGCCTTTGAATAGTCCATACTAACCTCAAATAATGTCATGGAAACAAGATAACTCATGTGCTCAACAGGCCAGGATTGTTATTCCAGTTTAGTCAGGTTATAAAGGACGATGCTACAAGATAGTTACATAATAGTTCATATAGGAAGGTTTTCCTTTTTTCCCCCGAAATGTTGTGGAGGATTAATTCTGTTGGACAAGTCTAGTGTGTTTCAAGCAATACACACTCATAAAAATATGCTGTTCATGGTGTTACTCTTGTGGCCAGAATCCGAAATTAAAATATGAAATGTGGAGTGCCCTTAAGCTGTGTGACTTTGCCCAGGCAGATGTTTGTCTGGAGGCTTTTCAGAGCTTCTTGCAGATTTCTCCCTCTTTTTTTTTTTTTGCAATCTTCCACTCTATCTTATTTTCCGCTTCACCTTTTGTTCATTCTCATCATTCGAAGAATGATTTATAAATGTCAGACGATGCCATTTTATCATGAATGGCAAAACAGGGAAATTTACTCAAGCAGAGGCACGAGCGATCAATGATTTTGCTAGCAACTGTGGTCATCAAATTAAATTTGTTTTGTTAGACCTGATTACAAGGTCTGCTCATACAAATCCATAATGCTTTTGCTCTTGGCGAAACAGAGCTGAGGAAGAGGGAGAAGAAAGTCAAGTCAGCTGGGGAGCTAGTGATCGACTGCAGTGAGCTGAGCTGATCAATATTGCCAAGGGCCAGAATGTCATATGGTTGCTGGATCATTTTCTCTTTCTATCCTTTGTCCCAATTGTGCACAGCATATTCCCATACATGATTTAGACTATATTTTCACACATACTGTAGAGCAAACACACATACACAGTGAGAGATCGATGTTGGAAGCCGCTACGTTGTCTCATTTGCATTGCTGCACATATTCTCTGAGCCTGAATGTGAAAATACAAACGAATCCTACAGCATCAACAGCCTCAAACTGAACATGTGGCTCTGTATACTTTGGAATTATCTACTAAACAGCAGTACTTACCCAGTCTTGGCGAAGTTAGTCCAGTAAGTCATAACCACGGCGCTGAGCATGACATCATTCTTAGAGAAGTTGCAGGGGAACAGGTCAGTAGGCCCGATCATGGGGATACCAAAGACATACGGTACTTCGTCTCCATGTGCCGCATCTGACCAGGCGGGTTTCATCAAACTCTGGCAATGGTGATAGAAGGCATAGAAATAGGTGGGCGAGCCGTAGCGAGCGTGCAGGTCAGCTGTCACAACTGATGGTTCCACCCACTGATGGTCAGTGAAGAGTGCGACGAGGGTCTTGCGACGTGTTTCTGGGTTGTCTCGGTCAGCCCAGTCCGTGTACATAAACTTGATAGTCTCCCTCAGGGTGTCCTTTCCCTCCGGATAGCCATATAAGCTGTCTACAAAATCAGAGACGGAGAAGTCGAAGTCGTTGCCTGAGACGCCGTCTTCAGAGTCCACAACGTTTTCCACAAAGCGCAGACCCTCACCCTGGTTCACGCCCAGCATAATGTCGTAATTGAGGAACTCGCCTTGCTCCATGAGGATCTCTGGGTCATCAGGGATCACATCACCATCAATCACCGGCCCGAAGGCCACATGGTAGCGTGCCGGCTGGATGTCCTGTTCGACTAGCTCACGGGCGTTCTTTTTCCGCAGGCAGTGCACCATGTCCATGGTGTCCAGCACATTACAGCCCACCTTTTCAGCAAGCATACGCGTATATTTCACAGGCTGGTAATTGACAGCCCAGCTGGACAGTGCTGAGCCGCTCTGGATGATGGCACGATGGAACAGACCTGAAAAAAAAGGATGAGAACACTGCTTAATTTGAGCAAGGAGGGATTGTGACAACAGGTTTTAATGACCATTAAACATGGAACTTTGCTACTTTGATTCTGAATCTATAGTTAATCCTTCTATCCTATGGTTAAAGTTCATAAAAAGCGGAGCACGATTAAATTGAATCTTTTAACAAACACATGAACAGATGGCCATGCATAGCACTGGATTGATATAATACACAACATTTGTTATGCTCATACATACTACCAAGATTTCCTAATGTGTAAGTGATAGTTAATTTATGGATATCACACAAAGCTTCTGATCACTGGTTGCGATTCTCCATCCCACTATTCACACCCACCACCTTGCTAAAGCAAAGTAGTATTAGCTTTTTGCGTAGGTACAATACAGTATGACTTTCCATAGCAAGTACCAATTTTGATGGAGGGTCAAGTCTCTCTAGCACTTTGCTGCTTAGTAGTACTAGTAGCTGCTTTTCCACCATAGTAGTTCTGCAGCAAACGATGCCGAATCCGTCTGCCTACACATGCACTGCTACTGGGATGCTATAAATACAGAGGCTTGTGTTACTACTGTACAATCGCTCTTGTGAATGATGAAATGATCAAGAGATATGTGCCTGCATGCACTCTGCTGGCAAAAATATCTTGGGCTTAGATATAAGGTGCAATTTTGATGCAGCAATGCACTTTTTTTTTCCAGTTTAGTCACTTAAAGGATTACTGGCTCAGTCTCCTCAGGGCAATCTCCTACCTGATTGCACAATTGATCTGAAGACCTGCATGCGCCACACTGCCCCAATGCACACTGACAATGTTTGCCAACCACTTAGGCCTCCTCATTTGCAGCGAGATAACGTTTTACGAGCCAAATGGTGGAGAAAGAAAGGACCGGTGCAAATACTGTTCAGTTTGCACAGTGTATGCTTTTAATGAATTTTTGTTTTTGTACCAAATTCCCTGTGCTGAGGAGGGCTAGAAAAATAAATCCATACTGCATTTTGCCTCCTCTACAGTGCTGCTGACACTACTGAAGGACGATACAGGTTGGTTCGGAGAGCGAGCGTGAGTGTGTGTGTGTGTGTGTGTGTGTGTGTGAGTGTGTAGGCATAAAGCTATGAGAATACACTAGTGAGAGAGTGGGTTGTGGGGCACTTTGCTTCATGGAGCAGCTCCATGACCGAAGCACTGGGCAGGACAGAGGCCAGACTCCCTGAGTGAGTTGAGCAGATGTCAAGGATATTGTAGAGCTCTCTGAAGCATTAGAACAGTATGTGCGAGATGAAAGATGGCCACCTCGGGGCCAAAAAAAGTGGCAATTCTGTCCCTGCCCTTGCTCTTTATACACTGACCTAATGTTCCTCTATTCTGAAGCCCTGTGCAACATCATGGAAATGTTACGCCTTTGATTGCAGTATCTTGTGCACGATTGTATGCCAAACCCTCTATCCTTTACCTACCTCCAAGAAAAAAATAAATTACCTTAGGCATTATTCTTGGCCCCTTCCCTGCATCCCTGGGCTAGCCAAATGGCCAGACGCAGTAAGAGCCATACTTGACTCATAAGATTGCCAGCTCCATCCCTATCCCTCGTGTAATCATGTCTGTTTCTTCTATAGAGTAGCGTCAACACTGCCTCGGTGACTCACTGATTGATTGAAGTAATTATTCCAGGCAAGGGTCACCTCGCCGAAGTACAGAAGATACAAATTACTTCCCTCCAAAGACACTCCTCCAAAACACATGAACACACACTACCAGGAGTCCATGAGAGAGAGAGAGAGAGAACGAGCATTGAGGAGTACAGAGTAGTAGAGCATGTCACCATCATCATCATAATAAATATAAACAGATCTCATACAACTAGCAATCTAGCTTTAGCAATTTGTCTGCCTAGCCTTAGGGTAGACTCTAGTCATACAATGAGTGCACAGGCAAAGTATATGCAGGTACTGTAAGTAAGTGGCTTGGTAGATAGGCCGGTAGGCCATGCGATCATTTTATTTAGACAAAATACCATAAATAATAGTTTTCTCTTTTTATTGTCAGAGCATTTGAGTAATTAATTGCTGGCTGGATGGATGGATGGGTGTGTGGATGTGGGAAGGTAGGTAGATAGATGTCACCATTAGATGGATGGCTGGATGGGTGGATGGGTGGATGGATGGATGGATAGATAGATAGATAGATAGATAGATAGATAGATAGATAGATAGATAGATAGATAGATAGATAGATAGATGGCGTACCCCAGCTTTAAGTGTTAGATTAGCCTTAGATTTCTGAAGAAGGAATCACTGACAGAAAAATTCTGTTAAAAATCTACAGAATATGTCAACAGGACTAAGAGATGTGACATAGAAAAAGTGGAAAAGTTTTACATGGAAAAGTGTAAAACTGTGTTATAATACTGTATCAAATGTTGAACTATTAATAGTTCCTTCTAGCTTCTGAGATTTATCTATTTTACCTCTCATCCATCTATCCATCCATCCATCTATCTATCTATCTATCTATCCATCCATCCATCCATCTGTATGTCTATCTTTAATCATGACAACTCAGAGGACTGCAGTAAGACTGACTAAAAATGGTTTATGTCTGCAGATGTTCATTTTTTTCTCTGTGTGTTTCCATAAACTGAATCAGTGGTTGTCAAATTTATTAATCAGGGAACTTGTCGACTAAAAAATAATTTATTATTAAATTCTTTCAAGCCTAGACACGTTGTTTAAATATGTACAATATCAGTTTGGATGTTATAGTTTTTAAAAATCTTTTATGAATGATCTAACCATGGAGCCCATTTTTATTAAAATTCTCATTAGATTTGACATTATTAATAGGTATAATCACTGTGAATGTAATGTGCTGTGGTTTTCACCACTGTCAAAAAAAAAAAAAAAAAAAAGAAAAAATCTTTGGGTGGCCTCAAAGCCAAGAGAATGTTCTCTGTTAAAATAAAAAAAAATTATCAGTGATCTGATTCTATAATAATAATAATAATAATAATAATTATTATTATTATAATAATAATAATAATAATTTAATAAAAAATATAGAATTAAATGTAATGACAGTTTTCATGATGAATAAAAATGAGACGAATGTGTCAGAACGCATCAATTGCATACAGGTTTGTGCATTTATTTTGTAGAAATGATTATGTAAAAGTAATAAAGGCGTAATGCATGCTATACTTTAAATATATAGGCTATTTAGAGGAAGCAACAGGGTAAGAAGATGTCTCTGTAATTGTGTGCATTAACAGATCAATTCCAAAGTTGTATATTTAGTTCTCTGTATGCCAATGCTAAGGCTTCGGGGGTTACAAAAGATGCCAGCAGACTTCAAACTCCAATACTACTACCTAGCTAGAACTTTCATACTTTTTAGGTGGCTGTAGTGAAATAAATGTGCTCACAAGAAATATGTGAAATCCAGATCAGCTGTCATAATGAACACTTGAGACTGCTAATATTTTTTCATTGTATAAACACCAGATAGAGGGGCCTTCAGGCTCTGTTTGACATGGGTGCCGAGCGCATAAACCTGCAGGCCTATCCATCAGCGAGTGGCTTTGCTGGCAGATTGAGGTTATGGTGAATTATGACAGGAGCTGGGAGGTAATCATTCATTTGGCCCAGCTAAAATGCTGCTGCATGCCTGGGCTTTGTTGACCTCGACCGCTTGCCTCCTCCTTCTCTCAAGACGCTAGTTAACCGGCTGCATAGCAGATGCTGTGATTGGTTGATGGCAGATATTTCACTACACATACAAACCAGTGACCTTGGACCAGGTGGATCATCACATCATGTGGGCTATGTGCTGCTACACATCATCAGCTGAGAGCGCACCGATTATTTACACACTTAGGATTACGGGCCGGACCTTAAAGCAACAGGGCAGCAAAACATTTCTTCGAAATTATGGCAACTAGAAGTTACATGGTCTTTGGAAAAAACCCTTATGTTAATGCTAATCTCAATGTTATGTGATGTGATGTGATGTTATGTTATACGTTATGTTATGTTTGGGTTACCGCTAATCTCTGTAAATCAATACAGAGAAGCAGCATACACTCTACAATACAATACGCCTACATGATGGTACCCTTCACATTTAGTGTGTATATTTTACTTAGTAGGGTGCATGTAGTATGTTTTAAACCCATGCTTTAATTATAATGAAACAAACAGTCACTAAATGTACCATCCCACTGACAAGGAAATTGCAGTTTCCCTTTTTTTGCTAAGAATGTTAGGCGGTATTAAACAAAAAGCGGAGTTGACAGCAAAGCCCTCGTCTCTGAGAAGCGTCGGGAACTCCTATCTTCATAAGCTTCTCTCTAGTGTCCACTGGCTGCTTCACACACTAGCACATTTGCACTCTCACTACTGATTATAGCAATTTAACCTCGCAGCACTAAGGGCTGATACCTCTGAGCCATCTCCCCAGTGTGGATGCGAAATCCCTCAAGTCTCTCTGACTGCCATGGAGGACTGGGATCCCACAGCGAGATCATCTCGTTCTGCCCAATGTGTCATTATCGTCAGGTTTTTCTCTCTTGTGCAAACCAGATTCTCCTCATAGCCTTGTTTTACACCGCAAGGCTTTGGCAATGGTGATGGCATTTAAAAGATGGCACCCGCTCATGCGGTCTGTAGTTTAAGAGGCCAAGTAAGAAAGCAGTGGGGATGTAGACCATCCAACCAAAACGAATACATCTCTGTCTTGGCTCCTACTTTTGACTCCGAATCCCGTCTCCATAGTTACAACATATATGGCAAGAAAATCATGCTAGGTGCAGTCAGGCAGCTACCTGCTGCAGTGTTATGTTCATTTTTTTTACTGAGACCAAGCAGCACAGAGGCTTCTATTATGCAGCAAATTGTGTCCAGGCCCATGCATGATTTCTGGAACGTCAAAAATGTCCTACCTATAGATTAGGCTGTAGAATAGCTGTAAATCGATTTCTTTGCAATCACAAAGGGCAAACAGCGCAACCCCCATTCCTTTCCTCAAGCAACAGCAATCACATGAGTTATAATAGAATATCACACACCAGTCTACCCTTCAGCCTGTGAAATGAGCTAGGGGATTATAAGGTCTGATGCTGTTTTACCACGTTGGTGTACTGGAACATAAACAATGGAATATGATGCCATCAGCCGGGTCACTACGCTGCTGAATCACACCTGTATTTTAATGAGAATAATCCCAGCAGAAACAATCACTGGACAATTTATTAGGAATACCCATACACTTGTTCATTCAAGCAATTATTCAATCAGCCATCAAACAGATCCTCAGCAGTGAACAACTTCTTATCCACGGTGCCCAGGGGCCAGTTGTGGGTTAGGTGTTGTTCAAAGGCACTTCAGTTGCATCATGTCGGTTCGGGAATCAAACTGTGGACCTTCCAATTACAACGCTGGTTCCTTAACCACAAGACCACGGCTGCTCTTAAAGGATCTGAAACTAGGATAATGCCAGACATGAGCCCTATAATACCCAATTCAAATATACACCAGCAAAACAAGTTCAATAATCTGGAAATAACCGTGCACACTATGCAAAGCACGTGATGAAAACGAGAAAGAAAATACAATAACTGCTGTGGTAAGAGCTTTAATAAATAGAATAGAATAGAATAGAATTCAACTTTATTGTCATTGCACATGTCGCAAGTACAGAGCAACGAAATGCAGTTT
>JAOVVF010000048.1:1266753-1277533 GCA_028565595.1 Duopalatinus emarginatus
ATTTGCCATGATATCGGCTGACATTTACTGACGGCACGGCTGTAGCGATAGGAGGCTGTTATGATACCTGCATAAGAAAGCATGTTCTTGAAATGTTTACTTTGGCTGCAGCCATCTATAACTTGGCCTGGCTTTTGTCCTGCGGGTTTCTTTTCAGACGAAGTGGACCAGAACAGAGAATGCCAGACCTTTAGAATTTCCATAGGTCAAACACAGGCAGTTGCCTTAGAGAAGAGGTACTGATGCATTTTGTCTCCTCCCCCTGCAGTTCTTTGTGCAATACATTTCAACCTACTTTTAATGGGGTCATACAAGCAGTCAATAGCATCAGAACCGGAAAAAAATACATAGCCCTGGGCTCAAAGATTATTCTTACCATTGTAGGTAAGTATTTTACTAGTGCCTGAATGTCCGCAGCGCATTGCACACTTAAGGTCAATCGCAAGAACCAGGTACATTTAGCTTCAATTTAAACATGACATTATGGGTCATGAAGCTTAATTCCACTTAAGTAATGTACGTTGGAAATACAAAAACTAAGCGTTGAACAATTTAGTCTTCTTGCCGTTTACTCCACGCGGGTCCACTAACATATACACTGTCATGCTTGAACACAGAGGAATTCCGCATTAAATCCATCTATACAGTGAAACACACAGACTAGTGAACACACACCTGCCAAGAGCAGTGGGCAGCCGTAAAATCACTTGAACCAGCAACCTTCCGGTGACAAGAATGGTTCCATAACCTCAAAATGATTACAGTTCTTGATTTGGAAATGTCCAAATCATGTTCTTCTACATGTCCCAATAACACCAGAAGCAATTAGGAAAGCAGCGTGACAGCCTGACTGATAACAACACTTTAATTATTTAAACCGAGAGGCGATGCCTGAATACAGGTTCCTAATGAGTATGTGTCTTTAAGACGAGAGTATAAAACTGTCCCAACTTTATGATATGCATTAGAGAAAACCAAGGGAATGATGCCAGGTTCCATTCAATGGTCTCAAAACACTAAATGCAAGTAATCTCACTTAGAACCAGGCTGAAGCTATAACCCACGGGGAGTCGTTTCCAGAACTGCCATTGTAGCCTCTCCATCTGTCCTTTCACAAATACTGTAAACCAAACAACATTGTCTTTATAGCACAAAACATGCTATTTTGAGTTATGTTCCCTACGCAGTGTATATGGTACTTTTGCTTGTTTTGCTAAATCAATAGTATATTCCCATGCACTACTGTGTTTCATGACATTTCCATAGTACTGAAATAACTGTCTTTACATTGGCCTTGCTTTAACAGGAGGCTCATTTTCTTAATGACGCTAAAGTGCTGCAAGGCACAAAGCTCACCGCACTCATGGCATCCTCCTAATAAAACCGGCCCAGTTCAAGCAGGCACATTTATGGTCCTCAATAACCCTAAAGTCTTAATAAAAATGAAAGCTGACATGGTCACATGGACTCCTCCAACTACTAGGCCTTCTGTTCTTAATGTATGAGGCATTCCATTAAAAGGGGGACACCTCCTCACAAGCAGAGCTTTTAGTCTGATTAGTTACTGGAAAGGGGAAAAAATAGCAACGACCTTCAATGGCAATGCTGGTAGCCCACATCCTCCCTGACCTAATAAGCATGTACATCTAAACCTCCTGCTGATTAGTATTCCAGAGGTGTGTACCAGAACCATCTCTCATTCACCGTCGTAATTGTTATGAAGAGAGTGGAAGAAGAAAAAAAAAAAGCATATCTGTGCTCAATTAGAGCAAGCCATGATGCCAAATGGATAGTAACATATGAGACGTCTAATGTCCTAGAGAAGTGCTCTCTCGTTCGCTGTCTCTCCTTCCATTTTGCCACTGACGCTTGGAAAATGAGGGAGAAAAAAAAGAGAAAGGAGACACAATCTCTTCAGACTGTATGGTTGCATCCACTGAATCCCATTAAAGCGGCAAGTCACATAAGGCCCTCCAGTTCTTGCTACTAATCACCCATTTTTTGCCTGGTTCCTCTCATCAGGATGTGTGATTACAATACTGAGAAACAGTCAAGATGAAACTCAGAGCCTTGTGCTCTTTTTTGTCTTCACTATCTTATGTGAGTCCGACATATGTATTAAAAAAAATAAATTAGTACCATTAAGATAGAATTTGGACAGAGAATGAAGAGTCACATGCTGTGGTGGGCGGCAAGCAGGAAACAGAGGGTTACCTGTGCTGCGAAGCCACACTGTGTGCAGGAGACAGGTCACAGTGGCCTCATTAACACCATCATGCACACACACATTGGACAAACAAGCAGCGCCCTCAATCTCACACAACCCACATGGCTCTGCGTGACTGAACCTGGCTTTCTGTTTGCTGATTTGACCCATGGTATTTGCTGCTGATGAGATTTAGGTAGAAGTGTATTCCTGTGCAATGGAGTGAACGTAAATGTGCTAGCTCTCGAGAACCGGATTGTCGATGTCTTCACCAGCCATTTAGCTCTGTTTTGGTTGGTATTTAAGGATATTATGAACCGTAACTTAAAATAAGTGCCTTGCAAAAGCCCAGAATGAGTTGTTGGAAAGCTGTAATGCTGTAGCTTAGGTTTTTAATGGCACTTTTTTTAAGATGCTGTACGTTTCACTAGAGCACTTTTCCGCAGCAGAAGGAAGTACAGTACCGAATAACTAAACAGACGCAGAAGGGTCAAGATGTTATAATAAAAAAAAAAAAAAAAGACAGATTTAAGATGAGCCATGGAAAAAAGGGAAGAATATACTCAGAGGAAGATGCACTACATGACCTGCAACCTGATGTGGACCAGAGGTCTGTGTGTTCCACCAGCGGTGCCGAGCCTAATTAAAAGTGAGAGATCTGACGAAAATCAAAATCAGCAGTTTGTAAAAGTTCGCAAGAGAATCTACAACAAATCAAAACCCATATGAATAAACACTCATTTTAACATCTGCACACAACTTGTCTACTTTCGCTGACTTTTAATCAGACAAACCAAGCATACAGGTATAATTCAAGGTTATATCTACTGGAATTAATTGAATCCTTACTCCATCCATTTGGAAATGGACCACTATAGAACCAACAATGATCGGTTATTATTTAGCTGGTGCAAAAGCTTATTTGTGTTTTGTCTCGCCTGCTATTTGTTGCTCAATCTCAATGCACACCTACATGGGAGCTCAATAAGACTGGTGTGCTGAATGCCTAATGCTAAGACTGCCTCATCATCCCAATAATACATGATCAGCACTGATTCTTTGTCGGAGGTTTTCACTGATAAGCATGTGGAACTGACAGATGGTACACAGTCAAATGCTGTAAAGCTATAAAGTGACCTATATGGTAAAACAACCACCAAGTGCAGATACAGATGCACCTAATTATCACTGCACCTTATTAACTGCCAAATGAGCGGACAAGCAGTCGTTTGCACCTGCCATTTTAAATCGGATTTCATAGCTGGAGAAAAGGTGTCACACCCATATATTATATCAGCTACATTTTCATCTATTTTTTTTTCTGGCAGAAATGATCCACGTACTATGGGCTGCTTTGGAAATTTCAATCATATGACACATCTGATTAGGTTGTTTTTAGTTGCCTGGGAAGCATCATGATGCTTTTGAGTTCACACTACAAATATTATGAGGACATATGCATCCCAAAGCACCTCTGAGACACATTGAACCCTGTTTATACCTCCACAGTTGGACCATGCTGGAGGAACTTTGACAGGTGTGAACAGGGCCTCATTTAATCTCTTATTTAACACATGTCCACTCGTTTTGATCTATTTTCTATTTTTTCCCAGACTACATCAAGTTTATATAGCAATTATTTGTGACATTGAGCAATAGTTTCAATGCTGGCCAATGGCACAAATTTGATATACTGTATATAAAAAGTAGAAATTACTGGCCAGTTTTCACCTCAGCTGTAAAGTAGACATGAAAATCAATACCTTTTGCATTTTTAAGCCTCATTCCGTGACTGTTTGTGCTATGAATTTATGACACACTTTAAATCATTACAGCAGCACACATGACGTCGCTTATTATTAGGGGTGCTGAAAAAAACGATTATTTAAAGAATCGCGATTCGTAGTCCTGGCGATTCTGAATCGATTCAAAATGCCCAAAAATCTTTTTTTTTTTTATGCAAGTGTACTGCATATTGCATTACGTGTCCACTCAGCCACCATAGAAGAGGGCCGTCCAGGCCACCGTACAGCAAGCTAGTTAGCCAGCTCCCTTGCTAGCGGACTAGCGCACTATGACTTTAAAGTCTGTGTTTTATTTTCAGTTAAAGGCTAATGCACTATGGTAGACTGAAGTCTATGTTTACTTTTGTATTAATATACTTTGAGTTACTGAGTGATTTTTTTATTATTATTTAAGAAAAAGCCAGGTAGCTAAGCTAACCTAATACTGGTCATTTAAGTTACAGAATAGAAAAATCATTCCTGAATTGAAAAACTATTCTGAATCGAATCATGACCCCAAAAATCGGAAACGAATCGAATTGCTGGACACTGAGAAATTTGCGCCCCTACTCATTATGCTAAGCAAAACCTATGCTGAAGTTGCAAAGAGCTGCAAAGTCTTTGCTTGCTACAAGGTTAGAAAGTGCACACTACAGACGTTCACTTGCTTGGTATTCCCCTCAGCTGCTTGGGCCCTGTTTGGCAGGCCACTTCATGCCCGATCCTTCATTTGATGACTAAGATCACAGCTTTAAGGGTGAATGTTGAGATGTCTGATTGATATTGGTAGCACTCATCCACCAAAGTCCTTTTTTTCATGACAGAGGGCTTCCTGTTTCAATTTCCCAGGATCTCACAATTTTTTTTTTTTTTTATCTCATCAAACCAAGCAGGACACACATTTCTATTCAAGGGAAATATCAGCATCAGTAATATCCAATTTACTGAAAAGGGGAAGAGAGCGGGTTGAGGTGGCTGTATAGTACCACGCTACGTGAAGCATGACATGGTGGTGTATGAATGAAAAATTTATGGCTAGAGAATGATAAAATAGATGGAATATAAATCCAAAAGCAGTCATATTCATTTAAGGAAATCAAGGCAATTAGTAACGCTTTGATGCAAAATGCAGTGGAGGAGCACAGAAAACGTTTCAGAATAAGAAGCAAAGGCAAATTGCTGAAATGACCCCATTTCAGTTTGAGCCTCCATTTTCTTTGAATATAGAAACACAGAGACCGGAGATTATTATGATTATTTTTTTTCCTTTGCAGCTGTTAGAAAAAAAGCTAGTTTTCAGGTCAAGTGATAGTTATCCGAACATGCACAATGGCATTTTAAAGTATGTTTTACAACCAAAATTTCTGTCGCATCCTAAATTCCAAACTACACACTAGTCTTATGCTTTACACGCCAAAGCTTTAGACCAAAAAAAAAAAAAAGTGTTCTTAATTATATACACGTGATATAACTGAAAAGGAATTATACCACAGGCCAACTGTAATGCTTTCACATGTAGTTTTAGTTTTATTCCAGATCAAACTTGCAGTAATTATTAAAAAAAAACCCTGTTTAACAGCCATTTCCCCCAAACGAAGTTAAAACACTAATTGTGATACCTCGGAAGGCATGCGGCCTTGATTTATATCAAACACATTGAAGTGCCACGATAATCCGTACAACCTTGGTAAAAGCCAGTGAAAAACTGTCACGACTTTATGACTGCATAAATACCTAACACTGTGTGTTAATTTTCACAGTCTGCTTGCAGTTCTCACTTAGAGAAAGGGCCGTAATAGCTGGCATCACTTAAAAGCATTTTGGCAGCATTTTATACCAAACTGCCAACAAGCGACTGTAAGCATGTAAAAAAAAAAAAAAAAGGTGGATTTGAGGGTGGATGCCATTAGTCTTGCCCATTAGGAATTTCAATTTGGGCAAACAAAACATCTGAACAATCTAAAAAGCTCCATGCAGGTGCTTGGAAATGCTAATGGTGGAATTTGGCACCAGCCGAGACTTCTTTTTCATTTAAACTTGTAATTTACCAAAGCAGGATTACTGATAGACATCTTGGATTAGAGATTTATCTCAGAGCAGCAGAATGTTCTTTTACCTTCTGAGTGATGGGACAGGGTTAGCAGGCTCACACAGGAGGCGCCAATGCCTGATCCGAAGACTGTGATGCGGTTCGAATCGCCGCCGAAGTAGCCAATGTTCTCGCTGATCCAGCGCAAGGCCTGGATCTGATCCAGGAGGCCGTAATTACCTTTGGCGGCCTGGTCACCTGTGCTCAGGAACCCTGGAACACAACAATAAAAAGACACTTCTTTTAATTGACTGGTCTGTCTGGGGTTTTAAGAGACAATCTGATACATTTTGTCCTGTGAGCTGGGTAAAAATGTGGGGTTATCTTTTTAAGTCAGTGATTTTGGTGGAACTTAGTTGTAGATAATTGCTTCTCTCTGAATTGTTCTCTCCGAAGCCACATCCCCCAACACACATCTAGGCTAGCTTTGTGGTTAAACCTTTTTTTTTTTTTCACATAACTGAGTGAAATGACCTGGAAGAATTTAAACAACAGCCATGATAAGAGATGGTCAAATTCTCAAAATGCTCAGGAAAGGTGCATTAATGCTTTATTTCTTATCTCCTACTACATAGGGTACACCGGACCATCCTTTACAAAAGGAAAGGAGATAATACCGTGCCACAGTTCCTTGCGGCAGGACCATTTAAACCAACGTACCATTCAGCATTAATAACATCCAATGACATCATATATAATTCGATAACATCCGCCAGTGCATAATTTCATAGCCTTGTGTAAGTACACTTGGATTTTTTTTTAGGGTTTGGGTTAGCTGTCTTTTTCCTAAGTCATTGTTTGTCTATTTGACCATAGTCTTGAACACCTAAATGGCAACAGCTGAAGTTTTTCTGGATTGATAAACAGCATGGTTTCCAGGCAAATAGAGATGCCTCGTGTTCCTGAATGATTGAACATTTGTGATCCACATCATATTTTTTCTCCCCAATTCACAGATTCTACAGAGACACACAGGCTGGACTTTATCACATACCCCTAAGCTCATGGGAACGTGAAAATAACTTTGGCAAGTTTTTCGAAAATTTTACCTGAGTTAATCACAGAGTCCAGTTTTATTTTCCTGTCAGCATGTAGCAAAAGAAACACATTCCAGTTCTTTAAAAACCAATAATGAGAATAAAAAAACAAACGCATGGAATAATTCTTCTATTTAGAAGTGTGTTTATAACTGACATAACCGCATACATGACTGCAATAATTTACAGAAATAAAAAACAAAAATAATTAAAGAATGAACTGCATTCACTATGCAACTACTATGTAAAGTGTCCTTGGGATTGTGAAAGGCACTGTATAAATCGAAAAACTGAATTGAATTGAATTGAATTGAATTGAAATGAGTGATGTGGATGATGGGGCAGTCGTGACCTAGTGGTTAAGGAACCGGTCTCGTGACCGGAAGGTCCTTGTTCACTGCCCCCTAGTGTTTACTGGTGTGTGTGTGTGTGTGTTTCACTGCACGGATGGGTTAAATGCAAACACAGTAGGCAAATAGTTCACTTTCATCTTTCATCATCTTTCAAACCATAGTTGCTGTTACCATCCCAAGGCTTATTATTAACCAATAGTTTGATTTGTTTTAATCCACAGCATTAAAGAAAAGCCATGACAGTGGAGACTCCTTCCAAAAACCAAAAACTGAATAAATGCACTCATTGAGCCTCAGCATCCCAGTGGTTATACTTTCTTTTAAAAATCCGTTTATGCTGAGCCATAAAAGTCCCTGTGCAAGTTGTTAGCAATGAAACGTTAATATATTTGAACAAGTGATTTAATATAAACCTCAGATCTGAAACTACTGCCCAGGCTGTTGATACTAAGATTAAAAAAAAACATTCTGACCAAACAGAATTGATCATTCGCAAGCACTGGTGTATAAGAAAAAATAACTGTAATAAAAAAAAAAAATAATAATACAATCCGTCTGTGTTTACAATCACGGTCCTATAATAAGTGGTATTAGAGACATGTTTCTGTTCTGTGTACTCGAGGAAAACATAAATCAGTCAATCTGACAACCAGCTGTGTGCAATTTAATCAAAAATCAAGAGATGATTTATTATTATGAAATGACAAGGCCTGAACCACAAGAGCTCTACAATGGTCGAGAAAAAAACTATCAGAGTTAATCAAATCGTACTGACACACAATAACAGGACTTACATACATCTTTAACCATCGAAATCCTGTTTTTTTTTATACATCTTCAAGTTTTATGAGTAAGCAGCCTTCTACTGGGCTTTTTTTTATTATTGAAATGATCATTTCAGGCTCAAGAAAAATAAGAGCTTGTGCCATTTTCTGTCCCACTGAGCTCCAAGCTGAACAAGGACACCAGGTTCAATAAAACACCAAGAGTCGAATTGCTGCGTCTGAACCCGAAGCAGCCTCTCGACATGGGTTGATGTCAAGTGACATGTTTATAGTAATTTACATATCATATCCCTGGAGAGTCCTAATTAACACGGCTGATAAGAAATGCATTTCCTAATACATGGAGGTCGGCAATTTTATCCCAACTGATTCCTATCACAACCAGGCAGTTTTGACAATAATGTGCCTTGTGGGCGAGTCTTTAAATTGCATGGATGTCCAACATAGATGCCTGATCCTCATCATGGTGACCTCATGGTAACCTCATAATGGTCACTATTCCCAGACTCAGACAAACAGTTTGACGCAACTCGTAAAACGGATGGCTAGGAAAGACCTGGACCATTCCAGCATCAGACTGAACAGGATACAGAAGTACAGGATCAGGTGTAAATCAATTAAATAGCATGAAGTTGATTAGCATATCGAGTAGATCTAGCTTCTTCCAGGAAAAAGTGAACAGTCCTTAAAAAAAAAAAAAAACGTATTAAAAAAGCTTTGAATAAACACACTCACTTCCGCCTCACTTAAAATGAATTCGCTTTAGAATTTGTATTGGAAAAAATAATCGCGAAAAACACTTTCTGATGTCTGACAGCACACACAGCAGAGCTTGAATCTTTTACTTTGGCCCCTGTTCTTCTCAGAGCATCTCTCAGGAGCTTGTTAGCCAAATAAGGTCATATGAAGATGAGCAGGAACTGGGATGGAATAAATTCACCCCTGATCAATAATTGTGGTTGTTTAAGGTACAAAAAAAAAAACAGTGGCACGTTCTGCTGCGATCACGCATGGGGGCTGAGTTAAACACAGGGCCCTGCTGCTGAGAGAAACGGGGCAGAAAGCAAATGGATCAACAGATGGTCTACTTTAGAGCTCCCAAAGGATGACAGAGTGGTGAGAATGCGTGCTGGAGAGGCCGGTAAAGAAGCTTTCTCCCGAAACCACCAAACACCCTGACAGCTCTACCCAATCGGTGCAGCTGAAACCTGGATTTGCAAGTTATATAGGATGATAGCATTTATGTGTATGATCGATGTCACCTGGAGACGAAAGCAAAAGCATCCAGGGTGCTTAATATGTCTCTCGTGTTTTATGCGGCTAAGCGAACGTAGCAAATCACTCAGCTATTGAGTGACAAGAGTCAGCAGAAACACTTATTTCATTTAATTCCCTTATTTGTATTTCTATAAGTTCCACTCAGCCATGACCAGAACACAGAAATATGGAGGACTGCAGCAGTAAATGACTGCCAGTTTTCATAACATGCTGAGCATTTCATACTTACTTGTTATTTTCTACCAAAGCACCCGGTTTTTGCTTCTGCATGGATATAACTTATGACTTTGCTGTAAATAGATATAAAAATACTTACTTTTTACACTTCCATAGTGTATAAAACATGACACACAGGTGCACCTACGCACATTTATTTTTAGTATTTCAGTATCACTATTAAATCTTGGGGTAAAATTTATTTTAAATATGCATATACAAAAAAATCTGAAATAAAAAAGATGTTATTTCTTCAAACAGACTGAAATTGTATCTCTCACCCTCTATTTCTGTCTCCATCTCTATCTATCTGTCAGTCTGTTGCATGCACAACTGATTAATACATTCTGGCTGGAACATAGTTTCTCAAGGCTTTTCCTATCTCAATAGCTGTCTACACATCCACCATCCATTTGTAAGCATTGCACATGAGAAAACGTCCCATATGACAAGAAGTCAAATGCCTGCAAACTAGTGGAGTGCCGTAGAATAAGATCGCTCACTTCTTCTGCCCTTCTCTCACCTACACAAAGGGCTTCAGCTCAGTTCTTGCTCACACATTTATTTTAGCTTGAACATCTTCTAGTGAGGCGTCAGAAGCAGGTAAAAGGCAGTCTCCTGTTTTCATCGTCACAGACACGCAGCTGCATGAAATACAACTAAACCCTTCTGCGTATTCACTATTTTATACACCTGTCAGTATTCCTAATGCTGTCCATTCATGTCACCTGGGCAGCTCACCAGAGTGCCTCTTTCCCTGCCTACTTTACATATATGAATATTGACACACATTTGCACATTTTGTGGGTTGCCAATCGTTTGGAACAGCATGTACTTACAAATGCTATGACTGTGTGTGTACTGATTATGCAGTTAAGATTTGCAAAAGCACTCTTATAAATAGAAAAGACTATTACATAAGTAATGCATTTTATCAGTTTTAGATTTTATGCATTTTTGCATTGACACTTTAACAACAGTGCATAAAATGTAATAAAAAGACACAAAATAGATTAGGGGTGTCATCTGTGT
>JAOVVF010000048.1:1277750-1288246 GCA_028565595.1 Duopalatinus emarginatus
CAGGTCGGTCCCGTTGAGACACAATGATCTCTTTTTCAAGAGTTCAAGAATAAAGTGCTTAAAGCATTCATATCTGTATTTAAATTTAAACTTTATGTGGGTGTGGGCCATGCAGAAGGTTTTATTTTAAAATACATGAACCCTACCTTATGCCTCTGTAAATAACACTGGGGGGAAAAGAAAAACTGAAATAGAAATAAAACTGCCAGTACTGACAGCATGAATTCTAGCTCTAACAGTTCGTCAACCTCACATAAAGACGTGCACAGGACACACAGTTATTGTTTTACATATATATATATATAATTTGACCCAGACTAGGCAGTCACTAAAGATGAATTAATAATGGTGGCCATGCATGTGCCACCTTATGGAGATGAAGGTTTGCAATGGCAGATATTATTGTAACATGCAAACAAGGCATTAAGCATGAACATGTGAACCAGGATATCAACTGTAGCATAGGTGAGACCCGACCAACACGTGACAGAGTGGTGTGTGAAAACTGTGTGCTAATGAGCGTGAAACTGGACACGGACATGAGTAATCGGAGAGGCTGTGACGGCATCATGTGACGTGCAGGGGCTAATGGGTAACCGCAGTCATGTAACCATGATAAAGTTAACCCTCCGAACCTTCTACGAGAACATGGATGTACACAATTTGTATCAGGAGGACACAATGTCTGGTATGGTACGGTGTGAGATTTCTTTATAAAGCTTTGAAGGCCCTGGAGTCAAATCAATTTCTCATGTTCTGGTTAAAAACCTTGTGTGCCATTACAATTCAACACAATTTGTCCTATAAAGTTAAATATGATATTTAGTAGTAGAAATAATTCGCTGGCTGACTTTAACAATGGCACTGACATGAACATTTAACCCAAGGTCTGCTGTTTGAATATCATCCGTTATAATACACAAAAGGGGAACTGACTGTCGCTAGAGAGCTTTTAGGTCGTTCATGGTCTAACTGCGTCTCAGCCTCTGCATAGTTGTGTAATAAAGCAGCAGAGTGGGAATCTATTATCTCTCAGCAAGTTGAACGGTGGCTCAAACAAGTGGGGAGGAGAAGAGGAAAAGGAAGAGGAGGAAATTGCAGATGATGATGATGATGATGATGATGCAATGAAGGCACAGGACTGGGTCATTGGCTGTCTTTCTTTTCTCTCTGTCTTTCTATCTCGCTTTGCCCTCACTATGGGTGCCAGATAACAAGGCTGTCTGTGTGTCCCAACTATCGTCCATCCCTCTCAATGCACCAGGAAAAAAGGCCACACAATCAAAGCCTTGAGAGTCTTGCAGAGATCCTCCCTTCCCTCGCAGCTCGACAAAGTAGCGCCAGGCCCCCTACCCCCACCCCGGGTGTCTGAATGGAAGATTCAGGGGTGTGGATGGAGAAAGAAGGCCGTCCTCTAAACATCCGCATAAAGAAGCAGTGTGTCAGTTTCCCTCATGAACACTATCACCCCTGCAGTCCATCTCTCCCTAAGGGATCTATTCACTATTCCCAGACACTATCCACCCCCTACCAAAAAAAAAAAAAATCCTCTGCGCCCTGTCAGAAAAATCGCGGCATTCTGAAAAATGCGAAGCCTAAAAAGAAAAGGGGGCGGGGAGGGGAGGAGATTGTGCCAGTGAAAAGACTCAACAGCCATTTATATCACGAAGCAGCTTCTCTGTCACTCTCTCTTTCTCGGGGCACTCAATAATGTGACTAGGGAGTTCAAAGAAAGACAGTGCTGTATCTTTTTTTTTTCAGCTTTGAATACTGAGGCCTATTCACTACATGCTTCTTCTTCTTGTGTTTCCGGTGGTAGAATAAAAGGAGGCCATAGATTTGGAAAACGACATAGCTATGTTGTGAGATACTAGGAATGACAATCGCACTGCCATTTTTCTGTGCAGAGAGTCTGTTTATTGTCAGATGGTCAGAATGGTCTACATATGTGCCATTTCACTCATGTTTGTTTCAAGTTTCCGGAAATTCCAAATGTCACTGAATGAATACAGCTTCATATCCATCTGCCTCTAAGGGTCTGGCCTGAAGCAATGCTTTTAAAATGACATATTCCACAGAGTAAGCTGTGAATTCATGGTAAAGCCTGCATATGGCAACTGGCATGAGATAACATATTATATGACTTCATGTGCAGTGTAATCTCATGCCAGGAGGCATATCTTAATTGGTTTTAAATGAGATCCAATAAGAGTGCCTTTGGAGACCAGTACGCTTTAAGCTCAATGAAGCCGAGCCGCACGCCTCTAGTTCAGGAAGTCGGCCCATGCTCAAAATTTGAATTGCTTTCTCCAATCAGTCTGTGAAATGAACTGCAAATGAGGCTGACCCCAATTTACCACATGTACGCTACCACGACATGGTATAAATATCTATTTCAACCTTCTTAGCAGCATAGGCACGGGCCAGTCTGCAAACTGTCATCAGTGCAGCTGGCTTATCATCAATATGATAGATGATTTATCAAGATGATGATAAACTAAACAGCTCTGGAAATTTGCAGTAGGCGATAAAAAAAAAAAAAAAAGGTTTCCTCTTAGAAAAGCATGTGGTGAGTAGTGGAGTAATATCAGGGTGAACGCGGAGAGGGAGCCTTTCCCGTCGGCCTTTCCCATCTTTGACGGTAGCTCTTAATCTGATTACACGATTGGATCTCTTTGGACAGTCCAACCTCACCCGCCTCCACAAACCACTGGAGCCAGCTACAAAAGAGCAATTTGCATGGTACACTCTCCTTCCTAATGGAATACATTCCAATCGATCACACACACAATGCTAAGTGGTTTGGCGGATGGGCGGGAGTGCACGAGGAGACTTGGGGCCGACTCTCAAAGCCAGTGAAATGCGTTCGCTCCACAACAGATTGAATGAAGGCCGGCAATATTCATGTTTCTTCCACACCACTCAAGTGAAGTGGGTGTTGTGCATATCAGCATTGTGTCTAATCAAAGCACAGAGGGAACTGGCATGCAAGATGATAAATTAGAGCATTTTCAAAGTGCACCTGACCTCAGGTGGCAGCCACAATCTCGGCGATAATGAGCAGATTCTCAGGCAACTTGATCTTTGAAGTTTTGAGATCTAGCACAAGGGCACGTTAGCACCCAGTCTCACTCAGACAGCCTGCCACCATTTCTCATTTTTATCCTCACTTTTTTTTTTTTTTTGACGATTTGCATCAGTTTAGGAAAAAAAAAAAAAGCCAACGGGCTATTTCTTGTGTATGACGGCTGT
Source organism: Duopalatinus emarginatus (assembly GCA_028565595.1). Classification (NCBI taxonomy): domain Eukaryota; kingdom Metazoa; phylum Chordata; class Actinopteri; order Siluriformes; family Pimelodidae; genus Duopalatinus; species Duopalatinus emarginatus. The sequence goes on from JAOVVF010000048.1 coordinate 1,281,003, forward strand.
TCTTGAGAATTTGAGAAATTGCAGAATGTCCCGAATCACATAGCTGGCCTGACTCCTGCATCACCGACGAGGCGATAAAAAGGGCACTTGTTAGCTGCATTTTACCTAGGGGAGAAGCGAAGAAGAGAACTATGCCTCGGCTGTCCTGCTCTGAAGTAGATTAGAAGGGAAGTTGCTGCCTCCCAGCACGCCGCTGTGTGTTTGAATGCTCAAGCAATGGGGAAGTATGGATATTAATCACAAGGACGAGTGCATGCTTAGGAGATGGATGGGGTGTGAGTGCAGTGATGTCACCCTGACGAATGGCTTGGCAATGTTGGCGGAGACTTGCACATCGCCTCTCATTTCAATTAGTTCCTCAGCGCTACTAGCAGCTCTCACCTCTAGCACAGTGTAAAAACGTGTCCGTGTTTGCACACATGCTCACACACACACACACACACACACACAGAGTTTACTTCCGTGCTCTCTCTCGGTTCTCAGGTTGAACAACAAACACACCTCTATCAAACCGAACTGACACAGTAGTGCTTTGTAACAGGGAGCGATGATCCAAGAGCGCTACTCTTTGAATTAATCACTTGCTATTACCGGCACAGCAGTTTGCAGGCTTCCCTCGACCGCTGCAACTCATTACGCAGCGAATATCAGCTCTCACCCAAAGACTGTCACTCACCACCCACATGATTAACTCAAGTTTCAAGCGCATTCTTGTCATTAGAGTGCATTTTCTTGTCATTTGTCTGAAAGGCACATGAGCAAATTGCATATGCTTTACTTTTGCAATAATCTATACAGATGAGCATTGAAGGGAAGCAGCAGTACTGTCAGCCTCGGAGGCATCTGAGCAGACTGACCACAATTTATACTGAATCTATGCGCTATATACACTGAAGTGGCAAAAGAAAAATGGGTACTATTACTTGGTAGGTCCCCTACGAGAGGATAAATATGGTGGGGTGGAAATATTTTGTAGGCAATGAACACCATACTTCCTGCAGAACGATCCACAATTCTGGTGGACATAGCAAAACCCCAAACTCAGACGAATGTTCCTCTAACCATAATTTGGCCACTTTTGTGCTGTTGAAAGAGGCCAAACCCATCATGAATGCTGGACTTGAAAGAGATTAACAGCATACATAGCCTTCACCAGTCAGAGACGCTTGTATGTACCAGGGGTCATAAAGAATGCTAGATAAACAAACCCCATACCATTATGAAGCTTCTATAGATGCCTGGCGCTTTGTAATAAGAACTAGCAGACACAACCAACGATATGCACAGCGAAAGTGAGAGTCAAAGTAAATTATTTGTCTACTGTGCTTGCACACAGAGGACTGTGACATCTGCATTTATCCCATCCGTGAATTGAAACACACACACTTAGTGAACACTAGGGGGCAGTGAACACACTTGGCCGGAGTGGGAGGCAGTCCCAAACCATGGCGCCTGGGGAGCAGTTGGGAGGTTAAGTGCCTTGCTTAAGAGCACTTCAATTGTGTATTGTACGTAGATCGAACCCGGGACGTTCCGGTCACAAGAACAGTACCCTAACCATAAGGCTATGGCTGCCTCTAGGTGGTGCTGATATGTATTTTGCATGGGCGCATCTGTACCAGTTTTTTCTGGCACTTTAATGTACTTTTAGTCAAGACAAGAAATTTTACGAAGCTCCAGATTCTGTGCAGAATTGTAGTTAAACATACAGAACTTAACCAAACAACAGATGCAGATTGTTGATTGTTGTCATGCAAATAGCTTCAAAATATGCTTTAACATTCAATTAAACAATCATTACGTTTACCTTCATTATGCTAGGTCTATAAAGCTAACAAAGGCTTCCTGATACTTTTCATTAGTTTCTGGTACATAAAATGTATTAATAATGGCTTCTAGCTTTATTGAAGTGCATATAATTTCTTTAAAATAACAGTGGAAATGCTTTTGTCATCATTTTCCTCTTCATGACACTGAACACTGTGTTTCACTTTGGTTTGGGTCTTGTCCTAAGTCTGCTTTTCTTCATTATAAAACAGTTGGTTCCAGTCCACTAATTTGATTAGTTGTGCAATGTTATATTTCCTATAACTGCACAGGGACGTCTCATTGTGTATCACTCTGCTTTGTCTGTGCTCTACATATAACATTTCTAACGTTTCTTTATAAAACATTTATACGTTTTTAACTCATAGCGAACTAATCATGAATTAACAATGTAATTACATCTGTAAATTATGAATTGGTATATTAGTATATAAGTTGATATCCTGTGAGGAGGACACAAGGGGCTGATGAGAGAATGCAGAGCATTTTAAACTTTAGACAGTAAAAAAAGGTAGCACTGCAATTGATATATAAAAAACGAAGAATAACTCTTCAATATGTGATTAGTTCATGATTAGTAAATCATAACGTCAAAGTTTATAGATGTTTTATTTTGTAAGGTTTTTTGACTGGGAGCCTAAATTATAAAGTTCTTTGTAAATACACTATGTATTGTATGTATGTAAGTGATGTATAGCAACAGAATTCCTGATCTATTCACTATTTGTTCCCTATTATAGAATTATAATAATTATAATTAGTTTGTTATGAATTAAAAACTGTTCTATAAATGATTATCAAGTCTTTTTCTTTCAATTATCATCAAGTGTTACTTCCTAGTTCAATGTAGTTACTAAAGTAGTGTTAGTCACTTCATCAGTGGACCTGAGAAATAACAGATTTCAGTAATATCAAAATATAAATACTTATCAGATAAAAATGAAAAGGAAGAAAGGATGTGAATTTCATTAAAATCACTTTTAACAGAAATGTACAAATCAGTACAGCGAGTTAGTCAGCTAGCTGATGAGCTACAAGGTGACTGTGGTTTCTTCTGGATCTATTTCTCCTAGCAAAGCAAAAATTACTGAAAATGTCAGTTACTCTATATTACTTCAGATTGATTTTTTTTTTAATTTAAGAACTTTTGTGTAAAAGTAATATCACAATTGAAATCATGCAGTTATATTAAGTATCAATACATTTATGGCATTTGGCAGACGCTCTTATCCAGAGCGACTTACAAGGTTACAGGTATTTCCGGAGGCCAACATAGTGTTAGGAGTCTTGCCCAAGAACCCTTATTGCTGTAGCACAGACTGGCTGCCCAGACCGGGAATCGAACCCAGGTCTCTCAGATGGGAGCCAACGATGTTACCACTGTACCACACCAACCACATCAATACAGCTGTGATTACTTACAGATTACCTAAGTTTATTGCAAATCTGTTGGTTAGTGCTTTATTTTCTTTGTTCCTGTGGCCTAGTGGTTAGAGAACCGGTCTCATAACCGGAACATCCCGGGTTCGATCCCTGCACAGGGCAAGGCACCTAATTCCCCCAACCGCTCCACAGGTGCCATGGTTTGGGGCTGCCCCCCTCACTCCGGGGGCAACTGTTGTGTATGTGTGTGTTTCACTACACGAATGGGTTAAATGCGGAGGTCACATTCCTCTGTGTGCAAGCACAGCAGGCTTACCATTTTCACTGACCTTGAAGTCACATCAATGAGAAATCCATGATGGAAGTAGAAGCTGGGAAGGAAAGCTGAATTCAAATTTCCAGAACGAAATGTGTCCGGGAAGTGGAGACTCACATAGGGGGGGAAAAAAAATCACTGAAAAAACAATGATGAAATGCCCACTAGGGTGCCACTACATGCAATGCAAGAAAACATGACAAAGCATCCTCTAAGGTGCCCTTTCAGTGGAGAACACAAAATGCCTTGCCATACAGGATTCCCCGACGTGCACGGAAACAAGATGAAGTGCCCTAATGGGTGTCCAACCGATGGACAAAACAAGATGAGTTCTGGTAAAAGATCTTGTACAAGAAAGTGATTTGAAGTGCCCTCTACAGGAAACACAGCATTATGATGAAATGAGCAAACCAGTAATGACAGTGAGACGACATGAAGAAAAAACCATAAGAGGAACCAGACTCAAAGAGAACCCATGCTCTAGTGGGTGATACTGGATAGCAGGAGTATAAATCATTATTACTTCTGTGCTTTGAATGATTGCAGACTATGGCATCACACCTTAACCTCCAAATCTTTTTTTCATCCCTTGTGAATACAGATGCTCTGAAAAAGAACATCATCTGAATGGCTCATTGCTCTGAAGCCTGACTGGCACTGTAGTCCAATTTCCATTGGGAATCACCGCCAAAAAGCCGCTGAGGTGATTCCTGTTTCTTTTTTCTTTTCTTTTTTTTTAATTCACTCTTTAATCTATCGCCTCTGTGCTCATGAACAGAAAAAGAAAGGTTAGATCTCTCTTTCTGTTTCATCTTTTGCTGCCTGCAACCCCACAGGAGAGCACGGAGCTTGGTGTCTTTTGCCAGGCGTTGGGAGGCTGTGCCAGGGCCCCTGTTTGTTTGCCTTTCTTTCCATCTCCATCTCATAGAAATCTGCCTGACAGTCCGGCAGTGCTGCTTCCTCTCCAGGGATTCGGCGTCAGATAAAATGTCACCGCAGCTTTTGTTTCCACCTGCCCCTCAGCCTCCTGTGCACCTAAAAGTCTAGGCAGAATAGAGGGCAGTTCCTGCTCTAAACCACTTCTAGATGGTTTTATTGGATATGTAAATGTTTTCAATTTGCATAATTAACAATCTTAATCCTAAACGTATAGGTATTATATATAATGGCATTCATACCCAGCTGGGAAGAAAAAACAAGCTAATCACGTCTTTGTCTGGATTATGGATTGGGTAGATTGAGAAGTATGAGCTGTATCCATAAAACTAGTCTCTATCTTATACTACAGATAAAACACAAATGCTTTTCTCTCCATATTTTATCTTCCTCTCTCCTGAAGCAAAAATGCTGACTTATTCTTCTACTTCGAGTATTCCTACTTTTTAATGCCGCTCCAATTTAGAGATAATATACCTTACCACTGTACTATCTGTTTTGATAAGTATGAAAAATATAGTGCATCTGGAATAAAATGGTAAAAAAAGGACATTATTCATCATACACCACAATGCCAGAGTATCCTTATTTTTAATGAATGCCTAAGCCAATCTAACCCAGTCTAAATGATAAGTCAGAAAGTCTAAAAGTCTAGAAACTGAATTAATAACCTTATTTTGCATGTATTATAATCATCATAAAGGGAACTGTTAAATCAATTTATCTATCAACATATAAACTGAAGCACCAAACCGGTACAGAATGTAAAGAAACTGGTACAGATTAATGGTGGCTCCATAATGGTATAGGGTTTGTTTAACTGGGACCCCTGGTACATCTACAAACGCCTCTGACAGGTGAACGCTATGTGCACCTCCTTTTTTATGAGCTACAAGGGGGCAGCTGTGGCCTAGTGGTTAGGGAACCGGTCTCGTGACCGGAAGGTCGCAGATTCGTTCCCCACCCAGGGCAAGACATGACTGAGGTGCTCTTGAGCAAGGCACCTAACTCCCCTAACTACTCCCCGGGCGTTGTGGTTTGGGGCTGCCCCCGCTCCGGGCAAGTGTGTTTACTGCCCCCTAGTGTTCACTGGAGTGTGTGTTTCACTGCACGGATGTGGAGGTCACATTCCTTCTGTGTGCAAACACAGTAAGGCAAAATAGTTCACACTCATTCATTCATTTCATTCATTACACCTGTTCATGTGGTGATGGGTTTGGCCTCTTCCAACAGGACAATATGCTGACAAATACGTCTAGAGATGCTAAATTTTGGTTCGAGGAACTTTTGAGTTCTGGGTTTTTTCCATTTCGACCTCGATCTCGATAGTATCAAACACATCTGGGATGCCAGACACCTCAAAATTGTGGAAGGTTCAGCAGGAGGCATAATGTTCATTGCCTATGGAATAATTCTGCAAGACCATGGAGTCCAAGTAGTAGCCTGGTGCAATTTTTTTTTCTAGTACTTTATTGTATTACACTATAAGATTCCAAAACCTACTGCAATAAAACCAGGCTAACTCAGACAGTCCAGTTGTTTTTCCAAGTAGCTGATTTTTTTTTACTTATCTGATCATAATATTAAATAGAAATATGTGTTTTTGTCCTCTAAGTTAGCTAGTGTTATTCAGGCCTTTGTTCTTAACTTAGATGACACCTCAAGCTAATTTCTCTAAGATTTTCTCTAAGAACAGCGAGCTGGGTAGAAATCAGTCTGAACATACTGTACGATGTAGACAGAGCTTCTTTCATTACTATTAATGAAGACGCTAATAGGCACGACTAGAAGTTAGCATATAATTCAGCAAGAACACCAGAAAAATGATGTTAAAGATTTCACATAGATTCTTCAATTATAAAGGAATCTAGACAGTAAAGGTCAATTATAATGTTCCTTCCTCTCTCTGGCAGGCCTGTGGGTTTGGCAGCTTAGTCATCAAAAAATATTTAAAATGGATTTTTTTTGTACTTTAACCCTTAATTAATCCGTTTATTTGGGAGACTGTAGTTCACACTTTACAGAATCAGTTTTGTACTAGACAACTGAGCGGTAACTGAGCTGATACTGTAATGTGACCGAAGATTCCTGATGGACTTATCTCACATTTTCTATTTTCCATATGATGCCTATATCAGAAGTCTGGGCATCAGCTGTGTCCTTCCCATGTTCACAGTCAACATATCTCGAGAGTTAACATTCAGACTATGTCTGAAATAATACATAGCAATTAATACCATGGACATATACTCAGTATTGGATTGATACATCTTTAAAGAAAATGACATATATCCAGAATAGGCCTGCTCACTAACTATAAGCTAATTATAAACATGATAAACATGAACAATGCATTCTTAGCCATGTATACATGGCTAAGTATACAGCAATGCATTTACAGGGATCATTAGTAACCACCTGTTCAAGGTTGAGGTAGTTTAAAAATACATTATAAATTTGCTTCCACCACTCGCTGACCACTGTGCTTGTACACTGGTCTGCATTTAACCCATTTGTGCATTCAAACATGCATACTAGTGAACACACTAGGGGCAGGTTTACACGTTTTTGCCCAGAGTAATGAGCAAGCCTTATGCACAGTGCCTGGGGAGCAGTTGGGGGGTACATTGCTCAAGGGCACTTTAGTCATGTCTTGGTGGTATAGGGAAACTGAACCGCTTCTTTAACCACAAACCTACTTGTACTTACAAGGATCAAAAGTAGTCTGGATTGTGTACCTAGAAATAACATACTGGTATAATATAAAGTAACAGCATGTGAC
>JAOVVF010000048.1:1297486-1308434 GCA_028565595.1 Duopalatinus emarginatus
AGATAGAAAGAACAAAACAGAAAGACAAGAAATATGACAGACAGACAGAACAAAAGAAAGAAAGAAAGAAAGAAAGATGACAGACAAGTAAAGCATACAAACAAGTTAATACATAAATAAAAAGAAAGATTGAAACCAAACAAATAAAAGAAAAAAGGAATAAAGACAATAATAAATACACAAAATACACAAAAAGAGAGAAAAGATAGAAATAAAAGAAGACAATCTGATGATAAATGCTACAGGTTTTGACTACACACCAACACATTTTCTGTCAGCATTCCAACTCCACTACTGCATAATCTTCACACTTCAAATGATAAGTCCACCACAGGGTTAATCCTGAAGGTCACAGGAGCTGCGCTGAGTAAAGGACAAGTAGTATGTGGTCGGGATTATATGGCAAAAGGCCAATACATGTGTGATGTTCATTCTTCCTCAGTTATCCATGTTAATAGTGATCGGTTACAGACTGGCCTGTTCAGATGTTTACTTACCTACTACAAATTTCTCAGCTGATTCTTATAAATAATTATAAATAAAATTTAATAAAAGAAATTACATTTTGAATAAAGTTTGTGTGTCGAACAACAGGATGCTAAAGCATTCCCTGTATTTGTAATACTGTCGCATTTGAAAGCAGTTAATTAAGTATTAGACATCGATGCTGCCCTTGTCTGACCTCAAATATGTGCTTTATAGCTGTGAAAACATCCCAGCGGAGCTGATGCACTAATCAATCAAACTGGATCTAGAAGAGAATACGGTTTGACAGACAATTCCTCGAACTGAATGTCAAAGAAAACACTGCAGTCAAATCCAACAGCGCATTCAAATGCATCAGCAGATTAACCCCTTATCATTATTCATGAGTCCACTGCACTTGTCTATGCATTGGACAAAACCCAATCCATGAAGCTATTTACGACATATTCTCTCCCTGCTGTGGGGTAAAGTCTCTGTGGACACTGCTGGTGATTAGATCCACAAATGTCTGACCTGCACATTAAAGAACGCAGCATGGCTACCGAACAGACCCATAACAAGTGTACATAGGGAAAATTGGTATGGCCTGAGGCTACAGATGCCATATAAGAGGGAAGAAACACATACCTGTAGGATCATAAGTGAATATTCTATGAAACTAAATATAATTGAACCCCAGGGAGTTTGTGTCTGAAGACCCCAAATGTTTGCTTGCAGACTGAGCTTCAAAGATATGTTTTTCTTTAATTGCCATATGAATTATGTAGATGATTATGTGACAGAGACCAGTTATAAATTACAGGGTTCTAAGAGAAACGCTTTGGGTTATAATTTAGGATTTCACTGCTGAAGGAAGTTAAAAGCAGGGCTGGAATGTAACAACTTGGGCACACAAATTATATTTCCATAATGTCCCCCATCACTGCCCTTTTGACCTCACAGGTATGACAGATACCAATTTGAGAACCATTGCACAGGATTATAAACAAAATCTCTTTCTGTCTAAAACCATTCAGTAGTATTAATGCACATGGTAAATAAAAATTCAAACCGAGTCTTTGGCAAGTTTTCCATCTCTCATCATCACAACCAGGAATAACTGAAGCATCCTACACCAGGATTCAGATTAAAAATTTGTGAGGATCTCTCTAAATAAAATTCCTTGCTAACAAGGACTGGATAAGCAACTTGGCTGACTGAATGGCAACAACGTGCGTCCCCCTATTTATATCTCCACAATTTAATCACCTGTCAGTTCCAACCCACCAGTCAGCTCACCACTAGCATATGACAGCTACCAACTGGGGAGAGTGAAGACTAATACTTGCTTCCTTGAAGACATATGAAGGCAGCCAATGTAAAGGCAGTGTACTCTGTAAAAAGTCATTCAGATGGCCTTTAGCCAAGATTGAAATATATGTTGTTTCAATATAGAAAATCAAGTTATGTGAATTTGCCAGATTTTTTATTTTCACTTGTTATTTGTTCTGGTGACACAAAAATTATAAATGTTGTTTCAACACACTTTAATGACTAACCAGAACTTATAATGTTTAATGAAATAACAAAAAAATATTTTTCAATTTCTGGCAACTCAATTAAATAGTTTGGGTGACTTAATTTTCTTAATTTGACTGAATTCGCCTGCCCACTTTTTGAAATTTCCACTCAGACAGCTTCACGGCTGATTACAAGTGATTACAAAGTCGAAGCACATTTTTTTATAAGCAAGGTGAGAACTATGTTTGTTAACTCCAGACATTTTTATGACCTACGTAGGTGTTTTGCTTTTGTAAAATGATCAGTTATATTCATTTTGCATTTTATTCAAGGTGCCAGTATGAATTCATTAGCTGCTAGCTAGACTAGCATAGACTGTGTAATATTTGTAATCACACGGGTGTTTTGCTTTTGTAAAACGATCAGTTTTTGGCTATGTCTAAAGTTCGTAGGTTCAAACTGTGTGTTACCTAGTTAGCTAACTAGCCACCCAGACAGTTAGCCAGCAGGCTTTATTAAAAAAAAAAAAAACGCTATATCCCTCACAGACGTCTTTATGACCTATATATGTATTTTGCTATCATGATCAGAGCTGCTCTGCCCCGTTTTGTGTCTGCTGAAGGGCCGTAGGCACGAACTAATTAGTCAGCCAGTCAAGTCAACCAGACAGCACAAGTCTTTCAAAGTCCATGTTATGTGTTGCAGTGATTTCTATGACCTACTCTGGTGTTTTGTGCTGTGATATTATTAACTTTTTCTATATAGAATAAAGGTAGCCATACTGTCCAATATTTATTTTGGTTCACTTTATTGAGAAAGTTTGACATTACTGAGAAAGAAGACTGGGTAAAAAAGGTTTTTATTTGGAGAAATGAAATGCTTAGAGTTAGTCAACCAACATTTAAATTAATCTTAGGATATGTTAGGCAGTTATACAGCTGTATTTAAAACAAATATAATATAATTTTTTTTTGTTTACTCAACTTAAAAAATGTATTCATTTTAATTTTCATGTTATTTAAACACACTTTTATAAGCTAAAAAGCTAATTCATCATGTTTAAAATATTGTGTTGGATTAATGTTATACTATCCACAGTTGGCGTAACTCAAAAAGACTAATGCAAATTGTTGCCTTAAGGTTTTTTTTTTGTTGGCCTAATGCTAAAAAGCTTAAACATGGGTCAACTTGATTTTTTTATATACAGTCAACTTATGTAAATCTGTTCGTGTTGACAGTTTATTTTAAAAACGCTTTCTGCTGTGGCTAAAAAAGACTAATTCACCATAAAATAACAGTAAACCATGGTGTTGGATCAACATAATGCTATCAGAAGGTGGCATAACTCAAAAAGACTAATGCAAATTGTTGCCTTAATTTTTTTGTTGGCCTAATACTAAAAAGCTTAAAAATGATATACAGTCAACTTAAGTATATCTGTTCGTGTTGACAGTTTATATTATTTACAACACTTTCTGCTGTGGCTGAAACACTAATTCACCATATGTAAAAATGGTGTTGGATCAACATAATGCTATCAGAAGTTGCCATAACTCAAAAAGACTAATGCAAATTGATGCCTTAAATTTTTTCTTGGCCTGATGCTTTATTTATTTTTATTTTTTTTAGAATGTAACACACTCAGGGGAAAGTGCTTTCTGCCCTCTTCTGCATACACATGCTAACATTTGGATAGTGTTGCTTTGATTGACAGGAGAGTAGGAGTATGCCATGCGCCATCTCTCACACCCAGACAGCAGGACCAAGTTTGCTTCCTTGGCCCCCAGCCACAGATGGCTGTGGCATCTTCAGGATTCATTCTCACAAAAAGTTTTCTCTTCGTGTTTTTGAGCATGCCATGTCTTTACATTTTAGACTTGTTTTTATGTATATAACTGACAAATACATGAAACTGGCTACAATACAAATATGCCACAGAAGCTACGCTAGTTCAAGTTAAAAAACAGAGTCAGAGTCAAGTTCTGGTACAGTATTGCTCAAGTAGTTGGTCTAATCTGCTGAAAGACTTGGTCTAAGAGTTAATGACCCCTGATCTGTAGTTTCCACTAACAAAGGAAGCCATAACGTGTGATACTCTTCTCCATCTCAACGTTAGACACCCACTCGGTGTCTTTGCCTTCCATATTGTTTCTGCATCTCTCTCTTGCTGAGTCATTTGGAGCAGCTGAGTGGATCTCACGCCCACCTCCACACTCGCAGCTCCCACCTCCGAAGCCGTTTGCCAATCTCCCACTCCCACTTCCTTCATTCGTGGCAGCAAAATGCGGCCAATTTCGACTCCCACATGTGTAAAGACGGCTGACCTTCTCTCCTCGGAGAGGCCAAAGCATGATTAATCTCTTGACAAGACAAGTAGCTTGAGTTGGCCAACAAGCCAATATAATTCTCCTTAGGCAGAGAGTTTTCAACCCAAAACGCACCTGATGATGGACAAATGCTCTACTCCACCCACATAAAAACAAATGAACCAGGTGAGAGGAAAAATAATGGATCTCTCTTTTTTTTGTTGATGTTGAATCATTTGCCATAAAGCTATATCTGATGTCTTCAGAGAGGGCCATTATTTTTTTTTCCTTTGAAAATATTCCATTTGAAACTGTCTGTCTCATTGAGGGCAGAAGTGCTGATGTATTTATGATTTGAGAAAAAAAGGCCCTCCGGGAAGGATGAGCGTGAAAAAAAAAAAAAAAACAGAACAGAATGTTCACTGTGAGAATAAATAAGAATCACTCACTCAGTCACAAGTCGCTTATCCTAATGGGTTGTCGAGGGTGCTGGAGCCTATCCTAGTATCCTAGCACTCGCTGGGTGAAAGGCAAGGAAGCATCATAGACAGTAGGGCGGACACACAGACAAACACACTCACACCTCGGGGCAGTTTAGTATCTCTAATTCACCCGACTGCATGTCTGTGGACTGTTGAGGAAAGCAGAACTCCCAGATGAAACCCATATAGACACAGGGAGGAACATGCAAACTCCATACAGACATGACCCAGACCCTTCTTGCTGTGAGGCAACAGCGCGAACCACCGTGAGGCAATAAATATAAATGATAATATGAATCAACAGAGATAGTCTCTCAGACTATAAACAAGAACCAAGAGCCATGAATAACAGTAAAACAGTTGGAGATGTGCTGCTGTAGGAAATTAATCATTGATGAAGTGGTGTGATGTGGCCTGATGATGTGAAAACGGTACTGTTACCACTGTGAAGCCGATTTTTCAATAACACCAACAGTGTTTTATTCCTTGTACACCACCGCAATTTGCCAATGCTAACAATTTTCGAACAAACTAACGAATGACACGCCATAGTTTTCCTCGCTGATAATCACAGTTAATGTTGTGAACATATCAATTACCTTATATCAGCCATAAAAGAGGCTGTGAACCCATATACTGTTCCAGAGAAATGGGAAAACACAAAAACCCTTTTGTCCTTACAGAAAGCTTCACCACTTCGAGATGTGGATATGTTTTTTTTTTTTGTTAAACAACAAACTGTTTATTCTGTTTATTATAATACTTGATTTATGCCTCAAACAGGTCTCTGTGAATGGGTCACTGTTACTATAGAAACACTAGTGTAATAATACAGCATGAAGCCGCTATGCGAGTTATTTTGAGTTATAGCTGGCACTGTTGTCAGAGCTGCTCATATAGAAAATAAATCAACACCTTCTGACCAATCAGATTAGAGATTTCAGCGGCACATTGGTATAAAGCAGCATCTGATTTTAAATATTTACCTCTGATTAGGGTGAACTGCTGTGACTAAACTGAAAACAATGGTTTACAAGCAGTCATTTATAATGATCCTTTTAAAATTTAATTCACTTTATGGGCAATTTTGGCCATTCAATAAATATTTAATTACAAAGACGAGAAGAAAAAATAGATTGCAGTAAGTCTTTCAACAAGTCTGTATAAAGCTGAACCGGGTGTACACAATTTACACAGTTCGGAACAGTTACAGGAGTACTCTAATCACATCAGGAGGTGGATGTAATATTTGGATTCGGATGTTTTTGTTTACCGACTGTGCGTGCATGTAGACGTCGTTTTGTTTCTCACCTCTGCAGTGAAGACTTTAAACATTTTGATGATGAAAATGAAACAGCTCAGTGTATCCAGTCGCTTGCATGGAAGAAAGCATTGCAATGCAGATTGGGTGAAATCCATCATAGAGAAAATATCCCTGAACAATCACACAGCTCAGACTGCGATACAAAGTGGTGCAGAAACAACGTTCAGGAACAGGAGGTCGAGAAGGCCATTACTTATGAATAGATATTTAACTCTTACACTACTATTAAACATATTAACTAAGGATGAAAGGATAAGAGTGAACTATTCGCCTACTGTACTTGCACACAGAGGAATGTGACCTCCGCATTTAACCCATCCGTGCAGTGAAACACACACATACACACACCAGTGAACACTAGGGGGCAGTAAACACTTGCCCAGAGCGGGGGGCAGCCCCAAACCACGGTGCCCGGGGAGCAGTTGGGGGAGTTAAGTGCCTTGCTCAAGGGCATCGCAGTCGTGTCTTGCCCTGGGCAGGGATCGAACCCACAACCTTCCCTAACCACTAGGCCATGGCTAGTAGAATACAAATACAACTACAACAAATACAACTACTAATAAACATAGAATTAAATTCTCAAACCTGAGAATTTAAACTAATAACAAAAGGTATTAATAGATTTTTAATAATAGCAGCTATAGTTTAGTATATTAATGTTTTTATTCTGATATTTCTATAGTAACATTGGGCAACCTTCATAATCAAAAATAGATTTAAAACATGTTGTTATATAACAGAGAAAATGCATGATCACTGATACCTACGACTTCCAGTCTTGGACCAAAAAATGGCCACCTCCAGTACTTTGTTTCCCACTCATTTTCATAAACTCCTTCGTTTTACATTCTATCCTGTTGACTGGTTAATTATGTTTACCTGTTTGGAGTTGACCTAGCCACTGTTTTTGATCTTGTTCACCAAACTCTGACTTTGATTCCTGTCTTACCTCTGAAAGCCTGTTTGCATATCGCCTGACCCTGTGCCTGTCTTGACTCTTTTGGATTTTTTGACTCTTAGAGATTTTAGATTAGCTATTGGACTTTTTTTTCTGTGTGTGTGTCCACCTCTGTCTCTGCAGGGAAGGGGTCTTCATAATCAATAAGTCTTTAATAATTTTCCTCATGAGACATTTGAAAATGTCTTCAGGACAGAGGACTTTAGACTATCTGGTTACTTAAGTGGTTTTTTTTTTTTTTCTTTTTAATTATTAAAATCAAGCAATAAAAACAAATAGAGGCTGGTAGGAGAAGAACTGTTTATAGCTGCTATAACATGAATGTTATTCTAACTTGTTTCATGTTCCGTAACATTAAATGTAATGATGTAGCTATAAAAGCATGACACATGAATGTCATTAACACACAAAAGACGGCATTTTTTTTAAAGTGACGTGAAAGTGAACTATTTGCCTACTGAGAATGTGACCTCTGCATTTAACCCATCCACACACTAGTGAACACTAGGGGGCAGTGAACACACTTGCCCAAAGCAGGAAAAAGCCCAAAACTACATCACAGGTTTGGGGAGCAGTCAGGGATTGAGATGCCTTGCTCAAGAGCACTTTAGTAGAGTCTTAACTGTAGTGGGGCTCGAAACTTGAACCTTTCGTTCACGAGACCGGTTCCCTAACCACAAGGCCACAGCTGCCTACAAAACACTTTTGGGCATGCTAATGGAAAATACTCCATTTTGAAATGGTAACAAGATCTCCCCAGCATATGATCTCATCTTTGATTATTTTAAAGATCTACATATTTATTTCTTATATGTTGTACCTGCTCTAGTGCACCAGATCAGAGAATACTTCTAAGACAGATTAGCTCCTTGACAAATACACGGTAAAATGAAACCTTTAAACTGAGACACCATCCTTGAATTTCTACCACAGATAATAAAGAGCACAGCGTAGCACATCCCATTTAGGGGCATACCAGCTAATGTTACCATCTGAGTTCCATAACTTATAACTTATACTTTATAGCGAAAAGGTCACAAAAGGTAAGAAGCTTTATATTCCAGTCACTGAGGGATGAGCGATGAACTGAACTTAAACTGTATATATTTTGAGATATCGTTTTCATTTAAGCTTGTACTCTGGGGCAAAGAAATAAAGGTAGGTTATTACACCAAAAATTTTGATGGACGAGCCATGATAGAACACTCCACTCTACCAAAACACTATTCTAACCAAGACAATTTAGTGACACTACTGAAGATAAATGTGCAGTATCTCTTTCTCTTGCACCAGTAAGAAAACTGCATATGTACAACAGCAATATATGGCAATAATAATAATAAAAATGATGTGTACTGGTATAGTCTGATTTAGAACACACCCTTTCATCTAGAGACACACATTTACACGCATGTGTGTGTGTGTGTGAGCGAGAGAGATTAGAGAGAGATTAGAAATACATTGATCAACCACAACGTTTAAAACCACCTGCCGAATATTGTGTAAGTTCCCCCTTGTTCCACCAAAATTCTAACCCATCGAGGCATGGACTCCACAAGACCTTGGCCTGTGTGCTGTGGGACCTGGCACGAAGACATTAGCAGCAGATTGCAAGGTTGGACCTCCAGGGATCAGAACTGTTTGTCCAGCACAGATACTTGTAGGTGGTACAACTCAAAGTAACATCCACGTTAATGCCAGGTCTCAAGGTTTCCCACCCGAACATTTCCCAGAGCATAACCCTGCCTCCACCAGCTTGCCTTTTTCCCATAGTGCATCCTGGTGACCATCTCTTCTCCAGTTAAGTGACACACACATGTACCTGACCATCTACGTAACGTAAAATAAGCTTCTGATGCTCATGTGCCCATTGTAGGTGATTTCTGTAGTGGAAAGTGTTATTATGGACACTCTGAATAGTCTGTGGTTATGCATCCTAATACAAATCAAGCTAAAATGCAACTTTTTCAGCAATTAGTCCTATAGTAGCTCTTCTGTGGGATCAGACCAGACATCCTAGCCTTCACTCCCCACATGCATCAAGGAGTCTCGAGTGCCCATGATCTCATTGCCGATTCACGGATTGGCAGTTCATTTTCGGTAGGTATTGTCCACTGCTTACTGGGAAAACCCCTACAGACCAGCTGTTTTGGAGATGACCCAGTAGTCTAGATGTTACAAATTGGCCCTTGTCAAAGTTGCAGACATCCTTACAACTGCCTGTTTTTCCTGCTTAACTTGCTGCTTAATATAGCCCACTTCTGGTTTTAATGTTATGTATGAAAATTGTCATGCTGAAACTTTTTGGATGCCATTTAAATCTGGCATCAACAACTGGCTCAAATTACAAAAACACATTGCGATCCGATTACTAGAACCATATTCAGATGTGGTCTGAGATGCATACGATCACATCACATTTGTTGTGTGGGGCACAAATGCTTCCTGATGCATCCCAGACAACGAAGTGCTGCCTGATAGATTGCGTCATTGTACTAGCTGGAAAAAATGTAATCATGGCGAGACAGTTTGTAAACCGCACTGAATGGTCGAGCTCTCTAACAGCCGGCTAATGGATAAAGGCGATGCCATAACAGCATTTTCAATGCTTTCTGCTTTTCAGCAAAGTTTTGGTAGCAGACTGTGCAAATAAAATGTCTAAAACCGTCCACACAGGTACATGAGATAGGATTCAAGGTACATTTCTGCCTGGAAATATAATGTAGTGGCAGACTGATATAATAAACGTGAATGACAACCTTTCTGTTGAATGCATATAAATGCCAACTGTGACCAAGGCTTTAGTTCCAGTGAAAGGAAACTGTAAATGCTACAGCATACTAAATATTTTATACAATTACGTGCTTCCAACTTTATGGCAACAGATTAATAAGGATCTACGCATGACTGAGATTGTCAGGTGTCCACTAACCTATAACCTATATCATAACTGTATTCAGTATACTGTACCACATTTTATTTTGGCTACTTTACATTTACATTTACGGCATTACGCTCTTATCCAGAGCGACTTACATTTATCACATTTATACAACTGAGCAGTTGAGGGTCAAGGGCCTTGCTCAAGGGCCCAACACATTTATACAACTGAGCAGTTGAGGGTCAAGGGCCTTGCTCAAGGGCCCAACATTGACAGCTTGGTGGTGGTGGGATTTGAACCCCAATCTTCTGATCAGAAGTCCAACGTCTTAACCACTGAGCTACTTTCTAACCATAATTCACAGTCACGACATCTAAAACCATTTTAGTTAAGTGTGCTTTTCTGTGTGGCCCTCATTTTTCATTAGTAATGGCAGTATACTAAGCATTTAAAGGATGTACTTTAAAATACTGTAAAACATACATGGCTAAAAAAAAATTATATTTATATACAGTAGTGTGTAAAAGTCTTAGTCACATGCAAAGAAATGTTGTAAAGAGGGTTTTACTATTTAAAAGAAAAATCCCACAATAAGCAGTAAACAGTAAAAAAGTCAAGAAAGTCAGGAATAGGTGTAACTACACTTTGTTTTTGTTTTTTTTGTTGTTTTTTTATAGTACTCCTAGGTTAGCATGACACAGTTTTATTAGGGAATTGGTTTTTCTGAGTGTCTTAGAGAATCTAAGATAATTTTTTCTGGAGGGAATGAGTGTCACACTTACTTTTTATTCATTATGTTTTTTTAATCTCTTATTTAATAGTTTCATTTCTTTACTGACATTATTATTATTATTATTAATAATAATAATAATAATAATAACAATAATAATAATAATTATTATTATTATTATTATTATTATTATTATTATTAATTATAATAATAATAATAATAATAATAATTGTTGTTGTTGTTTGGAAATGTTGTTGTCTAAAATGTTTTTGTACTGACTC
>JAOVVF010000048.1:1315298-1325742 GCA_028565595.1 Duopalatinus emarginatus
CCGACCCGTTAACATAAGAAATAATAACAGAAAGCTAACACAAGAGGAAGGTTAAGTATCTGACAATGTTACATAAATTATCAGTACATAAAATATTTAGGATGAGCCATCAGTTCGTAATTGTTGCTCTTGAGACACAAATTCATTCAAATACACTTCTGAGCAGTTTTCTCTCAGTTTGTTCAGTGGAATATTTTCTCTGACAGCTGTGATAGGTTTTAGATACCATGAAAAAGGTTTGCCCAGGCATGTTTAAAAATGGCACTTTTCAACAAGCTATCAACAACCAGAATAATAATAAAAAAAAAGATATTGGTGGAGGAAATAAAACAGACATAATTAATGAGTCTCTGGAGGTCTGCACTGCTCCAAGCAAACTTTACAGATGACACAAGGTAAACTAGATATACACATATGTAACACACTTTCTTGTGAATATATTTCCACTGATAAGTCAAGATCCTGCTTTCAGTATTTCAACAAAGAACCCTTTCCCAGGATTAAGTGAACAAAATACACAAATACATTGCACAAATGAGACATAAGTAAAAAAAAAAAAAGGAATATCTGAGTATGTGCTGAAACATGCTAAACTCATGCAAGGACCAGGTTCGATAAACCCTGTCTGTTTGAAATTTTACACAATTTTATATTTACAGTCGTGATAGTGCTTTTAGGAAATTGGTCATTCTTCATAATCCCATTTTTCCAGTATTTTCCAATTCCAAGAGGAGAAAACAATCTTATAAATATGGTTTTGCAGCATGGAAATTAAATTCAACTCAATAAAGGCCAGATAATAAATCTGTTGTTTTTGTGTTCATTCAATTAAATTGCACACTATTAAATATACACTGAAGTGCCAAATCTGATACAGACGAGTCTATGCAAAATACAAAGATCTCTGACAGATGAACGCAATGTGTGCCACCTTTGTGACGAGTTAAACCCGAATGTCCTGAATTCATTCTGCTGGCCTCTTGAAACAGTAGAGTCTAACACTCACATCTAGAGGCTCCAAATTATGGAGAAAGGAACACTCATCTGTGTTTGGAGTTTTTCCATTCCCACCCAAGTCACCAGATCTTAACACATCAGGATGCCATGCAATGCTCTGTGGAACCCAGGAATCCTACACCTCGGAATACAACAGAAATGTGGACCGTTCTGCAGGAAGTATGGTGTTTACTGCCTGCAGAATACTTTTGCAAGCTTGCAATTCCATGCAAGTATTACCAAGTATTAGAGTGGTGTTCCAGTTTTTTTGGCACTTCAGCATATACTTAAATATGAGCAATAATGCGTCAGACCCTTGAGTTTGGGTTGTTTTCATTAGAAAGAGAAAATAGCATCATTAAAACCAACAAAATGGGCTTACCTAAGACGCCGACACGGAAGTTGAGCGTGATGACGATGACGTTGCCGTAGCTGGCCAACACGCTGCCGTCGATCATGTTCCCTGTGCCCTCCATGTAGGAGCCTCCATGAATGTAGACCATCACAGGTTTGGCGCCAGTGTCTCGTATGTCTGCAAGAGTGGCCACGGTTAAACCTGCTCTCTCAGCCCTAACATACAGCAAAGAAAAAGCTCAACACTCGACCCTCCCAGATACCAGCCACACTTACATGGCTGCCTGATCTACCTTTCTTAACAAACTCATCATGTCGAGCAAAGAGATATGAACAGATGAAGCCATATGCAAGGTCAGAATTTTAATTGCTTGCTTTGTCAAGGCATTCTGTCGCCGCCTTGGTGATGGGATGACTTTCGAATTTAAACGCATGCCCTAGATCTTATTATAGCAAATCGCTGTGGTAGAAGAACATGGAGGTGCATGCCCCAGTAGGGCAGCAAAAAGATTTTCCCAGTCACGGTATAAGATGCGATTATCTGCTGTCGTGCTAGTGGTGGGGGAAAAAAAAAAGAAGCAGTTTAGTCACACAAAATTCGAGCTGCCATTGATTCATCTTTATGACGAGAAATTCGAGAATTATTTCTGCATGCATCTAAGCATGGCATATAATGTACTAAAGGGACTGTTGAGCTTTTAATGAAATTCTATTGTGGCAGGAGAAAAAAAACCAAAACAGACACCACAGGCGGCCCTGGTTGAAAAGGGCTGAAGGGCTCTGTTTTGACAGACATGATTCTCTCTTTGTCTGTCTCTTAGGTCTGGTGGTTGTTTGGCTCTGAGTGCTTGCAGAGTGCTACCGGGCTCACAGTCAAACAATTATATGGTATTTGTGGTTACCATGGCGACTGCAGATTGAAAATACTAAATCCTCAAGAAAAATCGCAAATGACAAACAGTGCGCTTGCTTCGTCCTTCTGCAGACCAGAGGGCTCTTCGTATTGCGTTCGCACCTATTTACGTATTAACGGTAACAGCTAATTAGCGCCACTGCGTGATAAACGAAATGACCTTTGCTGCCTTTTTTTCCCTTCCTATTACCTGTGCCTTAGGACTTGCGTGACTTATCTGGTATCTGAGAGAGCTGTGATAAGGCAAGGGTTTAATACTGACAGTTCTAGGCTAACACGTATCTCACACAAGAGAGACGATGCATGGAATGAAGAGATGAATGAAAAGATGGAAGATTTCCTGTACCGGTGAGGCACGGGACGGTAAAACGATCGAAGGCAGACAGAAAGAAGAGAAAGAATAAATATGACAGAAAAGATTATGGGAGAAAATAAAAGGAAACAGGATGTGTGATTAGTCATGTCAGTGTTATCAGAAGCCTCTTTTGTTGATTCACACCAAGCAGTGTTCAACTTTTAAGTATTAAACCACTAGACTAGTGACAACTGGACACTTTAGTTCTTCCAGGACCTGAACGTCTCAACTATTCATTACTAAAATACTGAGATGGCATTAAAAACAAGACACATCTGCAGCATGTCGCTGCGTTTCCATCCATAAAAGGATGCACTGAAAAATAGAAGAAAGGCAAAGTGAAAGGTTGAATACAAGGTAAACACATTTCTGTTTCATGCATTCATTATTTGGAATAATAATAAAAAAAAAACGGGATATAAAATGGGATAAACTCCATGGTCAGTGGAGGAATGTTGGATGAGGGGCACCATTATAAAAGGTGATCAGACACATACACACATTCATACACACTCTCACACATGTGCTAGCATCAAAACCGTACGCAATCTTAACTTCTCCTATAAGCACACTGCAAATAGTCTCTACTCTTTTAGGAAGAAAGATTTTTGCATGATTCTGAGGACCCTTCAATATAGACGAGGTTATGGCCCCGGTATCGCACTTCCCCATCTGGTGATTAGTGAATCCATGAGTGGTGTAAGTCATCCCCAAGCCTGCAGCACTGTCACTCAGCCTGTTCTTCAGCCCTCATAAATCTCGCCGAGCCACTTTGCATGGTGTCAGCGGTGTCACTCCGCAGGAGCCGAATGGCACGGTATGAGCAATGAGCGGTGCTGACAATAGGTGATCTGCTTGACAAGAGCCGATTCTGACGGAACGCATGCGGCTACCGTCAATGCGAATTACGTCCCCTGTGACGCAAATTACGAGTTCATGACAGTTCATGATCGTTGCATTGCTCAACCTGTCCGAATGGTATGGGCATTGAGAAATAGTTTGTCGCAAGCTTTCAATTCACTGCAATAGTGCCTGACTTTTTGCATATTTTGTCCCAGATTTTGACATTGCAGCCCCTGAACAAGATGGGAAAAGGTGACCTTTGAAGAAGACAACGTCTTCAGGCTGCGGGCTGCCATGGCGTTTGTGCATGAAATATAATGTTGCTAAGCACACAGGCAGGTGGTTTGATGTGCTCTTTTGAAGCCTGGCCTTTGGTAGCAGAGCGGCACTGGAAAGAGAGAGTGAAAGGAAAAGAGGGATATAACGTACAAGCAGCTCCTTCTCACACCTAATTCACTCTTACAGATTTCATATTAGAATCACAGCAAACACATCTGTACTGCCAAGGTATCACCTTAAACCCAATAAAAACTCTATGCATCACTGGTGGATAATATCCACCTGGAAAAAATATCTTTCCAGAGATTTAACATAATAGTCCAATAAGGCTTTTCAAATCGCTACATTTGAACCACGAAGGCTAGAGTTGATCTTTCCTCTCATGACAGCAGGGAATGCACATAAACTGGCCCATTGTCTTTTGAAAGCGCTCTGACTGACAGCTGGAAGTCAATAGAATCAATCCTAATAGCTAGACAGGTGGAGAGAGTCAAAGCCAGGCGTTCTTTGTCCTCATTAGGGAGCATGGCTCACTGAGCCAAGCAGTTGCGGATGCATTTCCATAAAATGGGAGAGGCCAGGCAAAGGTGCATGCCTCTGACTAACAGGGGCGCCATTCATCATCCATGTTGCCTCGTTCGCTTGCTGTGATTTAGAACCTCCACCGTTCCTAAATATGCCTCAACCACGACAGGGATGACACAGTGCACCCCGGTACTCGCCTGATTTCCGCAGGGCCTTCCGGAATAACAAATTCCCTGGGTTGCAGCAGACTTCAGTGACTGTTAAGAGCTCTAAGTGGATGAGGGGCCACCCGAAACAGGTTTGCAATGCTTTTTTCAGTCTGCCAAATGAGCAGAAGATGAAGCGCCTGCTGAATCGGGATGACAACGCCTGGCTAAGTAGATTGCAAGATGGTGGGTGCTGTCTGCTCAAGTACACAGAGATGATATAACAGAGGCAGATACAGGGGCGGAACTGTGTACGTAATATACAGTGACTTTATTATATGCAGGACTGTCCACTACACCAGAGATTCCAGCTGTCCCTATTTACACTGAATATACAAATACAAATACTTTTCCACCTGTATCTCCGCTGCTTAGCGTTGAGCAGGACATGAGCTTTAAGTAGGACGTTTGTGTCACTTCATACTCTGTGGCAATTCCGAGAGAAGTATCTAAAACAGTTATTTATAGTGCCATCTGCTTCCTGAGAAAAACTGATACTGTGCCTGAAGAAAATCATTTCAGCACTATTAAAGCCTCAAAAACAGATTTGTAGCCTTTCTCTATTCAATTATCACTTTTATAGGAGCTAACAATAAAAGTAGTATGCCTACATTCAATTACTTTAAAGGAGATAATAAAATACGGCAACAAAATAAACAAGGTAAATAATCATTCCAGGCACATTAATGTCAGCAGCACTTTGCTTCAGGCGCACGGTTTTGGTGTTTTATTTTCAGCGTATTTATTAGCAACCGTGTTTACAAATGATTTTTCCTCTTGTCCTGTCTCTGGGGGCAATTGTAAAGAGATAACACTGCAGGTTAGGCTGTAAATACAGGCCAACTGGCTTGCTATGCAAAACAAATGGGAAAGAACAAGTACACCTAAAAGCACCTATATTCAACCCCAGTAGGATACCCAGTGTCTGTTTAGGCATCCTACTGCTCTGGCAGTGGAATTGGCCCCCAGGCCAGGTGGAAAAGCATCTGGCAGGACACTTTGCCATTTGAGCACACAACTAGTCTATGCTCGGCCAAGTGGATTTTCGCAGAGAGCAGCCTCAGGTGCCGTGTCTTTGCGCTAGGCAGAAATAGAATTGTCTGGTCAGACCAATTGTAAATCTAATGCGAGCACTTTGGACCAAACCTGTCCTCGGGGAATCTGCTCCATCCCCTGATACAAAATGCTGAGACATTTCTCAGTACATGACCTCAGCCTCTGCCAGACAGACAGACAAGCTGATTCGGTATCTATTAACACCATAGCTAATACTCCTAACCAAGCTTTTTGGCCACACACATAAATATTTTAATACGAAATCAAATCTTTGGCTCTTGGCGTAAAAAAAGCACCGGGCTGAGACCGACAAAACATGCTCTGGCTGACCTGAAAAAATCAACAAGCCACAGCAGGGGGTGCTTATACTGAGCACACAAAACCCATGTTCAATACAGTACAGCAGCCTAGCGTCGAGCATATATAACTCACCTGAGTAATCCGGAAAAGGGGCAGATGAGCAACAGAACAGCAGTGGCTGGGTTTGCTAATAGATTCTGGGGTTTAAGCTGTTTGCTGTGGCATGGAAAGAATACTTCCCATTTTCTAATCTTGCTAGATATCCATCCTGAGCTCCAAATATCCCAAGATAAATACTGAAATTGAACAATGCTACTGCTGAGCGGCAACTTTTCCACTTTTTTTCCATTCTTTCTCTGCTGATAATCCTCTCAGCAACTCTTCAGCCTCCGTCTCTTCAGTTAAATGCATTCGCCGTACACTTAAAAATCATCTACGGTATTATGCTTTGACAATCGCACTGGCAAACATTTAGCGCAACACAGATAACTGCACTACATCATGGTTGAATTAAACCCTAAGTAGCGTCACCTAAAGCCTGCCTTTACATTGTGCCTGCCGTATCTGCATTAAGACATGTATCCTGATCTCAATGGTCTTAAACAGATTATAGAAATAAAATGAAGAATATATAGATAAAAAATAAAAAAATGCAACATCAACTATCTGCTTGGCACTGACGACTTTTTTATCACTCCGATCCTGCCGTATAGCACAAATCATTGTCACATCAGAGCGCATGTGAAGACGTTTCAGTTATAGTGACAGAACGATAAGCTAACATCCACAGCACGCGATATAAATTCCGTCCGATTCGCACTTTTACGTTGTCCTACTTTCAAATGAACTCAGTAAAGGTAAACATTAGTCAGCGTGCTAGAAGTATTCGAAAAGACCCTTCACACCTTGACTTTGTAAATAACGCTTTTAAAAGAGACGCCAACTCAATAAACAACAAATTATTCAAGATGCATTTACAGCTGGCTGGTTATTTCTGCTTATATCCCTATATTACTTCAGCGACCCTTTCCTATCAGAAGAATAATTACATCAGAGAGTGTGTTGCTAGTTTGACCCATTTATAATTATAGCTGGCTATCAGTCATGCAGCTGGTAGTCTTTTCTGACCTAGTTTCAAATTCTTACCAAGTAAAATATAGTGAGATTCTTTAAAAGCTACGTTTCTTTTCGCTTGGACTAAAATTGATGAGGCATGATCTCCATGTGGGTTTCAGGATGGTTCCACACTTTCCTCAGGTGGACTGGCTGGACCAAAATTTTTCCTAGGTGCGAATTAGTGTGTAAATGTGTGTGTGTGTTTGTGCATGTGTAATGTAGTGATTTCCCACCCTCATACCCAGTGTTCGCTGGCACACATCTTATAGTTCAATCACGTCCCTGACCAGGATAAAGTGTGTACTGAAGATTAATGCAGGAATAAAGCAAATGACTCACCCATCGTTCAACTGAGGACTACTAAATCAATGCTCACCTGATTAGAAGAGGACTACAAATTAGGGCCAGGCAATATGATATCGAAGCACTTGATTTGATGTTAATCTTTTCTACAGTTGTCTTTCGAATGGTTACGGATTTGTGTTAGAAAACCTACAGTACACATCACGAGACACAATGTGCACTGTAGGAATGTCTTCAAGTACCATGATATAATATTATATAATTGTAGATATAATTATGGTTGTCCAAGCAACATGTCATGTGAAAAATAACTCTATAGTTTTACCTATCAGGACAAATCATCAGGTCCTTAGCGGGTCTTAAAATTAGATTACCACAACCTTAGATGCACAACAACACACAACAGTGTCCACTGTGTTATTATTAATTCAACAAAATTGCAACCAAAATGCAGTGCACCCAGGAATCAATAGCTAGTAGAACCACCTTTAGCAGCAATAACTTGAAGTAATTGTTTTCTGTATGACTTTATCAGTCTCTTGTATTGTTCTGGAGGAATTTTGGCATTTACAACATTGCTTTAGTTCATTGAGATTCGGGCATTCGTCTGTGAAAAGCTGTCTTAAGGTCCTGCCACAGTATTGTGAATGGGTTGAAGTCTGGACATTGTCTGGGCGATTGCAACAGCTTGATGTGTGGTTTTTTTTTTAGCCATTCGGTTGTAGAAGTTCAGACATTCTGTTGTAAATACTGCTGCATAACCCACTTTCGGCTAAGCTTTAGCTAGCAGATAGCACTACTGACTCTAGAATACCTCGGTATGCAGAAAAGTTCATAGTTGAATAAATGACTGCAAGATTCTCAGGTGCTGCGTCTCCAAAACAAGTCGAAATCATTATCCCTCCGCCACCGTACTTGACAGTTAGTATGAAGTGTTTTATATGCTGTTATGCTGCTGCAAATTAAGGCCACAGTGGTCTCATCTGTCTAAAAGACATTGCTCGAGAAGTCTTGTGGTTTGCAAGCTTAATCCGTGCTGGGGTGAATATGCTTAGACGTTCACTCCTGGGACTCCTGGGTCTTGAATGTTTTCCACTGTAGAATGATGAACTTCAAATAGTTTGGAAATGGCCTTATAACTCTTCTGAGATTGTGCAGCAACAGTTGTTTTCCTGAGATCACTGCTGATGTCTTTCCTCCTTGACCCTGGGTTAACACACACCTGACCAAACCATTAAACTGCCAAAATGTCTGCTTTTATAAAGGTAGACACACTTGGTGATAATTAATTAATCAAAGGCATTTGATCAGCAGCATCTAAATGCTGCTTGCCCTCGTTATTCCTAGGAAAGCAGTAAGGGTGTGCTTAATTTTTCACACACCGCTTCTGCATTTTGACCTAGATTTCTTTTAGATAAATTATGACAGTGTAATTTGTTATGCATTGTTTATCTGAGGTTGCATTTACCTAATATTAATATCCGCTAAGCACCAGATGACTGTGTAAAACCACAGAATTCAAAGAGGGTACACAAGGATTTTCACATGAGAAAACCAATATATATAAGCAAAAAAGGAGAAATAATAATTTTATCTTTGTACTGATACATTACATAGTGGTGTATTATAATTAGAGCTGTCAAAGTTATTGCGATAACGCATTAACGCGATCTCAAATTACTGCGATAAAAAAAAAAAGTGCGGTAAACGCAAATTCTAATTTGGTCCTGTGATTCACCCATAGTTCATGTTGAGGCTTGTCACGCGCTGCTTCAGTAAGAGTAAGGCTGCGTCCGAAATGGCATACTTAGGACATCCGGGACCTTTTACATACTACCTGTTATGTACTAGGTATTCGGACGCACCACATCGTGTCGCATACTAACTAGTATGCGAGTATGGCATTTCGGACGCAGCCTAAATTTGAGTGACGGCGAAAGATCTGTTAAACGCGAAGTTTCATTTTATTTGTGAATTGCCATTTTCTCTTGTCCCAGCAGTTTTTAACAAGTACTTTTAGCATAACATGTGTTCACCATTTTATTTGTATCATTTCACTTTAAAGCCTTATTCATTTACATACATTAAAAGAATGTGATTAATCGCAATTAACTATATGAAATTCTGAGATTAATCGCGATTAAAAATTTTAATTGTTTGACAGCCCTAATTATAATTCAAGTTCAGCAGTTACACGCAGAACCTGACCTTCTGTTAGAAGCACAATGAAATCCTAAACACCCGTATGCTTGTCCATTCATATCATTTTCCATCATGTGGCAGCAACATAATGCATACATTCATGCACATACAGATAAAGAGCAGACTCTGAGGTTGACACATAAACTGAGCCGCAATGCTAGACCTAGCCCAGACAAAGGAGAATGTCCAGACTGGTTCAAAGTGATTGACAGTGGCGCTTTTTTTCTCAATCTTTAATTGTCCACTCTTGTTGAGACACCACAGCCTCAGTTGTTTGTAACTGCATGACTTTATGCATTGGACTGCAGCCACATGATTGGTTGATTTGTATAATTGCTTAAGATTTTCTAATAAAGCGGTCAGTAAGTGTAGTATCAGTATTATTAATTTGGATGTATCATCAGTGAGACAGGAAAGTCTGTGCCATCTGCCACATTAATATCAGTACTACTTTAACAGGGCCTCAAAATCATTTCAAAATGAAGATCAAAGATGCACCGATCGATCGGCCGGTGACCGGTCCAGTTTTTCAGCTTGATCAGTCATGATCAGCCAATCTCATATATCTGATTCTGTGCTTTAACACTAATGCATCACACTGGTTCACATCACACAGCCACACATGCGCAGACACGCGCGCACACACACACACACACACACACACACACATGCAGTCATGCTGATGAGTGAAGATCTTACAATTCGCAAAACCTGCAAGTCCAAATTGAGGTGTGGAGAAACAACGCTGAAAACATTCAGAATGACAAATTTAACAAGACACTTAAAACACTATTATTTTGATATATATACTCAATTTGAAGAAGTTAACAAAGGCAAAGGGAATACAGCTGAAGCTAGTGAGAGCTTAGAGCCAGAAACATTGTTTCTTTAATGTTCCACTAAAAAAAAGTTACAAACATTTATATACAGTACTGTGTAAAAGTCTTAGGCACATACAAAGAAATGTTGTAAAGAAGTTTTTACTATGTGAAAGAC
>JAOVVF010000048.1:1331039-1352318 GCA_028565595.1 Duopalatinus emarginatus
TATATATTAAAGTATACAATCCAGAGCATTATAAATTTTTATTAGCACATGCGCATTTCCCGATGTCCTGCAGGGTCTTGCCTGTATTTCTTCTGAACAACATAATCTGAAGTCTTTAAAGAGTAGATACTCATTGGAAATATTTTAAAAGAAACCTGTTACGAGTAAAAATGTATTTGGAAACACATTCCCAGGTACATGAAAATAATTTGCTGTTTGATTCTGGAAGCCACACTTTTCAATGCTAGCTAGCTACCTAGTTTTACATATTAGATCATTAGGACATATGTTTGTTGTAGCCCATTCTGTTTACTAAAAACTCTAGTGATGATCAATTTGTTTTATATATTTATGAGGTTTTTGATGAAAAAAAAAAGATCAGACCTGCTAAGCTTAAAATATTATGTTCAACAATCTTTTCACACTTTTGTTCTGCCCACTAACATTATTCTGTTGTGTAGAATAATTATCAGTTATATTAACTAAATTATATATGTTTAGTGAACTTATAATTGCAATTTAAATGAAGAATTGAAATGTACTCAAATACGAGCTTGTTATACGTTGACACTTCTCGTTACTGGAAAACGTTTTGAAAATCCAGATATTAATATATTTCAGGGTAGAGTAATTGCATATGTATATTCAGTGCCTAGACTACAAAACAAACTCCAAAATATGCTTTACATTACAGCTTTACAGGTACTGCTGCATAAAATGTAAATGGGTCTCATTTATTATATGCTATCATTCGGTTGATGCATTGCACTTTCAGACCTTTCATAGTTACAGCAAATTAATATGATTCAGAAATCTTAGATGAGGATGAAAAATGTGACATATGGGAAAAAAACCCTGCAACTTTGACTCTGCAGAAGTAACACCAACGATGCTTTAACTAAATTTGTTTCATTTTAAAGAAGTGAGTTTGATTTTTTTTTTAGATGCGCTGAAACCTGTGATGAATTATGTGTGATGACTAATGGTTAAAGGCGACTTTACGCAACGGCTTAATAATATATGCTGAAAAATTAAATATGCAGCAAAAAAGCTAACAAACTGAAGCTTGTCGATCTAGACCGATTTACTTTTGCTTTGACTTAAAAAAAAAAAAAAAAAAGATTTATGATGCATTATTAATCTTACACCAATAAATTGTGCTATGTACTGGGCCCCTTTGCACACCAGACATAATGCACTTTACTCTACGTGTTAAATAAATAAAACACGTGTTTTGGTGTGCAAAGGCCTTTAGACTTTACACAGCACAGCCACAGATACAGCACTGAGCCGTGTATATAACCGGGGCGAGATCCATTTCTGTGATCAGAAAGACGGATTACTCTAGGACACGGTGCCAGCGAACCGCCCTCCAAATACACTCCGATATTAACCTCTGTGAGCAGCAACCCATCACGGCCTGTGGTGGAGCACAGAAAGAAATGTGCTCTCTCTCTCTCCTCCCTGTGACCTCCAACACACTGGACTGATGATGCCTCGATATCAGCTAAGCACCGGATGGGAAGTGCACTCGCTTTGACACAGGAGAAATGCAGCATGTCAGGGTGAGAACTGATCAGAAGAACTCAGAAAACCTGAATACATTCACTGAGTTTTCACTGGCGAATGCTGTCTAATAACAATTCGGCATTCTTCGGTTTACACACTCCATCACCTGTTCTCTAGAGACTCCTTCTTTCACTCATATCCAAGGCTTGCCTTCTGCTTCTATGATAAATTCCTGTCAATTCCAGACGCTAAAAGTTTAATGTGCAATTCCCAGGGAATGGATTTGAGAGGACAAAAAAAGGCACTTAGAGATAAAGCGGATTGCAATTTCAAAAAGAAAGGGTGAGCCAAAGTTCACAACACTGATCAGGAACAAAACAAGCAGCTCTGCATTTTTTTCTTCTTGAAGGCTAGCAGACGGATTGACGTTACGAGACACATTAAGAGACCTGCGATGTGCTATTAGTTACTATAGCAGCGAGCCAGTCTGAGCTGGTGTAAAAATGGACCACGTCTCTTTATTCAATAAGGATCTAACGTTCATAAACAAATAAAGCGCTGACAATTTTCCTAATGTACCTGCTTTCTGAAGTTTTGATTCTTGGAAGAAGTAGTGGACTAGAAAGCAATGCTAAGCAGGGAAAACTGGGAGACAAATTGGCCTACACCATTTCTGTCTTTCTTTCCCGGCTGTCTTAAATCCAGTCCTCTGCATTTCTATGGGGACTAGCGACAAAAGCTATTTGGAGGCTAGTCCGTTAGCGAAGAGATATACTGGGCCAGTATATGAGCAGCAGGGGGAAGTGAATGGGAACTTCCTGGCTGAGCTGTGTCTTGCATTTCAAGTCAAAATGAATGAGGCGCCAGTGCTGAATGCAAAGATCCTGCCAGGACTGGGTTTGCAACACATTTACCCGAGCTGGTCCGTAGCAATCTTAGGGGACATCCGGATTTTTTTTTTTGCTGCTGCTGTATTGCTGTGGGGGCAGCCGTGGCCTAGTGGTTAGGGAACCGGTCTCGTAACCAGAAGGTCGCAGGTTCAATCCCCACCCAGAGCAAGACACGACTGAGGTGCCCTTGAACAAGGCACCTAACTCCCCTAACTGCTCCCCGGGCGCCGTGGTTTGGGGCTGCCCCCAGCTCCAGGCAAGTGTGTTCACTGCCCCCTAGTGTTCACTTGTGTGTGTGTTTTTCACTGCATGGATGGGTTAAATGCAGAGGTCACATTCCTTCTGTGTGCAAAAACAGTTCACTACAGCTTCTCTACCCTGCAGGTCGACACACACACACCTTACTTAATGCTTTTCTCTACAGCTGAATAAAACCAAGCTACACAAACCCCCCAATTCCAGGCCATGTTCTTGGTTAGCCAGCAGCTATTGGCATTTTCATCACACTGGCAATCTGTCGTGATCTACCGCAGGATGACATTCTTTTCTTCTCCGACCGCAACATGCGGTTTTAAGCCTTCTTACACTCACTGAGGTTTATTTTTTTTCATGGAACCTTGTACTGATCACTATGTAAATCAGATCTGTGCTCTGATGTTGCCACATTCCCGCTCGCTGACACAATTCAAGAAATGATCGTGAGCATAAATTCTTTAGCGATTATAAGGCTATTTTGTGTCAGCCTCCTCTAGAAGCAGGAGAAGAACAGCTCCCTGAGGAGACTTTGGTAAAATGCATGCTTATATTGCAAAACTCTAGCAAAGAAATTAGTAAAAGAATTACTGCGAGTGCTATGATTTCACCTTGCATTTTAAGCAGCATTATTAATACAATTCCTAACAGCACGCCGGAGATTCCACCTCTGCTGTAGTAATTAACAGATAAATAAGTCTCAGGACAAGTGATGGCGTGTAAGATGGGCTCGCTAGCAGTGC
The DNA here is from genome assembly GCA_028565595.1 of Duopalatinus emarginatus. NCBI lineage: Eukaryota > Metazoa > Chordata > Actinopteri > Siluriformes > Pimelodidae > Duopalatinus > Duopalatinus emarginatus. Next base: position 1,334,434 of record JAOVVF010000048.1, read on the forward strand.
TGAAGTGTAATGTAGTTTCGAAACATTTTAATGCACTCAGTCAGACATGAGAAGTGCTCTGCAATGCATTAGAAAGATAATTGTTCTGAGCAAGAGAAATTCCGACAAAGGGCTTGACAAAATGACAGTCATGAATTCTGCCTCGCAGCATGGCATGTTTCCCAGCATGACAAGCTCTGCTCTGTGTCATATTTTTTTTCTCATCGGGTTCATATCATATGCTGTTGCTTACTTCCCCCATCTGTCTCCGCCCCAGTCCTGACACTGACTGATTACCCTAATGTGTTCATTTCATTTTTTTTTTTAGTTCATTCGTAATCTAAACAGCTTATCCTACTATTGGGCCGTGTGCGTGTGAGTGTGCGTGTGTGTGTGTGTTAGAGACTATCCCAGCTCTTATTGGGCACTGGGCACTGGTAGCTCAGTGGTTAAGACCCTGGACTTCTGATCAGAAGATTGGGGTTCGAATCCCACCACCACCCTTGAGCCCTTGAGCAAGGCCCTTGACCCTCAACTGCTCAGTTGTATAAATGTGATAAATGTAAGTTGCTATGGATAAGAGCGTCTGCCAAATGCCGTAAATGTAAATGTTATTGGGGACACATTCACACCTAGGGGTAATTTTGTAACTTTAATATGCCTGCCTGCCTGTCTTTGGACTGCAGGAAGAAACCACAACTCCTGGAGGAAACCCATATAGACACGGGGAGAAATGGGAAACCCCAGACAGAAAGGACCCTGGCCACCGGCACTGGGAATCAAACCCAGGGTCTTCTTGCTGTAAGGCAAGAGCACCAGTGCAATCTACTAAATACATCTGCATTTATTTATTTAATTTGAATACATATAATACGATGTAAAAATAATTAAATAAAGGATTCATAACATTTACACCTCCTGAGCTTTTGGCTTTATCTCTGACAATCAGGGTGGCAAACTCCACTGTGTGCAGAGCCGAACGTTACAAGAGGAAAGTGATTAGATGAACTTCAGTGCAGTTCACTCACTGCAAACCTATCATTACTTGTGCGATCGTACTTGAGCAAAGTGCCGACTGCACTTTTTTTTTCCTCTCTCGTCCCCTTTCAACTTAAACAAGCGATATTTTTAACAACAGGTTTCAGCTCTCTGTTTTCTACCCGAGTCTCCGGGGCTGAGTAGATTGACAGAGACCGAGGATTGGAAAGGGCGATCAACTGGCTTGGAGAGCTGATGAGTTATTGTTGCCTGGCAACAGTTCCTGCTGGTTTTACATCATGCTAATTTCTGAGAATTTACATGAGATTACAGGTTGATGTGTAGAAACCAATAAAGCGCTTCTTTCAGAGGATTAGAAGGATCAGGGTCTACAGGTAAATACAATAACGATAATCACAAGCTTGTTCTCAATACATCATGTTTTTTATTCCTTTCACTGACCTGTGATTATAACAAACCATACATTTGCTTATTATTATAATTTAGTTTAATTACCATTATTTGCACTTGTAAAAACTTCATATTATTATCTCAGCTGCTCAGATAAAGCTTTTTAATTGCAGTCAATAAATGTCTTGTCCTCCGCATGGCACTTTAATTTGACTGAAAATGTGTCATTTCTCCAGATCTGTGCATTGCTAAAACTAATTATTATCTGGCAGAGAAAAAGATGCCACGTCCCTGCTTCACCACCATCAAAGAATCAATCATAATTATGAATTCTTCCATTAAATCTAAACTTTTAATGGTCCACAAAGCCCCGCACTTCTCCTTAATTTTAATTAGCCACCACATAATAAATAATACACAAATAATACAGAAACAGAAAAAATATTAAAAATAGTTTCTGCAGTTTTATAAATGTGTTATGTTCTTTTTCTTAATTCTAAATCAAGGCACAAAACTTATTAAACGACTAATAAGATTTGAAGAAAGGTAAACACCTTCATGTGTCTGTCTTAATGCTCTGAGTACTGATGTGTATTTATTAAATTTATTTAAAAAAAAAAAAAAAGAAAAAAAAAGGAATGATCGGCTACTGTGAATTGTTTGGATTCATTTATAATCCTGGTAAGTGCGTCTTTCAGCAGTAAGATAGTAGGATGTTTCACATGATAATCTCACATTCATCTTTCCTACACACTCGTGTGTTAATGTCTGGTTTGCAATGGAAATGAAAAACGTCATATATTCACTCACTTTCTTTTCCCCACCAATGTTTCACACACACACACACACACACACACATATATCTGTAGACTAATTGGTTAATATATCCCTGTTTAGCTGCCTGTTATTGTCCGGATAGATCAAATCCTTTCTACCATCACCGTCACATCAGGTTTGTTTTTTTTTAGCTGCAGTATGTATAGTTAAATAAGTACATAACTCACCAAGTTACTAAAATAAAATTGTTTTTTCACAATTGTGTTTCAGAGAGCTTTCTCACATGCAGTGTGTAGTCTATTCTCTATAACTCTGTTTAGTCATGTGAGAACACAGCAATCAAATAAGCCCAGGAGTGTCTGATCTCGGTCCAGTTCCAAGTTAACTCTAGCACTCTATCTAGTTTGATTGCAATGAGAAAGTGAATCAAACATGCTTTATATTGTAGGTTGCAACAGATTTCTTTGTAGGTGTGAACTGAGCTACAATTAAGCCAAAGGACAAAGCAGATATTTTCTGCATATATTTTAGACAAGAACAGAAACATAAAACCTTGACACAACACACTTAATGTAAGAATCATTAAGTGAAACATTGTTCTAGTAATTTAGTCAACGCTGGCTTTGTTCTTCAGGTTTGAATCATTTTTATGATCTCTACATGCACCTGATACAGGCTTGTTTAGGCGTGTATATTACCCCTCATAATTTCAGACCACTAGGCAGCCGTGGCCTAGCGGTTAGGGAACCGGTTTTGTCTTGTGACCGGAAGGTCGCGGGTTCGATCCCCATCCAGGGCAAGACACGACTGAGATGCCCTTGAGCAAGGCACCTAACTCTCCTAACTGCTCGCTGGGCGCTGTGGTTTGGGGCTGCCCCTGCTTCGGGCAAGTGTGTTCACTGCCCCCTAGTGTTCACTGGTGTGTGTGTTTCACTGCACAGATGGGTTAAATGCGGAGGGGACATTCCTTCTGTGTGTAAACACAGTAAGGCAAAAAAAAAGAAAGTGTATTAGCATGTTTTTAGCCCTGGATACCCCTTAATCAACTCTTGCCTCTTTTTTTTAGATTTAATTGAAAATTTTATTATAAACCAAGTTCATAATGCAAACATATAAGTGAACTATTTGCCTACTGTGTTTGCACACAGAGGAATGTGACTCTGCATTTAACCCATCCATGCAGTGAAACACAAACACACACACACCAGTGAACACTAGGGGGCAGTGAACAGACTTGCCCGGAGCGGGGGGCAGCCCCAACCCATGGCGCCCGGGAAGCAGTTAGGGGAATTTTAGTATAAACTAAATATATTCAAACTCAAAAAAAAAACAAACCTATAGGTGTGAGAGAGTCCTGCAATGCTAATTATGAACCAATCCAAACATAGGCCTGAGGATAGGACACTGTCCGTACTCATTATAGAACAACATGCAGAGGATCACATTCGGATTACAGAGAAAGGAAATCCACACTGAACAAATCTCAAATGATTGTTTTCTCTAATGATCCTGTAATCATTGCCTTGATCATTACAGATTTGCAGTTCTGAGTCTTTGAGAGAAATAACTTTTCCCTAAACTGTTCTCTTTGGCCTTTTTTTCAGTGCTCATTTGCAGCTGACTACTTATCAATGCATTTTCATTTCTTTCCCGACACTTTAAATAAGCCATGTCTGAATATTTGTGACTGGATCAACAGGGATTTTCCATTCAGTCTGACTTCATGTCTATGTGTATGCTTTCTGAAACATGCTTTTTATGACATTTCTATGGCTTTAATTAAGTCAATGTAAATAATTTTCTACAGAAAGTCTCCACACTGAACTGAGATTGCATGTTTGTTCAATGTTAGGCAATAGGAATCCGGGCATAATAGTGGTGAATGCAATCACATCCTTTTTCACCCGAATGGTTTGGGTCTCTGTTAGACTTCAAATAAACCTATCTGAAATCATCGAACTTTTATTGCCTGGCACCTCGGGGTAACCATGTCAGATTATATTACTCAAATATATCAAAAGTAAACACGGATGCGTAATGCAGATAATTGTGCCAAATAGATATAAACGAAGAAATTTTGTTTTCTTTAACAGATGCTTACTTTGAGGTTTCTGAGCCCCGAGGCTTGTCTATGCAAGTTGAAATTGGTTTACCACTGCTCCAAAATCCTACACCGAACATATCACTCACTCACAATTATTCCAACTTTCAAACCGCTGATTGAGAGGTCTGCACTGATCCCTTTAATGTGACGATTAATCAGCTGTGGTGTTCCACATGGACTGTCACTCGCAGATGAATCCCTTTAATAAGCTGAATTCAGAGGGCTGGGAGTCTACATTTCAGTCATCACTTACACTTATACTGACATTTGGCTGGGATTTAAAGACGTCTACAATAACATGTATATCTTGTAATACTAGGCAAGTATTTCACATAGTAAGAGAAATGATCACCGCTGTATCAAATAACATTCAATCAAAGGATTTTCAGCTTTTTCAGAAAATACTTAGTTATCATGTGAAGTTATTTGGTGGCTGTTTGAAGTGCAGCAGAAGCATCTTTCTCTTTATGCAAAGAAAAATGAACTAATATACTCTAACAATCTCATTGTGTTTTATCCGTTAGTAAAAATGCTCCATAACTCTCAGTTTACCATCTCTGGTACCAGTCGTGGCTGGTTGTTATTAAAACAAAGGAAGCACAACTGACTAATAAAAAATACAACCAATCAATTTTACTGTATTAACGCAATTTGAAAGGAGCCGGTTTGCGCCCTGACTTCTGAATTAAATAATCAACTTGGGATTTATATATATATAGTTTATGTACATTATGATGCATAATGCTGCATTATGTTTACATTTGTTCCAGCCTATTGAGAGATCGACCAATCGCCATAAACGGAAGCCGTGCGTCTGTGCCGAACAAGCAAAAGAAAAAGTGTCCAATAAAGATTAAGATGTTTTTTCTACCCAAAACGCACCCAGCCACGCTCCAGTCACTCCCAGTGAAGGCGTGTGTCCAGACAAGACTCAAAATAACACGTAAAAGCCTGCTGTCCAACAAGTGTTAATCTTTTAGTCCATTAAAACAGAAAGTACACAAACAGCTAACAAACGCTATTTGACGTAGACTACAATGCATGTCTAATAGCTCTGTGATGGAGGTTTCCAAGTATCAGAATAATGAATTAATGAATGATTGATGAATATTACTTCAACAAGTGGTAAAATTTATTGGTGCATTTGAATTAAATTATAAGGGAAGATTGGCTTCCTGTGCTGTCTTAAAGCAACTGCCTCTGTGTGCTATAGAAGTTTTCCAAATTACTTTTATTAAGGGTTCTTTAACTATTCTCTTACAAACAACTCAAAATTACATCTTAAATGCTGACATCAGGTGGGATATATATATGACTATTATGTCTATATTTTTGGAGTATATTTTATTTATTGCAAAAAAATGAATGCTGGAAGAAAAAAGTAGAACTGGACACCAGTGGATCTGATGTTAATGCCTCCACCACCATACCACCATCCACCATCATCCTATTTGTTGACAGTGGAGTGCCTGGATGCTTCATGTCTTAAGGTGCCCTCATGTCAGAGTTAGCGTCTACTTCTCCCCTTTAGTTATGCGGTCATTGCTGGAGTCCCTGCTGCTCTCCGCACATCTTCTATAACCATGACATAAAAAAAGCACACTTTATATTCTGTGTTCTTTTCTCTAGCCTCGCACCTCACCACTCAACTTCCACTCAGTTGAGCCACATATGCTATGTTTGAGGCACCAGAAGTTACCAGGAGATACCAGTAATCCCAGTTTCTGACTCCTTTCTCTCTCCGGACCTGCCTAATCCACTGCCCGACTTCAGACAACTGCTGTTGAGAATGAAAATACATGTACAGTTTAAAGATCAACATAATGGACATACCTAGAAACCATGAACTTGGCTTTGGACTATGACTGATATAGTTAGTTAGTTACTCAAATGATGGGTTCCCTTATGAGTCTGGTTCCTTTCAAGGGTTTTTCCTCCAGTTTCTTTCTCTGTCACCATAAAATAAAATACATATAAATGTAACTGTATTTGTCTGTAAAGCTGCTTTGGGACAATGTCTGTTAAAAGCACTATAAAAAGAAAATTGAATTGAATGATTGAAGAATAGATATTTCAGACCATAAAACGTTTTCATTTAACCTTGACCCTGTTCGCATCTATTTCAAAATAAGATGATAGCTGGTTATAATTATAATTTCATATAAATACTATGAACATTCATTCATTCGTTCTTGAGATATAACATTAACAAGAATCTGGAATGGACAAATGCACAGACAGATGGACACACCGAAACCCCAGTAATAAAGTAAAAAAAAAAAAAATAAAGGCTTTTTTGAAACGGAAAAATACTTTTATTTTATTTGCTATTTGGTTTATTTTGTGTCACATCCAAAATTACTATCTATTTTTGTTTGTCTGTCAAAAAAAAAAAAAAGTCAGCAGCATACATACAGCAAAATATACAGAATGTTTCCTATTGTTAGACCTATTCAAGGTCGAATCACTTTCTCACTGCAAGTGCAATTGAGTTATCTTGGAATTGGACTGAGATCGCCTTACTATTTTGGTCTGCACCTGAGTGTGACTGCATTGTTCTCACCTGCCTAAACAAACCAACCAAAGAAGAAAATAAACCAAGTTTCCACCAGGTTTCGATTAAATACTGAATACGTTACTGGCACCTTCATTTTTCAAAGACAAGAAAAAGTTGACATCTGATCTGAGCTGAAATCTCTGTTCCTAATATATTTATAATTGGAGTTATTGCATGTGGTTAAACTAATTCGGGACGTCGTTTTTATGGCTCAGGCGTCCACAGAAAGCAATGGTAATAAAAGCCAGTAGGATTTTTATCACATTACAGCTACACCGATTAGGCCTATATCATCATGATAACTGAGGTCATCCTTATTTTTTCATCTTCAGTTCTGGCTTCTTGAATCCTTGTAACCTCTACCTTCTAGTAATAGTAGCATTATTTTATATATGTATACATCTTATCAGATTTCTAATACACTGATCAGCCATAAGTGGGTGTCATTGACCCAGGTTAACAGTCAGCAGTCAGCTCTTGAAGTTGATATGCTGGGAACAGGAAAAGTGCAAGAATCTGGGTGAATCTGAAAGGGCCAAATTGTGTCTAGGCGTGTCTAGACAACTGGGTCAGAGCGTCTCCAAAACAGCGGGTCTTGTGGTGTGTTCCTGGTATTCAGTGGTGGTTACCTGTGAATATTGGCCCAAGGAAGGCTAGACAGTAAACTGGTAGAACAGTCCCCAAGGCTCACCGTTGCACATGGGAAGTTAAGACTAGCCCATCTGGACTGATCCCACAGAAGAGCTACAGTACCACAAATTGCTACAGTTTTTACCATGTAGATGTATCATGGGACGGCAGCAAGCTAGCAGAGGCAGTGTGATGCTCTGGGCAATGTTCTGCTGGGAAACCTTGGGGTCCTGGTATTCATGTGGATGTTACTTTGACACTTACCACCTATCTAGACATTGTTGCACACCAAGTACACCTCTTCACAGCAACGGTATTCCCTAATGGCACTGACCTCTTTCAGCAAGATAATGCTCTCTGCCATATTGCAAAAAATTGTACAAGAATGGTTTCAGGAACGTGAACGTGACAGGAATGGTTCAAGGTGTTGACTTGGACCTCCAGGTTCCCCAGATCTCAATCCCGTTGAGAATATGTGGGATGTGGTGGACAAACAAGTCCAATCCATGGAGGCATGACCTCGTAACTTACAAGACTTAAGGGATCTGCTGCTAATGTCTTGATGCTAGATACACATCAAACATTCAGAGGTCTTGTGTAGCAATGCCTTGACGCGACACAGCTGTTTTGGTGGCACAAAGTGGACCTAGACAATATTAAACAGGTGGTTTAAATGTAATAGCTGATCAGTGTATATGAGTTTCTACACTGGTATACGTAATACCTGGAAACTTGGTTTCTTATTTGCTAAAATAAGAAGATATGCGTGTTAAAACTGTGGTATAACAAGAAAAGAAATACAAGGCAGTATCTATGCACATCTATTCATTTTGCAGCATGTAAAGGGGGAAATTGTATGGGCAAATTAACAAGACCAAAGGGCAAGTATTAAATTTGTATAAGCCAGTTTCTCCAATCTGAGGACACAAAATGGCTAACCATCTTAAAATAATGAGAAAGTAGAGCAAGGTTCAAAAAAATTCAAGGCACATTTTCCACCTTGGATACCAACAGCATTTAAGGCGAGCGTGTGAAACGTTTTTCATTCAGGCATGTCATACGTGTTCGTTTTTTTTTTTTTTTTCAATGCATCACATGACCTCTATTATACCTGTATTATTACCTGACACTTAATTACACACATGTGGAAGTTGCTACAGATGCTGTGAACAAATAGCGCACGCAAAAAGACATTTGTTTCATTATCGTTTCCTTTCCCAACTTTTGCAAACGACGTGATTTACTCACTACGTGACATTTAACAAACTGCGTATGCAAATTGACCCTTTTCATTTCTTAGCAAATCCGCGCATCGTTGTACAGAAGCATTATTGCTTTATATCATGTAAGAGCTGTTGTAAATATTGTGCGGACGTCACCTACATCAAAATGACAAAACACACTTTACTTATGGTTGAGCATCAATCGATTCTATATGATGTATCTACCTCTAAAACATATCGACCTGTTAATAAATTCTCGTTCAGGGTGTTTTACACCGATTTGGAATATAACACCATTTAGTAATTGGACACAAGGACCCATTAATTAAGACAGACTATGATGAGTATTATGATTGGTTAGTACACTGATTTTCCACAACTGTAATGCACAATGCAATGTTTCAGAATTCTATACGTTATACTTTAGTATGCTGAGAAACATGAAATTAACATCAAGGACCTTGGAGCGTCGAAATTCAACTGATTATTTTTGCGTAAATCAACAGAAATGTGAGAAAGTGAGCAACACCTAGTAATTAACAAATAAATACACTACCTCACTGGAAGTCACACATTCTGAATCACTCTGCTGCTTGTTCATATATAACATCGTAAAACATACAGACATAATTCATCTGCACTCCAATTTCCATGTTGCCCATTCCAATTAGTGCTTTGACTCCAGGGATGATGGAGTTATGGCGCTGACTTTAGAGAGGACGTACCAGTCGCTCTCTTCTCTTTTTCGCTCCCCCATGATGGCTTGCTTACATACCTCCTTTTCTACATATTTTCTTGTTGGGTTTTCTGGCACATTCCTTGGATATTCTTTTGACTGTGAAATGAATAGAAGACTACAAAATAACAAAAGTCTCTGGAAGAAAATCGGGAGGACACATGCATCAAATTGTTTCAGACCACCATCTCCCTTCCTCCCGTCAATATCAACCACAAGAACGACAAGATAAGGTGTTGAGAAAGTTTAACTGGGGTGTATTTTTGGGTACATATTCTATGACAAATGGTGGAACAGGTTTGCTGCAGGTTGGGACACAGGAAGCCTTGTTTCACATGCACTTCTATATAAGACCCGTTACAACCATGAAGTCGACTGAGCCTTTCTTTATTGCATTGCTTTTACCATTTTTAACAGAAATGCTCATGTTACAAAGTGGAAAAAGTTGTTTTTTGTAGATCTGATCAAAATGAATCCAAAACACATGGCAATGTATTTAGAGTCCATTCTGACATACATATTTAATTTAGTCCATTTCCATCATTTAGGAAATGAGGAACTTTCTATAATTGTAGTACATGTGGAAGAACATTTTGTTTTGTTTAGCTTTCCGTGTTACATTTATCATCTTGAGCCTGACTGTGGCATCCAGCTGATTATTTTTTAATACTGTATATTTTCAAAGCGTTCATAAATACAGTACTAAGGCAGCAGGAATAGGGGGGGAAGGATAGTAACGGGTCTTACATGGCTAGGACTGATGCTACAGGCCTCTTGTGTTCCTGCATCTTTTTACCAACCCTACAAAGGATCAATGTACATCAACAAGGCTGATCTCTAATCTCTAATCCCCCAGAACAGTCAAGACAGTGAGGAGAGGGAGGTGCACCAAGATCATTAATTCCAATCTAAGTATTATCTGTGCTTTTTTTTTTTTCTTCTTTTTTTCATGATTGATTACATTCTTTGACTTTATCTTGAAAGACACAAAAGAGGAACCCATTAACAGTGGCATGGGAGGGAAGAGCTGATGAAATGACATCATGGGAGATCAAGTCAAGATGTAGTAACACGGTGGACAGACACAGCATGCGCCAGACAATTCATGCTTCAAACACGATACAGAGGGTGACAAAGAAGGAAAGAAGTGAAATTAATTCTTTTCCTGTATACCCGACACACTCACCATCTTCGGTTGGAACATATATGTTGAGGTACAAACAATCCTCATTTTGCTCCTGTATGTACGTGGCGACTATATCCAAGTTAAAAGTGAACCAGATGGGCATCATGATCTCAGGCACGGCGTTGTGGATGTTTTGCGGGCACACGGGCGCAAAATGCGTGGCATTCTTAATGCCTGACCATGACGAGGGCGGCTCGGGGGGCAGGAACCGCTTCTCAGCCACGGGTGGTGCAGCGTAAGGCACGCCCAAGTACTGGTCCACAGGGCCCAGGATCTCACTGGGAAGTGGAACGCGCATGCCGCGTAGCTTCCCATAATGTGTGTTCACTGTAGGGTAGTAGCTCTGTGCCCGTGCCAATACCAAAACTGAGCAAAATAACCATATCCACGGCTTTGTGGCATGGCATCCAGACCAGACCACTGAAAGCCGATTTGTCTGCGCTGTTGGCCACATGGTCTGTGAGAACACAAAGATGCTGTCAAACGCTTTCCCTCAGCACGTGCCTCCGTCCTTCAAGCCCTCAACTCGTATTCTTGTCATCGGCCACAAAGGAGGGGCTACGTGGCTTAAAAAAAAAGAAAGAAAAAAAAAACAACAACCACACGTTCTTTATTCCTGGTCAGAAGTGGGTGTTTATTCGCTGCTTAGTCCTTGTGTCAGATCTTCTGTCCTGCATGCGGGGAAAAAAAGAGGAAAGGAATTAATGATAATTGCCACAGAGCTAAGTACACCCATTTGTATTTCTTTCTCCCTTTACTACATCGTCTCACTTTTATGGACTTGGTATGTGATTTGTGGTGCCACTATAAGCCAACCTGATTAGTGCTCTAAAAAAATCTGTATCTCCATCTGACTAAGGTGTGGCCTAACCCAGAAGGTTTTTCTTCTAGTGTGTCTGTGAGACCCCGGCTTATCTCTACTCAACCCAGACTCGACTCAACACTAATAATGATACATATTTGTCTTACACATGCTTCTACGTTCTCAGTATATATAGAAGTGTCACATTATAGGCTAAATGTTGCAGTGCCACTTTGTGGAGGCAAATCATGGCGGGAAAACGATTAACCCCAAACCCCATCCCACCCCGACCCCCATCCCCACGGCCGTGCCCCAAGGCCAATAGTGTTTCTTTAAATTAGTCACCTGTCGATATATGGATACTGCACACCTTGAATCCTGTTTCTTTTTCTCAGTCATGTAAAAATGAATAAAAGGTCCCACCTCCACCGCTACCATACCTGAACCTTATAGATGAAGACGTGTGAAATAACATTTGCAGCGAAAGCTCTCTGGGCCCTTCGAGAAAGATCACATTTGCAAATGCTATAGGGGCAATGTGCACTGTAAATGCTAATCTGTTTCGGAGTGAAGGGAGTCCCTTGTGGAGTGAAACGGCACTCCACACAGTACTGAACAATTTTTGGTTCTTAAAGCTTCAGACTCTCAGCCCTCGCTCCATGGGCCTGGAATGAAAATCAGAAGGAAAGGAAGAGTTCTAGGGCTGGATATTGCATCGCCAACAGACTGTGTAAATCATTTATAATGTATTGGCACCCCGTCAAGGGTATGCCGACCACCTGGGAGAAGCAATATGAATGTTTCCTTGAGGTGCACTTATCACCTAGTCATACCTCTCTCTTGCTCAAAGCTCTCTTGTGTATTCCTGCACCTTATGCATGTGGACCTCTAAACACACTTATCATCCTCAACAAAATGGCTGGTAAGGGGAATCTAGGGCCCAAAATGAGGGAGTACACTTAAGCACAGGAAACACAGCTCAGTTGGTACATCAAACCCTGTGCAGTATAACGCAAAAATAAAGCTCATTTCCCAAAGCAATACCATATTACTCTGAATTGAACCAAGAGATACTCGGAAAGAAAGCATCGATTACTTTCGGTTTGTTTGACTAAAGCCCCGCATTACATTGATGATTTATAAATTATTTCACAGATCAATATAACCGACAGACTCATTCTCACTAAGCTTCCATTTAATTTACCAGGAGGTTACCTGCTGACATTTTTTAAATTGAGGCTATGATGAGCAATGCAGTATCAAATGGCACCGTATGCCAAATACAATTCCATTATTCATCTTCATGTCAGGTTTAAAAAAAAGGCATGTTAAAAGCTGTGTATAGTCGGCGCCTGTCTTATCGCAGCAAAATATTATCGGGTGTGTAAATGGCTTCGCAGCTGTGTTGTATTTACTATGATGAATTAAGCAATTGAACTGGAGAGCGACTCAAACTCTGGTGTTGCACTCTGGTGTTGCAATCTGCAAAAATGGAGCCTACCGTTCTACGAACATGCCGCAGGATGAAATGCACAGCCTGCGCTTATCAGGACCAACTATAACACCCATGTGTTAAAGTCACGTGTCTGGAAGTGATTCTGAGCACCTGCTGAAATTTTGGCAAGGAGAGAACGCGCAGTGGAGTTTTCTCCAATCAGTTTTCCCAGAAAGTATTGAACAGCTCTACTGCTTGGCCTTGAGGCTAGTCATAAATACAGACCACAGACACAGACGCTGCTCGGCCTGAGAGGGGTTATTAGTAGACGTGAGCTCCTCTATGTACATGCCGTTTTATATTCCCTGTTGTTTAGTTTCTCTGTTACTAATTATCTAAGCTGCTTATCAAACTACTGGGTCATGAGGGTGCCGGAGTCTTTACCAGCTCTCATTGGGCTGAAGAAAGGAAAACACCCAGGACAGGTTGCAGAGCAGACACACAGACAGACAGACACACACAGATCTGAACCAAAGGTCCAAGAGGAAACATATCTTACAACCCCTCGAAAAAGGAAATATGTTTGATAATACCATGGGCGAAAAGAAACCAGCGCTGATGACACCACCAGGGAAGTGTTATAAAGTGGTCCTGTTAAGTTCCCAGCCAAATCACTGGCATTAAGTAAGCACCTGCTGTGTACATTTGAAAACAATGTTGTGACACGGTTCTGTAATATGCACTGTAATTGGTCAAGCTGGTGATTTTCTTATTTTGGCTAGGGCTGTCGTAGTGCACTTTAATTAACCAAGCAAGGACTCACTGGAAAAATTTGCAAATCCGTTATGATGCAATATGTAACCTTGTCTGATGCAGATGACAGGATCACATAACTAAGCATCATTCCACTAGTTCTATATTTCCTTACTTAAAAAAAAAAGGAAAATTTTGCCAAAAACAGAAAAAGATGTGTAAAAAAAAGCCACTTGGGATTAAGTGCATTTTTTGGCTCTTAGAGGTAAAAGGTTTATTTTTATTTTTCCAGGAATGACTACTGTTAACAAAGTGCTAAAGAAAAAAGTGGCATGTCTGAAGAAAGAGACCGAAGTCCATTTGCAGGCCCATTACAGCACTGAAAGCTTACTTCACCTATTATACTTCTTTATACCTTCACTGTGTGCATTTGTTTCTTTAACCACACACTCTTAGACCTTCATATCCTGCAGTATTTTTTAATAATTATTTCATTTAAATAATACATCAATGTTCAATGTTAATGTTCCTGTAGTTTTTTTTTTTTTTTTTTTTTTAAAAACGAACATACACTCAGGTGTATTAGAGGTATTATTTTGCCCAAGGACTTTTTTTAAGTTAAAAAGTAATTATGGAGTCGGAAAAAAGTAGGTTGAACATTGCTGTGAGCACTTCAGTAACACCTATTAATCATAACTCACATTCTGGCTGGCAGCGAAATGGCACACTGCTCATGGTGTGATAGAGAACAGAAAAGAATCGAGCTGGTGGAAAGCCAGCTGAAATACTCGAGTGCCCAAACGGTTGTTTTGCACAAAGAGCCTGTCATTGTTTTCAACCATTTCTAAAAAAAAAAAAAATAATTGTCACTTTGAAGAAAACAGTAATCAACAATGACCCCTGTGCTCCAAGTGTCACAGCATTGGGACCTGCCTGCTGTGAAAAATGTTGCTTTTAATCAAAGAAACTGACGTGTCACACAAATAATAAACATTTGTGAAATGACAAAATACAGTTGCACATTACAACTAATCCTGGCAAGAGCAACAAGAATTACTGCATTGCTTAATTGTAATAATATTAAGGCGAACGTCCAGACCCGGTCTCAACGCCACTGCGCCTCTCCAAAATGACACTTTTTTTGTATTCACAACCAAAAGCTTCTTTTGAAAAGGTGAACGTCAATGAAAGATTCCTGAAAGCCTCAACAGTCAGTACAAGTGCTTTCCTGTATTGTGTATTACTCTGTCCAAAAAGCTTTAGCTACTGCAAAAATAATAAAGATTTTTGTACTATAAAAGATTTCTATTCAGTATGTCATTCAGTGTGTCATTCGGCTTCCATCTAATCTCTCAAGGACAGAAATGTGAGTCATGAAAAAAAAGGTAGTAGAGTTTGCTAGACCAGTGCAAATGCTTAAATCATAGGAGAAAAAAATATATAAGACAAGGGGCAGATCAGTGTACTATAGTCTTTTAAGTGTATAATATTTAAAGAAATATATCCATTTAATTTTTGTTGTCGATGTCAAATGAAAATGTCACCCACCTGCGGTGCAATCTATAGTCTAGCTGTTCTGCAAGCTGTGTGAATGCAAAACAGATGCTATTGTATAATTTAGCAATAGAATAGAGCATTAGGGTGTAATTTTCTTTTAACGCTGACATCGCCAGTGTCGCTTCCCAACACGTCACCAAGTCAAGTACTTATAATATAATCTTGGAGTTTGTCAAGTTTTATTCACCAGAAATCACGTTCGTTTATATATTTATGCCTTTTGCAAAATCGCATAAACCCGGTCTGCTTCTCACACAATTTATGCATCATGGCCAGGAACAAACCTGAATATTAGTTTGCATAGATGAAGGTTAATGTACTCCTAAATGATCGTTTTCCATTACAGAGGCGATCAAAGCTGTTCAATGTCAAATTAGAAACTTCAAGTTGCTAAACTACCTGTGCTCCGGAGGGGAATGTCTGTTCTCTGTGACTTTCATTTCACACCTTCAAATGCATCCAATATGCATCCAGTACGCATCCGAATGTCATATATTATTACACTTTTATGATAACAGTCACCTGGGTTATCACAGCACATTCAGAAACGGGAATGTCATTTCAGGAAAAAAATAGGCGTCATCGATCACGAAGTGTCAGCTCGGATTTGAAAAAGAAGCCGATTTGAGAATAGACTGGCAGGCAAGTCTAGGTCTGTTTAATTAGACAGTTCCTTTCTCTTCAACATTTTAATCTTGTATTGATCTGCAGTGGACCAGCTAGACAGCATGATAGTCCCTGGAGTAAGATATTTAAAGAAGCTATTAATCACCCAACATTACTCTGGGGACCGTTTGAAAGAACCACTGGGGTCAGAGGTGATTCGTCACTAAACAGGTTAAAGAATTATAAATGACATATAGTTTTATATAGAGATTCAGTGCATAAGACAACACAAATGAGATACAAGAGACTGTTGTAGGTGATGTGAACAAGCCACACTTGTGGTAATTGCCACAGAAGCGGTCATTGATTTCCTCTTGGAATTTGCTATAGTTTGTAAGAATTATTTGATGACACTATAACATTTACATTTACGGCATTTGGCAGACGCTCTTATCCAGAGCGACTTACAAGGTTACTGGTATTACAGGTAGGCCCACGTAGTGTTAGGAGTCTTGCCCAAGGACCCTTATTGGTGTAGCACAGACTGGCTGCCCAGCCTGGGAATCAAACCCAGGTCTCTTACATTGGAGCCAATGATGTTACCACTGTACCACACCAACCACTCAGAAAGTTTGTTTCTCCTGACAGGATCCGAAGCAAGGAAGAAAATAAGCCATTACTTCGGGTTTTTTGAGAGAATTAATCTTCCCCCCTGTGTTAACCATTTTAGGACATGGACAGTCTTAAATGGGCAATAAAGGGGACAATACATTTACAGCATTTAGCAGACGCTCTTATCCAGAGCGACTTACAAGGTTACTGGTATTACAGGAAGGCCAACGTAGTATTAGGAGTACAGCCTGGCTGCCCAGACTGGGAATCGAACCCAGGTCTCGCACATGGGAGCCAATGATGTTACCACTGTACCACACCAACTACAGAACCTGAGTCTATTTTTTTTTTTTCTCTAATGGCAAACTTATGCAAATACATGGTAGAGATGATATAAAAAAAATCAACCAGATATCCTTTGTAGTCACAATGCATGCTAGTAAGTGTGATATGGTATTTGTGATATCATCACTGTTTAGCTAAAAAAATAAATAAAAGCATAGACATTACAATGATACATAATTGTATTAACATCCAGTTGCATTATAGTAAGCAATAGTAGAGTTATACAAGCATGAATACCTGATCATTTCCATTTCATTTTTATTATTGTATGTGATTTTGTCTAACATTTGTATTTGCGTGCACACACACACACACACACACACACACACACACACACACACACACACACACACAAATGTTTAACTTGTTCTATAATTCATTTTAAGGTCATTTTAGCACTGATTAAACTCCTTTTTGCATTAACTAGTCCTTCCTCCCTTTTCCTTTATTGCATGCCTGACTTATGCAACATCTTAGAGGTTCCACATACGGGAAAATGCCTGTAATTATACATGAATGTTTCAGTGGGCGCGGAAGCTCTTACTCTGAAAATGCAGAACCAACCCATTTCACAAAACAGAAAAGAAACCTTATCTAATGGGTTGCACATGATGCATAGACCTGTTTTTGTATCATCTCTTGTTCCATTAAACAGATCTCAGTTTTGTTCTCCATTTCAGTGTACTATTAAACTCTCCTGTGCTTTTCCCAGGTTGTCCACTAAAGACAGTGCTTACCTACTCCCAGCACTGGTGTTTGGTGTATCCATTAGAAATACAGTATAATAATTTGATACATAAATAAGGTGATGCAACACGACTGTTTCCTAGTTTTACAGCTTTCCCAGATTCTTACTCTTAATTAATGAGGTCACCATCTCCTGCCCTTGCTCTATAATAAAAAGTGGAATCAACTATCTGCTGAATGTGTTGTTGGAGCTCCTCTGGGACGTACTATACCCTTGGCCCAAATAAGCAAAATATTCTCTAGCAAATAAGCTGAAAGAGAGACATTTATGAGACGGCAGACTAGAAATTTACAGCTAATTAAATGCATTTTGAAAAAAGTGCCGCAAATGCCATGTGTTAGACCAGTGGTTCTCAACCGGTGGGGACACTCTCCCGGTGGGGCGCGAGTAGGCTAGGATGAGGGAAATGTTATATTGTGAAGTGACCTGTTGGTGGCGGTAGAGAG
>JAOVVF010000048.1:1358571-1370815 GCA_028565595.1 Duopalatinus emarginatus
AAAGGCTAACCACCAGCTAATATGAAAGTGTCAAACGCATAAATACAGAGGACTTTGAGCTCCTAACATGTGATAGTGTGTGTGTGTGTGTGTGTGTGTGTGTGTGTGTGTGTGCACGTGTGTGTGTGTGGTTGGGGGGGGGGGTCTTATTCATCCGTTTATTTCTTCTCAATCTGTCTTTTTACCTTTAGTACATACAGCCTTGAACATCCTGGCTGTTACATAAATGAGATTACTATGGTAAGCACCTTACCAAGTTTCAAGCTAGGATATTGTTTTAATATAGTTTCACTTTTAATAAAAAGTCATTTAAATTCACATCTGAACTAAATGTGAATACTACATTACTCACACTGCATGTACATCTATCAATCAAATGGACTTTGCTCTGTAGGTGGCACCAAACTGAAGTCCTAGAAAACCTGGTACACAAGTCAAATACTTGTTAGGTCCCAAACAGAGCAAGGACTCCACAAGCTTGTGGAAATATCCTGTACACAATAAACACCATACTTCATGCAATTCTGTTGTACGGTGAGGTGTAGGATTTCTGTGTTCCACAGCATTTTGCACTGCATCCCAGATGTGTTCGATAACGTTAAGATCTGGTGACTTAGATGTGAACGGCAAAACCCTAAACTCAGATAAATAGTGTTTCAACCATAATTTGGTGTCTCCAGATGCTGTTGGAAGAGGCCAAACCTATCAAACCTAGCCACTCATAGCGTTCACCTAGACATTTGTAGACATATCAGTGGTCCCATGGAAGGCCAGCTAAACAAACCCTATCATTATGGAGCCACCACCATTCCGTACCATTTTTGTACACACTGTACCAGTTTTTGGAGCACTTCAGTGTACAGGCTGCTCAAGGAAATCCAGACTACCACTAGTTGCTTACAGAAAAGGGGGATTTCTATTTACACATGCACATAACTCACACTGAAATGGGAGATAGCTGCGTCTAATTACAGATTTATAAATGCTACACTGCAGGTGAGATGCCAAACTCGATTCATCTTTTGTCATGAGACTAGTGTGCAGATGGAATGTTGGGCTATATTTACTCCACCTAAGGACATTTTACATCACGACTGGAAATGAGAGGTGACAAAAGAACTGACAGTCGCTGTAACAAAATGTGATTTACTTCTACAAGAGGTATCCAAAGAACAGACATTCAGAAAGGCAGTCAGGCAATAATCATCTTTTCTTTTGGTATTGTCTTAAAGCAGTCCGGTTTCCTCGATCATTGACTAAAATATTCCATTCCTTTCATTTAATTGACCTGGAGTTAGTACTTTATCTGCAGCATAAGCTATTGGTTTAAAAATGAATTCAGAATAATAATTATAAAAATAACACACAGAATAGTCCCTGCAAAATGATTAGGAACAATAGGGATTTATGAGTCTAAATACTTTTTCAATTATAGTACAGCTGAAAGTCAGTGTCTGGCTTATTGAAAAGTGCGAGCTATCGTGAAAAATGGATAGGAAAAAAAAACACCAGGCAAGAGGAAATGCAGATGATTTCATGCATGGGGTCCTTTCTAATTTGCAAGTGGGAATTAGCAAAGAAAGAGACTGTGTTGAGTATTGTATTGAGCATTATTCATTTATTTATTTTTAAATATAATAGATCAGATTCTTTCCCCTTTTCAGCATTGACCTTAGCTGTAAGCATACTCCCCTCAAACCCATTCTTTTGTGCCTTCATTAATTAAGCCTCCTCAATTTACCATAAAGTCATAAAGTGCAGAGACATAATGTCTCACTTAGTTTAACCAAAACATGCCAGTGTAGGTAGCAATGAATGATGCATAAGGTCACAGACTCATGTTCGCGTTTGTTGGCCTTCCTATCCATTTAAATCCCTTGCTTACAGCACAGTTATAGTAATTACCTCCCCTGCAAGGTTAATTTCACATAACCTTTAGTTTAGGCTTCAGAGAAGTGCACAATGTGGGGCTGATGCACAGCATTTTGTTTTATTTATTTATTTATTTAGAAAATTGTTTGTCGAAATTAAGATTGTTTGGGGTGAGGGATGTGAACCGAATGACTTCCTTAGACCTTACAATTTGGTTAAATTAGTTGTTTATGCTGAAGTTAGGCAGTGCTGTGGTGTGTATTCCTATATTTCTATGATACATATACAGCCAGATGATGTACTATTAATAGGGCTGGGCGGTATACCGGTATAAAAGTGCATACCGCTATGACGCTGCTCCATGATATGGATTTTTCCATACCGTGCATACCGCGTTATATCCGGAAACATTCAAACAGAAACATCCCCGCCACATACACAAGACTAAATACACATAAACCTCTGCAACTTCCAAACACACAGAAAATGCCCCAATAAATGTAAACCGTAAACGGTAATAAATTTAAGTTAATTACAATTGAAATTATAAGTTATTATGTGGGACTCAAGTGGTGTGACGTCAAAGGTTGTTGGTAAAATGTTGGATCCAGTGCAATACTACACGCTCGCATGCTAGAAGTGTACACTAGTTTAGCGGTTAAGCAGTATGTGCCTGATTCAAGCTAGTAGGTAGTATTCAGGTAGGCCATTTAGGACGCAGCGCATGATTGTAAGCCATGCAGGTGGTTTTCCTATTAAAACTTTATTTGTCCTTGTGCGCACACATTCGCGCACTTCTTACAACCTGCTTTTGCTGCAAAATCCATAAGAATGAGCAAAGAAAGCAATCCTGATGTGACGTGAGAGATCACACAAAGTGTTAAGTTTACAATACTAGTTTACTATTCCAGTTTTAAATTATTGGGAAAACACATTTTTAATTAATAAAAAATGTTAACTGTTACAGTACTTTAAGTTTTAAAAAAGCATTTGAATTATTTAAATTACTTAATTTATGTTTCATGCTTGAACATTTCTACCTCAACTGTAAACCTTTATTTGTATAATACACAAAAGCAGTCATTCTACCAAAAATACTCACTCTTATGTTTTGATTCTCATGTTTTGAGTTAACATTTAACTATTTTCTAACAACTTTCCAGTTGCATTAAGTTATTAATAGTCATAAATAATAGCCTTGCCTCATCTCTTTATTTTTTGATTTTGTGATATTATATCGTTATCGTACTGTTAGTGAAAAATATCGTGATATGAATTTTAGCTCATATCGCCCACCCTTAACTATTAATATTTTTTCTTTGATTTTTCCAGAAAGGTTCACATGATATTTGACTTGAAATCACGTTGGATTCAGCTAAAAAGTAGGAGAAGTGTTTTTTGTTTTTGTTTTTTTACTTAATTTCACACGGGTGTGTGCGAGTGGTCAGATATGAACTTGCTGTTCATTCATACATCCTTAGTAACTGCCTGATCAGGATTATTGTGGCTTAATCCAATACTTTGTTTACATTTCCAAACAACAGAGCTAAACAAAATGATCAAAATATACTGTAGACGGGTCCAGACAAAAATAACTGTAGGAGTGGGATTAAAAAGTACTGCATGAGTGGTATGAGGTTGAGGAACTGTCAGAGCCAGAATTCACACATCATGGTGACAGGTCGGGCATTTCGACCTCTGGGTTTTTTTTCCCCAGTGTTTGCAGAAGCATCCAGTGCAAGGGTTCATATTTAATAAAAAATAAATAAATAAAAAAATAAAAATAAAAATAGGCATGGGTTTTAATTTGAATACACATATAAAGAAAGTGTACCATTGTCTAGTTGTTACATCAACAGCATTTTACACTGGTATGGCAAAATCATTACAAACCTTTCCACTGATCTTTGTAGCTTGTGTAAAATTCTGGCCATTCTGGGTCGAATGCTACACCTCTCTAAAACAAACAGGTCGGTATAAAATAATATCCAGAATCAGTATGTGCATGAAACAGAATTGAATTGGCCTCCACCGCCTACTATGTGTGTACAAGCAGTAGACAACAAAGGCAGCAGGCTCCGTGTGGGTAGCACTTCCTTCCCTTTATTAAAAACATCAAAGTATGTTACAGTGCAAAAACTAACAGCTCCCTGAAAGTAGGCCAGATTCGAATACTAACATCAAATTCTGCCTGAAGTCTCTCAATCTTGCAATATGAAAGGATATAAATAAATGGTAAACAAATAACATTTATTTAATTCGCTCTAAAGCTCAAATATCTCGTTTAACGCCGAGTGGAAAAAAAAGTGAAATCAAATCAGACTGAGAATCAAGGCATCAGATTACAATAGACGACTTTTTATAAAGCGCTGACTGAAATGACTACGCATAATCATCTGAAATTAAGGCGCAGAAGATTAGAATTTCATTCAAATAATAATTTAAAAAGATTGGATAGATTTGTTTCATCCCTAGGAAGCCAGGATGAATTCAAACAAAGGAGTTTAACCAAGACAATATTTGTCTAGCGCCAAAAAAAAAATAAAAAAATTGCAACAGAAGTAATAGTACCTTTCGAACCAAATGGATTACCTATAAGGATACGTCAATATTCTCTCACCATTTAACTGCTATCAACCAAAGTGTAGATGCTTAAATAACACATTAACCTGTATATGCAAGTTTTGTTTGTTATGACTTTAATGGATTAATGGATGTGAAGAATAAATATGCACTCTGAAGAATAACACACACTGGCATGAAAAAGAGCGAGAGAGCGAGAGAGAGAGAGAGAGAGAGAGAGAGAGAGAGAGAGAGAGAGAGAAGTTGTAATCCTGGCACATTAATTGCAGCTGTTCCCAGGCTGTCTCTCTTATTCCCCATTTGTTCCTCTCCTGAGGCTAATGCATCAAAGAGCTGCATTAGTAGAACTATCGAGAGATACAAACACTTAAACTAAACATGAAAAATGTCTCAGATATTGAGAGCTTTACACACGTTTGCTATTTATCATTCATTTTATATAGCACGTAATGCATTTAGAGGGTAAACCGTATTTTGGAAGTGCGCTAGTTCTGTATCCGTGTGCTCTAGTCTCCTGTGTATTTCCCTCTACCGGTCTCTTCTATCAATATCCCTGGCAAATGCAGTCTGAAGATTTGGTACCCATGGGCATTAGAGGCAATAAATCTTGGCCAGAGGTTGTGTGGGCTTCCCAGATAAATATAATGGGCTGTGCTTTATTGCTGCTTTGCTTGTTTTAACTTTCTGGATTTGGGGAAGTTTGCTGCTGTCCTTGGTGCTGAACTTGACTCTTGAATTTTCAGATATGCACATGGCTTTATACTGTACTGTGAGTTGTAGTTACAAAGTTTACACCAGTGGTGTAGGTTTGGTCTTGATATTGGTGGGGACCTACGACTACCCCCTCCCCGCCCCTTTGCCTGTTTTGTTTTGTTTTGTTTTATTTAGTTTTTTGCTCCATGACAAAATCTGTGATTTCTCGGTCACATGATATTGCTATCTCTAGGGAAATGCATGCTCAGTGTCCAACTACGGTGTGGAGCAGGTGTCAAATTTAATTGTATTTTATTGAACGTAAGCCTGCGTCTGTGAGGGTGCGTCCGGACTGGACTAAAATGATCAGATGACGGCAGAGTTCAGCGGAAAAACAGGAGCTCAATCTGTCTGTCATGTTTTCTGAGGACGTCTGAGAAAAACAGATATGGTCATTCTGGACAGGAATAGAATTACAGAGGACCCCACGTAAAAGAGAGAATTACCCCAGGACCCCACATAAATCTAATCCTGTCCGGTCTTGCATATGTTTTTCTTCCAGTTTTGGTGTTGCTAAAAACCAAACGTAGCAACAGTCTCACGTGACAACAGGGAAAGCCAATCACTCAAGCAAAATGTGTTATGGGGAGGTAGGACTTGTGATTTAACCCTTTCTGCACCTCTAGATTAATGAGACGTTGACAGATCTGGGGATTTTTTTTCTAATTATTGGTGGGGACAATTCAATAATCACTGGATGTTGGTGGGGACACGTCACTTTCGTCCATGCCAATTCTACGCCCTTGGTTTACACCAGCATCAGACCAGCAGATGACTATTCAATTTCGTGAAATATGAAACTGCAATGAATTAACAGATCATGATTTTTTTTTTATTCAATGCACATTAGCAAAAGTGACAAATCCAAACAATTTGCTCATATAATTCCTTAGATCAGTCCTGTGGCAGTTGTTGCCCAACTCTAAAATCTTTAACTTGTAGCTATAATTTCTAATTGCAGTTAGTTGATGAAGATGAAGATGAACTATTTGCTTACTGTGTTTGCACACAGAGGAATGTGACCTCCACATTTAACCCATCTGTGCAGTGAAACACACACACACCAGTGAACACTGAACACACTTGCCCGGAGCGGGGGGCAGCCCCAAACCACAGCACCCGGGGAGCAGTTGGAGGAGTTAGGTACCTTGCTCAAGGGCACCTCAGTCGTGTCTTGCCCTGGGCGGGGATCAAACCCGGGACCTTCCAGTCACAAGACCGGGTCCCTAACCACTAGGCCACAGCTGCCCCACTGTTGCACAAAAATAAAAATATAACAATTAACTTATAATTATCTTATATGAAATGTCAAACTTGAACAGTTATAGTGATGTGACAAAGTGGCAAAGAATATTTCTTGGAAGGAAGTAGCAGATATAAGAGAAGTGAGTGTATATACAGTCCTTAGTACTGTTAGCTAGCTTTGGTAATCTTCTATTAAAACTAGCACAAAGCCTAGCATGTAACATAAATCAAATGACATATTCCCACACAGACTAGGGCATTATATAAGTTGTTTATGTATTTGCTTTAAGAAGCTATATAAAGCTGGACTCAAGCTGTTCTTAGATGCTGAATTTACATAATTTCAGAGCAGCTGGACATCTAGTTTCAAAAACACTGAAAGCAAAGTGCCTTTAATGATGCTTTTGAAATATGAACCCCAGTTCACCAGTTTGAATTAAAGCTCTGGTGGTGTTTCACAGATGTGCATCAACTAGTCCCTGTCTTATGTCTTGTACTGTGGCGTTTCTCTCTTTATGTGCCAGCAAGGAGGAAAATGGGCCAAGGAGAGACAAAGCCAAGACCATTCCCCTGAGAAACACTCCACATTTTCTACCTCCTTTGTTTTAAGATTCAGGACTCTGCTCTTCTTGTTTGAAAATACAGGAGTGGTAAAGAGAAACACGTTTATGCTTGGTTAAACGTCACATTGATAGAAAAATGCGTTTGTTAGAGTGCCTACAGACTTAATCTGCATGCCAAATTTTTGATCATGAGGGGAAAAAAAACGTCAGTGCAAAAGATAATTTAAATTCTTGGAATAAGTGATGCACAGCATGGGTCTAGGCTTCAATCACAGCCCTAAGATAAGCTAAACTGTTGTTACTGTGTAAGCATGAATCTATGTAAAATGTGTTATATATTATATTTTTTTTTAGATTTACACTGTAATCCTTGAGGCATATACTTTATTATTGCATTTCAAGCTTTGAAACATTCAGAACTACAACAAATAAAATCACATTGGATATTAATTCTTCTCAGGTCCAACTTAACCCCATTTCTAAAATTTCATTTATACTATAAAGACTCATAAGTATTCTCCCTGAAGTATAAAAATCTAACTGAAACCCAAATGTACAGGATATACACTGAAGTGCCCAAAAAACTGGTACAGACTGTAGAAAACTGTAGTGGCTAGTGGTGGCTACATAATGCTATGAGGTTTGTTTAGCTGGCATTTAATGAAACCCCTGTTATGTCTACAAATGTCTCTTTCTACAGAATATTTCCTTATTAATTATTATTAGTATTAATATTATTATTGTTCATAATAATAATAATAATAATTGTTATTATTATTATTATTATTATTATTATTATTATTATTATAAATGTTATTTCCACAATATTTCCTGTAGGGAACCTTCTAAGCATTAGACTGTTTTTTTTTTTGTTTTTGTTTTTTTTTATAACAGCATTCCAGTGTATTTCTGCTATGATGACAATGCAAAAGTTAAACTTTTAAATATACTTTAAGTATTTTTGTCCATTGTGTCAGCTTTTATTGGATAAACATGCTATATTAAGAAGCAAAGCAAGATGTGCTAACTATAGTAAAGAAACCTATTTGATATTAGAATCGTTTTAATAAGTAAGCAATAATTTGGTATAACTCCAATATAACAACTAAAAAAGTCTAAGTGAGACCAAATTACAGGTGCCAAGCAATGTGAGACTAAGCTTTCTTTAAATCAGTGCATTTTTTTTTTACCCCAAAAACTAGTAGAAGATTAAAGATGACACATGAGACGCTTGAAAGGTTACACTTTAGCTTTTCTTCAGCAGTCACTGATAAGTCAATACGGATTTAGTAACTAAACAGAGAAAGCTGCACAAACAGAAACCTTGTGTCTCAGTTTGCCAACAAGATAAAAGTATTTTTTACACTTTTTTTTAATGTCTAGTGCTTGTCAGCTTTCCTCCTGATTTGACTTGGCAAACAAACTAAGTAATGAGATGTGTGGGCCAAAACAGATGATAACAAAAAAGAAAATAACACTTTACAGGTAATGAATATTACTTAATACAGTAGTAAGCATTACCTAGATGAAGTATCTCTAAAAACCATTAATTGTGTAGTAAATTCTAAAGTCTTAAAAGGTAAATTTAACAGATTTAAATGGACAAGTAAGCATTAATATGGCCCCTAACATTAAATGTACTTGAATGTAATTAAGTGGATGAAACATACAGCACTATGCAAGTCTTTTGTACATTTGCAAAAATGTTGTAAAAGATTACTTAAAAAAAAATTAAAATTAAGCTGAAGTTTCAGGTGAAGTTTATAAAGATTTATAGGGAAATTGGATGGTTAGTCTAAGAGAATCTGCCACAGTTCATCTGAAGAGTTTGACTGTCACACTTTTTTCATCCATTTTTTAGTGTGGTTTTTTTTTAATGATCTCTTATTTAATAGGCTGCTTTACTGACATACAACATTTTTCTGTAACTTTATTCTTTAAGCAATGTTTGGAAATCTACAATATTTTTGTACTGACACAATGATGCAGAATTCATAAATTAATATCTATACCATTGTTTGTTCTGAAAAAGAACAGCGCCTAAGGTACTCTGCCTAAAACCTTTGCACAGTAGTGCACATCATGTCCTATAAGACACAACAAAGAGAACCTGATAGGAGTGTTTTCAATGGTGCCAAATGATGAAGTTTTCATTAATAATTAGCCCTTCTTGTTACTGATGTTCATGTCTCAAATATACTTTAAATGGGAAGGAAACTAAAACACCTGACCCTGCTTTAACCTCAAGCCTGTTTGGATAAATTTCATAATCAGTCTATTATTTGGTCACAACGATAATTTTATATACATCCTACAAATATTCAACTTCACAGTCCTGAGATAGCACACCTAGCACGACAGGAATACAAATGCTTAGTGTTGGCCAACTGCTGTGGTTAGGACTGGGCAATTAATCGAAATATAACTGATACCAACATTCAGACCCTCTAATTGACATGATCTTGCCCATGTCGGTTATTTCCTTTTTTAAATTTCTTTTAATCCTTTCCCTGCAGTGTGTGTTCATGTACAGTCTCTTTAAGAATACACTACCGCGTGTCTAGTGAAGGGTTCAATGATATGTGCTTTGATTGCAGTGCTTTTGTTGTTCAAAACATTCAATAAATAACCATAAATAGTTCATGTGTGTGTTTCCATTAATGAATTTTAAAAACAAAGATATGCACTGTTTTAATTAGAAAAAATCTCAGCTTTAATACTTTAGCACAATTTGTGTAAGCAAACTTACAAAAACCAACCAAAAAAAAAAAAAATGTTCATTACTTGTAATCAAAAATGTTCAATTAATCGTGATACTGATTTAAGGTCATATCATACCAGCCCTAGCTGTGGTATAAGATGAATAAAACACAGGAAGTGGTGATGTCAGAAAATCAACTTTGATTTAATATCCTAGCACTGTAGCATGGCTTATTTTTCTATTAAAGCACTGTGTTTTATACTTTACTTTATTATTGAATATATTACTAAATAAGAGAATTGACCACTTTACTGTTCAGAATACAATTAATTAATGGTATTAATTAGTGTTAATTAATGTCTATTAATGCACCCATCTGTATATTTAAAATTTCTTATGTCTGTGTCAAGTAATATTTATTAATGTACTATGTATTATGATATATAAGCATTACGTTTTATTTATCCCATAACTTTAACATAAGGCTAAAAGGTCTAGGATGTGTTCCAGTACTGCTTTTAACATGTGCTTATCTCCTTCCCTTTGCTGTTTCTCCTTGAGGGAGTCCCTGCTGCCTTCAGGGTATTCAAAAAATTTGATTAGCTTGTTAGCTTGCTCAAGTGAAGCTTGTTAGATAAGCCAGTGGAGGCCTAAAGGATACAATTTGCCTACTGTGAACAAATGCAATTTTCTTTTCAAAACAAATGTATATGTAATAATGTACTTACTATTTTAAAGATTGTCGATTCTGCTTGTTTAAACGGGATTTTTATGTTAAATACATGACATGACAGCTTATAGAATTTTACTATCTGATTCTTCCAGCTTGTTAGATAACAGGCTAGCTAATCAGCAAACCAATTTGTTATCACTCAAGAAGATACTCATTAGTCAATATCACAAATTAAACAGATCAAACTACCAAGGTAATTGCACTATGCTCTAAAAATCGTCCCCTTGTGCTGCAAGTGATAACTCCAAACAATCATGGAAACTCAAAATGGGTCTATTAAACTATTAAACAAATTGGGATTTTTTTTTGTGGGAAAACTCCAGGCATCCAGGTTTTATCATGTGTTTGCACATGTCCGGAAGCTAATCCTAGCTTAGCCATCTTCTGCCTGGCTGCTTTGCAGTGAACCTTGTCAATCGTCCTGCTCTACTATCTTTCTTCTACACATCTTTTCCTCTGCAATACTTTTGCCAGGGTGCCTTCTCTAGTCTGCTATTTCACTTTTCAGAAGTGAGCTGTCTACTACCATTACAGCTCTGAAAACACACACTCTTTGGGCACCCTTATATTTTCACAGGTGGCTTTTAGACATCCCTCTGTTAGCCAAGGGGGTGGAAGTAATTCAAGGTTGAGGAAGACACTGAGGGTGAAATATTGGATAGAAAATGGCTAAACAATGTTCTGTTGCTGTCCTAATGTGGCCTGGCAGAAATTAGTATTCCACAGCCATTTTGTGGAATATGGATTCTCTCATTAGTGCTGATGTGGCCATGGACTCAAAGTGAAATGGGTGCTTATAAAATATCCTCAACTAAAGGTGTTTTCATTGCTTACACAAGGTTGTATCTGATCCTTCCGTTGCCCAGCTAGGTCAATTGCCCATTTCTTTATGAAATGTAAAGATCTGGTTGCATCGATTGGGTTTGTTCTCAGTGAGGAGATTATAGGATATGTTGTAGCACATTCAGCCGCAAATGTAGTCAAAATGCATATATATTTTCATGCAGTGACAACACACATACACACGCACACTTTCTTGTACCCACTCACAGCCAGTTTCTATGCCAGACAGACCGAGTCTTGGGAGTTTCTCTAATGACTCTATTTTCTTGTCTCCTTCACCCAGACCACTGTGACACTGACCCAGAACTACTAATTCATCACTGCACACATTTTAAGCACTAAAGGCAAGCTTTCTATTTTTAAAATAACCCCAATTCTGAGGTAAGGACATCTCCAGCAACACTGGGTGTGGTATGACATCGTAATACAAATCTAAGGGGAAATTACACTTTAATAGTCTGGCAGATTGATTTCATATGAATTGTCTTGATAGCACACGAGTGAGACGAGAAAAACAATTGTGTAATGAGCTGAACATTTCACACAGGTTTTTCTGAACTGAAATACGTTTCTCTTTTCCTCATATCTCAATCACAGGTTCGATCAACTTAAAGTCAGGTTAAATCCAGAAGTGACAAGAAAAAAAACGTCCCATTAAATATCCCATTTCTCTAAAAGACACCAATTATCTATTATCTATTTATTTATAGCATTTTAACAATGAATGAAAACAATAAGCATACTTATTATGCTTATAACTATGTGTACAACTATATATACACTATAGAAGCTATATCTATCTCTCTAACCACCGTTATTGTTTTCAATAACCCGTCTACCGTGTTTAATAATCATACCTCTTTTTAAAGCGGGCCAGCCGTGGCCTAGTGGTTAGGGAACCAGTCTCTTGACCGGAAGGTTGTGGGTTCGATCCCCGCCCAGGGCAAGACA
>JAOVVF010000048.1:1384766-1394848 GCA_028565595.1 Duopalatinus emarginatus
AGAGAAGACTTTTATTGTGTAAACTAAATACTTCCGGGAAAGGTGTTAATTAACTGAGCTCAGGTGTTTCGGGATGGCCCCTACAGTGAAATTCAATTTGCATAACAAGACTACACTGCAGACAGGAGGCTGGTTGTATTGCATGAGGTGAGCAGTGAAATGGTAAAGTATGGATAAAATTAGCAATGTCCCTTTATAAAGTGGAGCAACTTAAGAACATGTTTACATGAATACAAGAAATCTTTTGAGGCAAGGTCAGTAAAGCACTGTCGCAAAGCATTTCAATTTCTTTCTCAGTTGCTTTTCTTTGGTATGTCAGATTGCATGTTGGGCTTATATTATCCACGTCTTTCACCTTTGTTACCTGCATGTGTTTCTTTAACTGCATGTTTTTCTAAAGGTCCTGGAGGAATTTTACACAGACAGCTAGACAGACATAGACTACTATGAATAAAAACATGTATATACATCTCAAAAGAAAAAGCTCAACCGTAATCATGTAAAGGACTCACAAGGTCACTGCTGGCTGTTTGCAGAGAGCTGTATCAGAGCTTATTAATGGAAAGTTGAACAGAAAGGGAAAAGTGTGGTAGTAAACAGTGCTGCAGCCTTAAGAGGATTGACAAGAAAAGTCGATCCAAGAACCTGGAAGAGTTTCACAAGGAGCTGAATGCTGTAACACAATGATGCGTTTATTCGCACAGCTCAGAGAATATTCAGGATATTCATTGGTGGGTTTCAGTGAATGCAAATGGATTAATGTGAAAATGGTCTTTAGTTCGAAATGCATCCACAGCACTGAAAAGATTTAATTACATGTTCATTGCAAGCAAAAAATACAAAAGAGCTGCCTCTCCTTTCATTTCGGGGTTACTCTGACGGCTACGTCGAAAAATACGACAATCACACTGAAGCTACCATTGCTTGTCACCTTTAATAGACTTTAGAAAATGAATACAGTGTACCTTTAATTAATGTGAGAAGTGCCATAGCTATAGCACTCGCACTGAAGAGCTGTCCACTGCATTGACCTCTTGATTAAATTCTGATTAGGATTAAAGCTAGGTTAAGCCAGTTTCTGCAGAGCTAGCAGAACTACAGGAAAAAAAAAAGAAAAAACACACACACACACACAAACACACTAGTGTTGTCCAAAAGGCAAGAACATATGTTCTGTCAAAAATAAAGCTAAGCAGAACGAGTGAGTTAATGTTATCTGCGTAAACTACCTAAATGTAATTTTGTCTGTCCAAAACTGTAATAAGCCTGAAACACTGACTATGAGTTATATGGTAATGTTTCCATAACCATCAATTTTGTGCATTTCCATTTTTACCCTTGTTACAAAATGATGCATGACAACCACTCGTATTGTCCAGTTTAATTAGCATTAGCGGCGGAGATTTAATTTCTTGCACTGGACTGGCATTCCCACATTGCACTTAGAATTTTCAGCATAGGCTCTGCATCTACAGCAGCCCTAACCAGAATTAAGGCACTAACGAAAGTCCTCGTAAAGATCGTATGACTTTAACTGGCTAACAAATTAGTCAAATCATGTGTATATTATCACCAGTGACTTGCTCCATAACGCTTAATGAAAATGAAAAAAAAAGGAGCAAACTTTCACATAACGGCGGCCCATTTTCCCCAAACACAGCCAACCGTGCCAATACTTTAAGCTTTTCTGAAAATACCGAGTAAACACGAGCAGATGACACTGAAAAAGAAAACTCATGAGCAGTTAGGCATTTTCTGGGGCTGAATCACAAACGTCTCTCTGCATTATTCTTGTGGGCGCAAGGAAGGGTGTTTATCTCCATTATGCTATATTCTAAATATGGTGCAACAAAGTAAACAGGAGGCCATTTGAGAGCTCATCTAGAAGATGGTGCATTTTACTTGGCTCATGGGGAAGAAAATGTAAGTGCGAGAACCAAAATAAAATATCGCTGCAGGTAAATGAATAAAAACGAATGTGAACTATTATATTACATTATTGGTTTACATCATTGCATTGTTACCTAATTGCATCGGTGAACTAAAAAAGTTTCAGATTTGCTAGAAAAAAGCTTTACTGTTATCAAAAGGTATGTTTACATGCAGTCAGATAATCCGTTAATAATCTGACTAATAGCTTAATGGGAATTGAGTAGTCTGCTTGGGGTCATTCCGATTACAGTTTCTTTCCAACTGAACGAGGTGGGTAGTCTTTCAAATAATCCAATAAATGGAAGAATAATAGGAATGTAACCACCTGTATCCGATTACATTCCCAAACAAATAATTTATCTACATTCTGTGCATTTACACACTTCATGATGGAAACTTACAATCTTCAATATGGTGGGAAAATTGGTCATCAGAGGAGACAAAGTTTATGGTTCAAACAAGACTTGAAAACATAGGACAGTCATAAAGCTCACAACAATGAGCTGTTCAGAAGAGTATTTGAGCAAATCCAAACTACTCTGGTAACAGTTTGTGTCTCCTCTCTGATTCAACTCACGTGACGCTTGTTGTCATGGTAAAGTGTACAGTAGGGCTGTGCAATATGAAAAAAAAAACCATATCCTGATAACGATACACGTCACAATACAGAAATTCAATATTTTTTTAAAAATAAAATGACCACATGAAAACAAAGGATTTGTATACATTGAATCATACAAAGTCAAACAATTAATGATATTTTCAGCCGTATGGTGTGCCATGGGAAAAAAATTACTCTTTCAAGTCTGGGTCTGCAGCTACAAAAGCACAAGATTTATGCACCTCCAGTTGCCTTGACAACGGCCTTGTAAGCGTAAACTTACAGTTTGAGAAAACCATTTATTTCTTATTTTAAAATTGCTGTTTCTGAAATGAAAATCGAATAACAAAAAGATACACGGACCCTTTAGGTACGAGCTCCTCCTTATTAGCCCGGTCTGTGCCGCGTGCACTCTCCCACGTTTGTGTGTGTGCCACCTTACCGTGTCATCCAAAAAAAAAACGACTGCAGTAAAAATATTAAACAATAGATGTTTTTCTATCATCACGTGATATATACCATCATATTGCACAGCCCTAGTATACAGTAAATATTATTCTATGCATGCGCATTATGTTGGAACGGATTACTTGTAGCGTAAATGAAGATTTTAATCAGATTGTTGAGTAGAGTGTACATATAAACACCATAATCTGAATCTGTAAATCGGAATGAATTAAATCAGATTGGAGAAAATATTTGCATTTAAACAATCCATAATAGTAGATGTCCTGCCACTGTTATCAGATGTCAGTCTTATCGCGCTAATTTACTTATCCTTATATAAACTACGTGACCTTAAGTTATTGCAGTGGTCTAGATACATTTCATGATTAATGATTCCAAAACAAGCGAAACAGACTATGAACCTAATTTAAAAAATCTTACCATGTTTTCAACTATATTTTATAGCAGAGTGTGTTTTTTTTTGCCGAACTAAATGTGCAGAACGGCGTCGGTGGGCGCAGTAAATAAAACGTTGCACAAGGTGCTGAACTGCATCAACACAAAGGTGTGTGTAAGTGTGAAGTTAGTGTGCAGAGCATTTCAACACTGCGGGTATTGAGCACTGAAGCACACATGCTTTCTGTATACGCTTTGGTGCAATTCACAGCACTGTGCACTCATTTTTAATGGCCGAGCTTACTGATACTGCTCCGCGCACTCAAATCAACCATCCCGGTTCTCTCGACTAAAGATAAAGTTTAAATGTGGCTTTAAAATCATGAGCATAAAGCTCATAAAACTCAGCATGGGGGGAAGTGCATCAGCAGCACTACATATACTGAGAAAAATGGTTGGAAATCAGTTGCGCATATTAAAGTTATGTTTACTTAAAATTACGTATTTATGTATTAATGTGAAGGACATGAAGACATCATTCTGAGTAAACATAACTTTAATATGTGCAAACGATCCCTTTTTTTCAGTGCATGGCAGCAACAACCATAATTTTCCAAGACATCCCCGAGCTTTTAATATTAAGTAGGTTACTTATTTCTGCATCAGTGTGGACAAGTACCAAAAATAAATAAATAAATAAATAAAACCCAGCCCCGTAATCAGACTCATACAGAAACAAGTGGAATTTGATGTCGGCCTTTTTGACGGAGATGCCTTCACTGCCAACAAGTCAAGTGTTTCTTGTTAGTAATTTGTATGCCTCTGGTTTCCTTAAAATATACTTCAAGCTTCAAGTTGTGGAAGACAAACTACTTGACCTTGCTGTGACCTTGACCTGTTATGAATCAATTCCGAACTCAAATCATATTCCCTCTGGTTACAATGATTATATCCATTTACAAAACATTCAGCCGGTATTTCTTACAACATTCTGTTGAAGTGAGCCTCACTTCCATATATGAACTCGAAGACGTGTACAATCCGTAATGTCAGATCGATATCGCTCATTCCAAAGAAGACATGTACATACAGACACAAAACACAGCGTAAACATGAATAAAATCTAAAAATTTCCTAGCCTAAATGAACATATTTTTCTAAACATTGAGCAAAGTGCATTTCATGGATTACAGGTGGGGTCATTTCGGAGTTATAATGCTGGGATGTTATGGTGAAGCCGACATCAGACTCAAATGCACAGGAGTGGAAAGGAGTCAGAAGAGATGAGAACACCACCATCTTGTCCACTGACTGCAACTATGGTCAAAACTAGTGGGCGCACAAATAAATAATGAAAGATATACACTTGCAAGTTTTAACAATTCGCATATGTAAATATTTCTACCATAAGCACAGAAAAAATTAGTATTTATCATCATATCATGCTCAAAACACCATTTTAGCTTCCTCAAATGTTTTTTCCTTCTCGATTTGATAGTTGCCCTTGCACGCCATGTAAATTACCTTTAATAGCTTTGTGTAGTGTAAAGTGTTTGCGCTTGGGTATTGTATTGGGGTGGTTTTGACAGTTTGGGGGCGGGCATTGGGGGTGGTAGAACTAAAACACCTTTAAATCAGAAACATAGATGCCATATGGTGTTTTAGTTCTTTTGCCCCCAGCCACCACCTCCAACGTTCCCAAACAACACAAACACACACAAGAACACAGATACACTACGGTCATTTTCCACAATAAAAGCAAGTGAGAATTACACTGAAAGTTTACATCATAAGTTGCTGTATATGTTAAGCCAAACATGCATTTATGCATTTCTGTAAGGTTTGCTGTGAAAATTGTGAGGGCATGTCGTGCCATTAGCAAACACTCATTTGTTGTAATAATAGAGTCAGGGGCGATAATGGGCAGCAAGAATTAGGTCTCTCTGCAATTAACATGTGTTTACAAATGGATCTTAAAGGCTTCTTGATGGGACTGAGCTGTGTGCAGCTGAGCAACCATTTAGCATCCTTAATGATTTTTGCACATCCTGACTTTGGTGATATGAAGGCACCAAGAAACAATGACGACAGCAAAGATATTAATATACCGAAGAGGCTGAAAGATTAGGGATGATTAAGCTTCTTCTATACAGCTATGACACCAATTTTAACACCACACAAAGAAGGCTTGGACACGCTAGTTATTCTAGCTTGGCCAGAATTTTGCTCTACCCTAATCTGAGCCAGGTAATGTACCATCATTTACTAAAAAAAAATGGCTTTAATATTAGACTTTATAGGCTTAGATAAAATGAATAAACATGTTGGAGGCTTTCAGTTCAGGTTCATTTTGACATAAATGAGACATTATGCTTGTTTCTCACAAGTGAATTCAGTTTTCTGGGGTCTTAATAAAACGTCTGTGGCATCAATGTCACATTGATCAAATACTACAGATGTCTTTTTACAAACAGCTCTTTCCAAACGCTTGGTTTCAGTGTCTTTTGCTTTAAATGATAATGAGTCACTGCTCACTGCACCCCCCTCTGGTGGCCAGTAGAAGTCAGGTCAATCACGATATCCAACAAGTCAGCCATTTTGGATGTAGGAAGACCATTTATTCTAGATAAAAAGCTCTATAATCTTTCCATTTCACAGCTGAAGTGAAGTGAATTACTTACATTCAAAGTATAAAAATGTTGTAAGTAATTGCTGTACTGACCTGGGTTACAAGTATTTCCAAATGGAGTTTAATGCATTATAATTTTAAAAAATCTATATATATTTATCCACTCAGCTGTCCTGTCCTCTGAGCCTGGGAACAAATGTTACAAGGTGTCTTAGTCTGTTTAAATGAAAACATGAGATTTTCCCTAATTTCTAATGTAATGCTGGGGCATCTGTGACTCGCAAACAAATTGCCTTCACAAATGTGATTCTTCAGCTGTGGGTCAAGACACTTGCAAAGTAGGTGGAGATATTCAGATAGAGAGGTGGTATTATTTATATAGTAGTTTTTTCTTATGCAGGCAGCTCACACAAAACTGACTGGGTTCTCTTATTTTACAGTTTGTGTGTTAATACACAAATACACAAAAACTGAAAACGTGTGTTTTTCATAATCTGTCCCTTTTAACATAGTGAAATAAGTGCTTAAAATGGTTGGTGATCAAATGTCTTTAGTCCCAACAACATGACCTCCATATCATGATTACATCTGCATTTGTGCACACACCAGACTGGTGTGAAATAATTATATAACAATCTCGCCATGATATCATGCTCCCACGACATCAAACTTTTACTCCAGCTATATTGCCAGATCGCTCAACCTTTTATACTAACAAAATTATCACCCAAACATATGCCAAACAAGCAGTCTATCTCTGCCTCCATTCTCTCATCTCACATGTTTTTGCCTGAACAATATGAAGAATATTTTGGGTTCATTAATATGAAATGAAATCTATAAATGTATGAAGAATTTGCATTATATTAGATATTATCAGTTAACTGCTGTATATATATATTAAGGATGTCATCAAGTCATATAATCTAATAATTTACCCAATAATTTAAAATGCAGCATGGCTGAAAGACATGAAAAAAATCAACCATGTGGACATTAGAGAAACGTTTTGTACAAGAACTTATTAAAAATGTCCTTTTATGCTTTACTGTGCATTACTAAAGAATTGTAAAACTCAACCATGCAGTGAAGTTTTCACTATAGCAAATGTTATCGCATAGTTATCAACTGTACAGCTGATAGTATTGTTATTTTCCTCTTTAAACCTGAAATAGCACAAATACTGGATGAGTACTTACCTGATCTAGATGATAACGTCATATGTCACTATTTTTTATCAACGGTATCTTGGTAACATTTCTTGCTAAAGGGTAAACATCTGACATAGGTTTACTGTCTCAGTCCCAGTTCTCTGTCACTGCATTGCTGAATAAGAAAGCTCACAGATATAGTGCTTTTTTTCATAAGAGTGCATACCAGGAGCTTGCAATATCCTGCATGAATTCTCTATTATATATTATACACTACATTATGTATATGTTATATACAAACTGTGATTTTGCGTCAGGTCTAAGCAAAAACAGAATGAATTTAAATCAACTGGAGCCTCCAAAAAGGCCAAGGCAGTGAGGCCAGAATACAAATAGAGACATACACAGAGAGAGGAAATTGAAAAGCAAGACCGTGCATAATCCTTCACAAGACACCAAACGCCCGAGCGTAAATACATACTTGTTCTGAAAGTGCAATGTGGGTGTGAAAAGTATCTTTAGGAAGCAAGTTGATTAACCCAAATAGAATAATGTGTACAAGATCCATAAAGCCATTAAACAGTATGATATGGCCTAGACGTCCATGATTGCGTTATGTGGATGATTGTGTTATTCAGTTAGCGAGTGCTGTACTGAGGGCTTAGATGGATATGCAGTAGCACTAGGAATCCCTTTAATGCTTCGGCTTCACAGGCAACAATTGCTTATTCACTATATCTCCATGACAACTCAGAGGCACCCATTATTCCTCTCTCGACTCTGCCCTCCTTTCGCAATGCCGTTCTTCCTGCTAAAATCTTCTCCGATATCGAAGGCGAACTCTACGGACGAAATCGTCCGTGACACATAAAGTGATTATTAGCCAGTGACTTTCAGAGGTGCTCTGTTCACACCGGCTACTCTTGACTGACCTTGTGCAAATGCATTACAGGATCAGGACGTGTGCCAAGCCCTTCTCTGTTGTACCGCTCTAGTCTCGATGTGCGAATCAATTGTAGTTGAGTTAGTACACCGCACGTCCTTTCTGTAGGCGCAACAGCAGAACGCATGATCGGAATAATTTCTTCTTCATTTCGGGGAAAAAAAAAAAAAAAAACCCAAGTGGTCACAAAGCCCCCTGCAGGCTAGATTACAGCCGAGCCTTTAACTACTCATGTCTACATGTGTGGAGACTGAAGACTGACCTGTGGAGGTCTAGCTTGACACATGCGACACATCCACACACAGATTTATAAATAAATAAATAAATAAATACGACTTACACATACTATCATTATTATTACTCATAATAATAACACTAAGAACAATAAGAAGAATAATAACTAAATAAAATAAATAAATTATAATTAGTATTGATAGCTAATAAGTAAATAAATAAAATGAGTATATTATTATTATTATTATTATTATTAGTAGTAGTATTATTAATTATAATTATAATAATAATAATAAATACATAAAGCAAAGACATAATAATAATAATTATTGATCGTAGTATTAATAGAATTAATAGTATTAATAATAATAATAATAATAATAATAATAATAATAATAATAATAATAACTGGAAGAATGTCTAATCTAAATTAATAAATAATTATAATTTTATTTATTTTTTTAAATAATAAAAAAATGCATATTTTTCCCTTTTCATGATGGTTGTTGAGGATGATGATGATGATGGTGGTGGTGGTGCTGGTGGTGGTGGTGTGTGTGTGTGTGTGTGTGTGTAATAAAACACTAATTAAGCTGATGATCTTACACACAGAGCCCTGTAGATGGACATATAGGCGACACCGCAGCGCATGTAAACAACTGTTGCCCGGTGTGATGAGGACCAGCAGTGTCAGTGCTGTCTGTAGACACTGAGCTGGTGTTAGTGGTGTTCAGCAGACAGACAGACGCAGTGGAGACACCATAACGCTTTGTCTTGTAACTTTGAGGGACTCAATCCGATCCTAAATCCACGTTATTTATCCACATGATGTTTGACGGACAGTGAAACGCGCCACTGAAGCGCTGCTGTCCTCCTGCTGTGTGTGATATGATTACACACTTACATCACTTACCCCAAACTCAAGCTTTCTCTTCAAAACCACACCAAATACTTCATATAGCTGAACTTACATTCAGGCTTTTCTACACGACAATAAAACATCCACACGACTCA
Source organism: Duopalatinus emarginatus (assembly GCA_028565595.1). Taxonomy (NCBI): domain Eukaryota; kingdom Metazoa; phylum Chordata; class Actinopteri; order Siluriformes; family Pimelodidae; genus Duopalatinus; species Duopalatinus emarginatus. The sequence goes on from JAOVVF010000048.1 coordinate 1,394,114, forward strand.
CCTGCTCTGATGAACCCCAATGCAAGCCTCCATTCCTCAGATTGTCTTTTTTCCAAACACACACCCGGGTCTACTGCACTACTAAACCGGAATCCTACGCACTTCTTTAAGATTTGCCCCTTTATCACACTGCACACACAGTCATAACGTCGTTTTTCCGAAGGACCGACACATCCTTCATATACCCTTCGGGTGCCTTTTCATGAGGTTTTTACCCTCTCCGTGGTTTTTCCTTGCCCGTTCTTCAAGTCTCTCTCTCTCTGTCTCTCTCTCGCTTTCTCTCTCTCTGTCTCACCGCGCGGTCTTCACGGGAGCGCGCTACACGGGCACGCGACACGTTCTTTCGGGAACGCCAACGCAGGCGCGAGTTACCAAGGAAACCATGAGCGCGTGCCCGTCGTGTTCAGGATGTTTTATTTTAGCTAGATAAAATAAATAAATATTTTTTTTTAAAAATGACCGTAGAAATGACTGTAGAAATATCCTATGTATTATAAATACCAACTCTCTCTCTCTCTCTCTCTCTCTCTCTCTCTCTTTCTCACACACTCTCTCTGTCCGTCCCTCTCTCTCTCTCTCTCTCTCTCTCTCTCTCTCTCTCTCTCTCTCTCTCTCTCTCTCTCTCTCTCTCTTTCTCACACTCTCTCTCTGTCTCTCCCTCTCTCTCTCTCTCTCTCTCTCTCTCTCTCTCTCTCTCTCTCTCTCTCTCTCCGTCTCTCTCTCTCTCTCTCTCTC
>JAOVVF010000048.1:1524648-1537748 GCA_028565595.1 Duopalatinus emarginatus
TGTGTGTGTGTGCAAACACAGTAGGCAAATAGTTCACTTTTTAATTCACTTTTGGACTTTGCTTTGTGCAAAATCCCCCCTGCCAACCTTCACACTTGGCACAATGCAGTCTGACAAGTACCGCTCTCCTGGCAACTGCCATACCCAGACTCATCCATCAGATTGCCAGACTGAGATGTGTGAATCGTCACTCCAGAGAACATGTCTCCACTGCTCTAGAGTCCAGTGGTGGTGTTTTACACCACTGTATCCAATGCTTTGCATAGCACGTGGTGAGGTAAGGCTTGTATGCAGCCATGAAAACCCATTCCATGAAGCTTTCGCAATCTTCTATGCAGTAGAGGCAGTCTGCATGCCTAGGTGCTTGATTTTATACATCTGTGGAACAGCTGAATTCAAAGACTGTTATGTACAATACTGTATAATTTTATATACAATACTATATAAAATACTTTTATATACAATAAAGTGTATATAGACAAAATCCACTTGATCTCAATAATTGCCTTTCCTCAACCCATTTTGGAGTGTTGAAATACTTTTCTCTCTTAACATTTTCAACATTTTTTGCACTGGTTACTCTCTCACTGTGCCACACCCTAATTGCTCTCTCCCAGTTGGATCCTGTCAATCGTAATCCTGGTGTATGGTGTATATACACATTGTCCACTAATTCTGAGCCAATACAATCAAATCATCTTAAAGATTACTATTACAGGAATGTCAGTTCTGAGTTTTTATATTTTAATATATTTAAAGCTACTATTTTTATGAGTTACTATTTCTTAGCCCCCATTTTTAAGCTACATCATGGTGTCAAGCAGGGCAATCTGGTGACGACAGACAAGAATCTCAGCATGAGTGGAGTCTCAGCATGAGGGGAGATGCTTCAGTGCATCTCCAGGGGGGCACAGATTAAAATCTCATTTACAAAGACAGGAAATTTGGCACTCTTGTCAGGCAAGCCTATGGCACAACAGTGTGCTGTCACTCAGATGAGAATAAATCTGATCACCTTGGGAATGTAGCTGTGTGGTACCCTGTAGAATTGTGGATCACCTAATAATGTATTATCCTTAGCAATGGATTCTGGGAGAGCTTGAATGGAATAGAAAAGCTTCTAACCTTTTATTTTATTTATTTCATTTTACTTTGTTACTAGATAGAATGTTGATGATGATAGAACACCTCTTTTGTACCTTAGCTTAAATTACCACAATGAAGTGGGATGTAATAGCAAATTTAGCTCTTAACATTTAAAGTCCTTTGCCACATTTAAAATAAAATATAGATGAACTATCAGATCGCTCCTCAAAAAAAAACAGTCATGCAATGATTCAATTCAATTTGATTTTACTTCAATAGAGCCTTTAACAATAATTACTGTCCTAAAGCAGCTTCACAAGCATTTGTATAAATGTTGATGACAAAATGAAATGAAATGAAATGACAAAAGGGAGAAACCTTGAAATAATCCATCCTCATTTGGGTGGCAAAAATAATGTGGTTGCAAATAATCCCTTGCACTATAGAAAAACAAGTGCAAACGTCTCAGACATAGCCTAAAAGATAGGCGCCATCACCCATTACTTGCTACGGTATTTAAATATGTAATTTTCCTTGGTTTCTGAAAAAGAGTGTCCAGTGACTTTTGACTCACTATGTAGTTGTATTATAAAGTCTGATTTTGGTTGAATTTTGTAAAGGTGAGAAGAGAGGTAGAAAAAAGGACACAAATTATTAGGTATTCACTTTTTATATAATGGTTACATTGTTGTGCAGAGTTGTGGACTAAACACTCTACCCCCATTAGCCCTCCATAATTTGCACCTTTAACTACAAAAAAAAAAATAGTAACAAAATACTTGACTAAACAACCTATACTTAAAAACTGAAACTGTGTCAGAGTACTGAACGTTAATTATACAGTAACTAAATGTTCTGTAAATATAGGGCACTGTAAAAGAAAGGTCTGCCCCCTGCTGTAGCCTTTGTAATTTGAGGTTTTAGCAAAGAGCCTGCACCTTTTGATTAAAATAGCTGCAGCATATCGTAAGAGACAAGTTCTGGGGCACCAGACAATTCATTGCTTTATAAATGGTAAGCAGTAGTATTTTGACTATGAGTTGGTGCAGTGATATAATATGTGTTCATATCTTCTAGTTCTAGTAAGAACTCTACTTCTAGCTGCTGCCTTCTGGACTAACTGGAGAATGTTTATGCAACTGTTGGGTCATCCAGACAGCAAGGCATCCTAGCAATCCAACCTAGAGGTAAAAAAAAATCATGACTTAGTTTTTCTGCATTTAGTACTGACATTATACTTTATTTCTTATCTTAGCAAAGACTTTTAAGACTAATCTTTCCTGCTTCCAACACATTAAGTGACCATGAATTTGCTGCCTAATGTATCCCACTGTTTGACAGGTACCAACAAGATAATCAATATTATTCACCTGTCTGTGGTTTGTACATTGGTATACACATTTTTTTTTCCAATCTAAGTATGAGTACTTTTAAAAGCCTCACTTATCAAATTCCTGTCAGTTCTTTAGTGGGGCTCTATTAGGCTCTATTAGGGCTCTGGGGCTCTATTATAGCAAGGAATTTATTTTACCCTAAAAATTATGCTGGGTCTAGCATGGAGCATTGGGGCGAGCTGGATTAACAACTACCTCAATTACTGTATGCAATGTCTTTAACAGGTGTTTAGACTGAGTATAGGTGCCAAGTTGCATTAACAGTATTATTACATGCAGAGAGGAGGCTTTCCTGAACACATTACCTAGAGATAATGACAGGCCAGAATGCTATTCCACTAGGAGATGTCCACTGGAGAAAGACGCCAAAAGAAGAAGATGTAATCAAATAAGGAACAGTAATGAGAAGCAGATGGCTTTTGTTCTGCTTTAATGACAAAAAAAATGTGGTCAGCGAAAAGTACTGTATGGTCATTTTTTATAAAGAATGTGTAATTTAAGAGGGGATCCATTTACAGAGCTTCAAATAAATAAATAAACAGGCTTGCACTCAAATCTAAAATCAATGTTCAAAGCTTTACAAAGTAATAAAACAGTTCGGTCATGCAGACAATCACAAAGAGGTGAACCATAAACAATAAAACAATCCAAAAGAAAAAGTCTCCAAAACATAAATAGGAATTGAAAAGTGGTTCAACACTCACAGGGTGGGTTAATAGGAGTTAATGGATTACACATGTTACCTGCTATGACAACTACATTTAAAAAATAAGTCCACATTGACTACAGAAGGTCAGTAAAGGGAGCATATCAATATGGATTGTTTAAAAAGTCTAAAAACTAAATTTCGCATCAGTTGCAGGGGTCTGGTGGCCCACAGGCTGGGATGAAGCTGCAATAGACCAATTTCAAGATGACAAGGGACTGAACAAGCATTTGAATGGGTTCATTAGAGATAAATTGCCATTAACATTGGGAACAATTTAACTCCAGGCCTTGAAATGCTGAGTGAGTTCAGTCAGCAGATATAGATTTAGTCAGCAATTTCAAGTCACACTGTAGACACAGCTGAGAATGCCGCCTGCCTTAATCTGTTTCTGGAATCTTAAACCTTTTTTCCCCGTAACAAAGCACATGAGCCACTTGCCTAGTCTGCTCACTCCAGCATGACAGGGTTCAGCAGGCCATCAAAATGGCAGGTTAAAAGCCTAGGACACACTGTCAGTGTCAGTCTTATCAGTAAGTATGTCATGGAAATTTGGCGCATATTTCAGGGCAAGACATGTCTTCATTCCTATTACCTGTGGCAGCAGTATGGTTAAATCCATCTTGGCTAGGCTTATGTTGATGTTAATTTTTTTTACCTTATTATATGACCATAGAAGGCATGCATATCCTTTAAAATATATGTATCCATAAGGGAAAATGAAGCACAAAATCCTTTAATTATATGTTTTATTTATAAGCAGTAATAGCATGGACCTCACCATCTTCCATAAACAAACAAGTAAAAAATTGTACATGCTTCCTATTTCCACAGTCATTAATATAATGCATACAATAGACCCTGCCCTGTTCCCTGTTCATGTCTATTCATTTATGGTTTTGGTTTTCGGTTTTGTTTCTGGTTTGTGTGTTAGCATCCGGTTACTTACTTTTTGTTTTTATAGTTTTGTTTTTCTTTAATAAATATCCCCTGTGCTTACGTATTTCCCCTGTTCGTGAGTTTTAATAGGCACTCACCCCAACGTTGTGACAAGAAAATGTTGCTGAAGCCAAAAACACAATCCAATATCATAAACAGGGACAGGCAAAAGGTCAGGCAATGTACAATTAGAATAAGAATGTGACAGGCAAGGCCAATAACACGGTCAAAAACAAGAACAGCAACAAGTACCAAGAAATGGCTTGGGACGGGTATAGCAGAGCTTCCTAATACTTTGTGTGAGAACACTGAAACAAATAGCACGCACACACACACATACACACACAGGGACAGGGACAGGGTAACAAGACACAGGTGAACACAATTAAGTAAATGATCATGACACAACATAGAAAAACATAGGCATACTTCCATACTGAACAGTACGTCAAAGCAGTATGCGAAAATGACTAGTGTGTCCAAATGTGTAGTTTGCATCAAGCAGTACGAGCAAAACATTTTTACGTATGCAAACAGAGCACACTGTTCTATCCCACAATTCAATTGGAGAAGTGCAGAAATTTGAAAGTGTGAATCAATGTTCATAGTTTAATTCATTTGTTTGCAGTTATTGCTTTGTTCAATTTTTTATTTAATTATATTTTATCGTTATTGGTGTGTTATCTTCAAAATATTGACTGAAAATGAATTGCTTTGCACTCACCCAGATGTTTATTTTCTAATTTGTTTTAAAAAACACTGATCTATCTCCATACAATTTGAAATTCTGCATTCTACAATTGCCATTCTTCCTAGTGTGCATTAAAGCAAATACAGGCCCATTTTCTTTAAAAGAAATATGGCAGCATTACTTATGTTTGCAAAATTACATCTGAACAATCCACAGAAATTCTGGAACAATACCCTTTGGACTGATGAGACCCAGATGGAGCCATTTTGGTCAGCATGCACAGTGCCATGTTTGGTGAAAAACCAAGCACAGTATCATACAAACTGACTGTCAAATATGGTGGTGAGGGGTGATAATTTTAGCTTGTTTTGTAGCCACAGAACCTGGGGAATTTCATTGAGCTCTACTTTATACCAGAATATTCCTGAGACGCATGTGAGGCCAGAAGCTTAAACTGAACTCAACACCGTTGAAATTCTTTGGTGGGATATTAAGAAAGCTATGCATGAATGAATACCTTCAAGCATCTATGAACTCAAGCAATATTTTAAAGAGTAGTGGGCCAGATTATCCCAAAAGAACATGTTTATTTACATTTACATTTACATTTACATTACATTGCATTTGTCAGATGCCCTTACCCAGAGCGACTTACAGAAGTGCTTAGTCAATTACTTGGAGTATCTGAAGCTAGTGCAGATAGACCAGGATTCAAGAACTTGAAGCCAGAAGAATACTGCTAGAAATGAGCCATGTAGTATTAATTATAAAATTTACCAAAGCCAAAAACTTTCCTGAAAAGAAAACAAGACAATAAATACAATTCGCAAATGCAGTAGTCACTATAGACAAACTGAAAAGAGAACAAGACAAAAACAATTTGCAAATACAATAGTCACTGCTCAATTAAGTGCTGGCGGAACAGATGACTCTATAGCCAGCGGTGTGACATGGCTAAACTTGGGGAGGTTGAAGACAAATCGAGCTGCTGCATTCGAGAGCTCCATGGACTAGTTGCAGGGGCCTGATGGCATGCATTGAACGACCAGCCAGAAGAGAATTTAAGTAGTCTAGTCTTAAAATGACAGGAGACTGGGCTAGTACCTAGACAGCTTTCCCCGAGATGATGAAATGATAGAATTCTCTGAATGGTGTGAAGAAGAAATCTGCATGACCAAGCCAAGTTAGTAACATGAACAGAGAAGGAGAGCTGGTTAACAACAACAACTCTAAGACTACTTACCTCTGTAGCTGAAATGATCAGTGTTCTTGAAGGAAATCGAAAGATCATGATGACAACCAGGTACTCCTGGGATGTTGATCAGGTCTGTTTTTTTAGGGATGAGCTTGAGGTGGTGGGCAGCCATCCATGAAACAATGTCATTATATCAATGTCAACATGTTAGACATGCTGAGATCATAGCTAAGACCTGAGTATCGGAGAGAGGAAAGAAAAGGATGAGTTGGGTGTCAGCAGCATAAAAGTGGTAGGAGAAGCCATAAGAAGTGATAACATTTTCCAGAGAGCGCGTATAGAGTGAAAACAGAAGGGGACCGAGCAATGAGCCTTGTGGGATGCCAGTAGAGAGTTAGCACAACTAATTCTAGTCAGGAACACCACTTAATTTAAACAATTAGTGTTGGTCCTACCCTTCAACAAGTCACACCCATCTAACCCAAAACCAGTTAATTAGAGCCAGATAAGAAACAAGCCTAGTAACCAAAACTGATAATAAATAGACTACTGAACTAGTAGAATCTAGCTAAAATGTTCTATAATACAATAGCCTACCTCAAAGGCAGAAGATCAAAAGAATCCAAGAATCAAACACAGCATAATTTTAAGTTATTGTTGCAAGTTGTTGCAAGTTTCTGAATTATACTTATATTGTACTTATGTTTTCTGAGTGTTGGTTTATTTATTGAAATAAATTGCATATTGAAATCTTTGGTGTTATTATGACTGTGGCTACAACCAGTAACATGATTGACTGAGCCCTCATTTGGCATGCATAGCATGTTTTTCCCTAACCTTAAGCCACCCCTGCCCCTCTGACACTTCATATACCTTCTCTGAAACCCAAATATATAAAATAAAGATTTTCAAAGGAAAGTAACGTCTGATTCCCCATATTCACCTAATCTTCAGGGCACTAACTTATCAGACAAGGCTTGTTGGGGCACAACACCTCCTGGTTGCTCAGCTGTATGCTTTACTGTAGCTAAGAATGTCAAACACTCACAGGACAATGATGTATCACAAGTGCCTGTGGCCAGCAAATGGGCTGGCCTTGTGTGACCCATATTGCTTCAGTGTCTTCTCTATGACAGAGTTGGTCCTCCCGTGCTCAGTGATTACGAAGCTCTTAAACAATGTTTCTGCCCTATGATGTCATATGCTAATGTGTGTCTGCTTTCTCACTTTTTCTGCATCTACTTCCAGGACTGTTGCCAGAAGTGAGAGCGTGGATATGATACTGATACCTATACAGAGTACATGTAAAAAGTTGTTGCTCCAGGGCTTTTGCTGTAAATTTTAGCATCTTTAACTTTATAACTGGAAATCAGTGTAGCCATCCTTGCAACCAGGAACCAGGTCTGTCATGAACTCCAGTGCTACAGTGACCACTTGGTCTACTTGGGCTCAAGTACCAATACAAGTAGCTGAAGTTAAAAGACTCACTTCCTTACCTGTACTTTGTGCCGAAGCTTTTATACTTAATGTTACTTTAAACTAGTTCTGCATAAACAATTGTCCAAATGCATCTAAGTCTATAAGTTTGTTTTATGATGACTTATACGACCCTACAAAACCTCTTGCTTTTGCTGGACTGTGGTGTGGCCAAACTAAAAAGGGGTCAGCAGTGTAATATAAATGGTGCGTATCTATCCCCACAGAGAAGAAAATAAAGATTTATTATATCAGATATATAACAATTTAAAAAAAAAACTTTCACTGAGGTGTAATCTGGCTAAGGCAGTAACTAACACCATATGACACTTCCTGTTTATGTCTGATCTAATCTAATCTAATCTAATCTAATCTAGTGTAATTTAAATTTTAATTGTGTTTTAGACCATTGATATTTGCAGTTTGTGTTTAGTTTACACGCAATTGCATCCTAAACCCTGCTAAATGTGAGTGTTTTTACATGCACCAAGCATTATGACAGAATACACTGCCAACATCGATTCAGCACAAGTTGTATGTTTGGGTCTCTCCTACAGTGTTCTTGTTATTTTGAGTTTCAAGCCCAAAGCCTGTGAAAAAGGACAAAGTTTTATTTATGGTGTCATGGCTCATCGGTCCAGCTTGTGAAAAGTCCAACACCACAGTTTTTTCTGGCCTGCCTGAAGCAGGTGGTGTTCCCTTTTTCCTTTGAAGGAGCTAGAGCCAACGCATGGAAAGGACTCGGAAAGGGGGCTTATGAAGCTCAATTTTAACAGGTGAGTCCTTCAAATATTATTCAAGGTAATTTCATGCGGCCTTTACAGATTAGACAATCAAAGATGATGTCTGGCATGCCTGCTAGGGTTACCATACCAGAAGTGAAACTGGGTGGCCTCTACATTTCAGCCTGTTCCTGATAATGATGAGGACATTTTCGCTCAGCCCATGTCTGTTCCTGATCCAACTGAGGATCTTGATTCTGCCAAGAATGTCATTGTCTATTCCGTGTCAGTTCCTGATTATACTGAGAAAATTGCAGGTGCTCAGTTCCAACACCAACCTGATTCTGGTCCTGCTAAGAACATTGGCAGCACTCAGCCTGAGCGCCCAGCCTGATCCTGACCCTGCTCGGGACGTTGCCGGCACTCGGCCCGAGCTTGAGCCTGATCCTTATCCCAAGCTTTAAGCCCAGTGTTTTGCCTTTCAAGTTGTGGCATATGTAGTTTAATTTTTACTTTTACTTAGTAGATTAAGGGTGATTTCATGTACTTTGGATTCATGTATTTGGATTTCATGTGTTATTCTTTATTTGTTATGTGTTTTGTTATGAGTCTTTGTGATTCATGTTTATTAAAGTTTACCTGCTAAACACTTTCTTTTGCACAAGGTTATACTCGTATACGTAACAAATGCACTAACAATATCACAGTTTATCTCTGCATTTCACCTCTGTCAGCCTTAGCAAGCCTACTTACACTGTGCTAACCTTTAATAATAATTACAAATAATAATTATACTAAATCATATAGTTAAAATGTATTAAAACAAAATAAAGTAACAGTAAGCAACTTGAGGTATAAACAAACACCCCAGTCTACTTATAAAATAATCTGTGGTACCTGTGAGACCTTCTGTTATGCTGCTCAAGCCCTTGTTGCCTGGTTCCATCCATCCAACCTGGAACTCTGCCCATCATCTGGCTTTAGAAACAAGCTCAGAAAAAGGACAATTTAACCACCCACTGAAATGCACAATAATTCAAAAACTTATTTAATCCTTAATCATAACGGTTGGTTGTATAGAATGATTATCTAATACATTTACAGAGACTTATTTCATTATCATTACTATACTGTTAGTAGTATGATCATCTTTTTCTGGTCTTAAATAAATGCCCATTTAATACAGCAGTGGATCACAACTGGTAACTGTTTGTGCAACATTCTCACAGAAAGATCTAGGTCATTAATTATGTTACTAATGACAATTATGTTACTGATTATGTCACATTGCTTACATCAACCATTTGGTTTTTCTTCTCTAATTGCAGCCTCATTTCAGGGCTGGAATATATCCGCTAAGTGTAAGTCCTTATGCAGACTGCCTCGGGTGATTGGATCACAATCAAAGGCTGCTAATGGGGTTAAGGTTTTACATTAGCTTTATCCCTCTGGCCCTTGAGGTCAGGAGAAGCGTACACAGCAAAAACACCAGGATTATTGAATTACCACCTTACAGTGTTTATGTAGGTCCAACTGGTGTGTTGAATCAACACTGGGGATTTAGCCTGCTGCTGGAAGTGCACCTTTTACACAGGTTTATTAGAGCCCTCCAGCCTCCTCCCCACCCAAGGAACTTTGCCAACACATCCATGTGAGTTTATAATTTCACAAAGGTTCTTCTTCCAACGGTAGCTCAATGACTCCTATCAAAAGAGGATGCTGGCTGAGAAGTGAAACACCAAAGGAATCCTTAATCTGGTGGGACCAATGCCACTGACTAGTGGCTCTTAATTAAGTCATCCAGCTAGTGCAGGCAGTGTCCACTGCTGCAGGCAACTTCCTATTTCTCCTCTCCTTAAGTAGTAAATTGGAAATTAAGTACATTTTCTATCTAAGAGCAGGACTCCACACATCACCTAGCACACGAGAATGGGAATAGAGCCCAAGAATGACAGTCCAGACTGTATTACAGGGATTCTTGCCTATAGGAATTTCACTACCCATGTTGAGCTCCAAATTACTCACAAAGTGGTCATATGGCAAATCAGAAAAGTTGACTATAGAGGAAGGTAAGCCAACAGAGGTGATACACTCAATATAAGTGGTGGTTTCTGAGAGGGTTAAGACTAGAGGTACATCGAAAAATCACAGCCCAAGTCAACCTGGCCACACTGCATTTAACTAATTTAACCACAATTGGGCATTCAATAATATTATAACCTAGTATGCAGTTTGATCGACATATGACAGTACTCACTGACACAGTGGTGCACATTGCATGTTTTCAATGCATTGTATACCATTCACTAAAATAAAAACCTAAAACTTTGTGGTAAAGCTTGAATGTGATCAAATGGAACTCCCTGGAACGAAAGATTATGGCACAATCCTGAATAATTAAAGGAATAAAGGAAAGTTTAGATGGAAATATGTTCATTCATTTCTGTTCATTCATCAACTGTTGTACATGAGCGAGATATTCCACATTGTATTAAGGGAAAAATCACTGATGGCAGAGTGAAAAAAAAATAATTAGAAATTTCATATGTTTTTAGTTCCCAGATAACTAGGAATAGTACAACATGACATTGCAGGTGATTATTAAAAATACAAAAATGTATGAAAACATAAGACTCTCTGTAGGGCAGAATCTTCTTTACTTACAGCGACCACTATTCATACTGCAGATGTTTTGTCATGGTCTCCATTACCTTTGTATGTACTGTTTTGTATGTTAATGACAGCATCTAAAGAGAAAAAACAAATCACAGTTTGTACCTTTTTGCTCATGTATGACAAATCCTGTGTACATTATTGCCAAACATTTTCCAAAGCTGTACCAAAGTTGGTTAAGTAGGATCACATTTAGACACACTTTCCATGTTAAGAAACACAAAGTGCACAAGCTCTTTTCATTTGTGAAGCCAGAAAACCACTTTGTTGTTGCTAGGTAACTACACTCCACTCAATTATGTCACTTGGCTAGCATCTTCATCTTCAACAGCATTTTTAGCTTTGATCTTTTGGTCCAAAACTTGGGTGGGCAGAGGACACTTTTGAATATAAAGGAGCAAAAAAATCATGATACACTGACAACCATCTAATATAGGGTGCTTTTTCCATACTGCCTGTCAAATAAGGGCAACTAAAGCACAGCAAAAAATAGAGGATTTACATCAGTTATGTATAGGCCACATAAGCAACTAAATCTGTGGCCTATGTTGTTCTGAAGAAAAAAAAAAAAACTAGCGAATTTGCAACTAAATTAGCAGCCGAACATTACACATGATGTACTTTGGCTTTATGGATGATGATAATAATAATAATAATAATAACAATAACAATAACAATAACAATAACAATAATAATAATATATATTAAAATCTGTTATTGTTTTCTATTTTTACATTTAGATTTCAGTAGACTAATAAAAAAATAAAAATAAAAATACTCACAACACTTGGGTTGTGGATGCGAATGCAGGTGAGGATTTTAATAAACTTCAAAAGCAAAACATGAAAAGTCCAACAAACAAAGCAAAAAATTAATCTGAGAAACCAACAAAACAAAGCAAGTCAGGAGTCCAAACACCAAGATACATGAAACAGAGCAATTCAAACAGAGTGAGAATCAAACATGGCACAGGAAACCCAAATAAGCTGCAATGTTGGTGCCTGAGTGCGTTGCTTAAATAGTCTTAAATAGTGGCTTAAATTGAATAATCCTGGAAATGATCATTATAATCATATTTAAAAGGCAGCATGTTACTGAAGACATGATTATTCAATGTAAAAATCTTGTTAATATTTTAATGATGTTGAATTTTAGAAGTACAATTTTACATCATTTGGCATTTTTAATGCTGAAACAACAACTGACATTATTTCGACCGCATTTCAATATTGAAAGTTGATCATATGCAGTAGCAAACCGTGACTCTTAAACTTGGGCCCTCTGACCCCTCTTTCCGGCTCTGAAAAAAAGATAATCTAGTTTACCGTGTCCTTCCGTAAAGCACTTCATAGACGGTAGTTTATCCTTAGACATGCAACAAGCAAACAGCACAGAAATGGTTATAATCTACACAAAGTAGCTACTTTCTTAAGCACAATGTAAATCGTCCTTACAAATAATTATATCAAGGTTGACACAATTGCAAAAACATCTTTATATCACAACAGCATGCACACAAGCAGCCATTAGTGACACATAAGTGTCAGAGAAAGCTCTGTAATTTTGCATAAAGGCTCTTTTCCAGCAGCAGCCAGAATAAAATCAGATGGCATGGCCACCTATCAGATTTTAAATAACTTACCCTTTAATCATTGCATTATTTGAAAATGAAGTCCATCCTCCTGTCCTTTTGGATGAAGTGGTTAATGGCAGGGTGCAACTGACCCTTTGCTTTCAAATTCATCAACAAGTCCTTCTCAATGGATACTAAGGCCAAGTCTCACAGTCGTGCCTGCCAAGTCATGTTCCTTGCCTAACACCATGCAGTTAATTAGGCTTTTTTTTAAAATACCCCGGTTCTTCCTAACCTTTTCATTATGAGCAATGATATCCCGGTGTTGTTGTTCATCCAGCTGGAGCTCTATTCTAATGTCCCCAAATGTTTTAAGGCAAATAGTAGCTTTTAGATGACTTGAAGCATTCTGGTAATGATGAGCTGACTTGGATAAACTCCCTAAATCACAAAATCCATCTCTAGCAAACAATTCCAACAGTAAAGCTTTTGCACTGTCATCCAGTGCTATCACGCTTAATTGCTGGGGTTGAAATGCCTATCAATGGCCTTAGTTCTTTGCATCAAATTAAGCTCTGATGTAAGTCGTCCTTTGCCACTTAACTCCAGTTTCTCATAAAAATAATTAATTAATAAAATTAAAAT
>JAOVVF010000048.1:1545365-1557077 GCA_028565595.1 Duopalatinus emarginatus
AGATTTATTGACTATCATATTAAATAAAGTATGGCTCCTACCTTTGCTAATACACATTTGATTCATTAAGTTATTTCATTAAGGTTCTGTAAAGCAGACAATTTATGACATTCAGACATGACATTTTACAAAACAAGCTCTAAATTTGTTTTTTTCTTAGTGTTTGAAGATGTTATGATTATAAACTTTAATACGTCCTGATTCTATTTTCATCTCTGGCTTGTACATTTAGCATCTAAATCTACGTCCACTTTTCATTTCTGTAAAATTGATTTGTAACAATGTATGTTTTTAAAAGCACTACACAAATAAAATTAATAACGGTTTAATTGGATGCAGCATGGCATAATTTTGATGCATTAACTTGTGTGCCTTACTTGTATGATTGCTTGCCCCGGTAGTGTAGTGTGTTTTGTATAGTGGATATGATGCCTGGGTATCCAGGTAGTACAGCTTGAGCCCATACTTGCAGCCACTGGAACTCCTTAATGAACTCCCATAATATTGGCCTTTTTACCCCAGGTAATATAACACCACAAAATAAATTAATTAGAAGAAGAATGATAACCTTAGTTGTCAGAAGCATATTGGTGGTCTGAATGTAATCAAGGATTTAAGGCTTCCAATCCTTTTAACCAAAGTTTATTGCCAGAAGATCTTGATGTTATAGTGTCTCTCTGCTGTATGTACTATGGATATGGGAATATTTACAAATTAAACTACAGTAAATGTTTGCAATTCCCAGAAACTAAAGTGTCTGTATTACCTTTTGATCATACGTTTTCACTCTATGAACACTTGTCAAATATTTATCAATGTTATGCATATGCTAAAACTCATTTATGTCAAATAGCCACTTTGTAATAAAATGCTGTAAGTTTCCTTTAAAGCATTCACGTATATCACTATCTATTTGTTCCATTTTCCTTGACCACCTTATGTTTGTTACAATACAAATAGAATGGATATTCTGCAATGATTAATAAAAAACTATGCAAATTTGTCACATAAAATTGGTCTATATTAATCAGTGCATTGGAAAAGTCATGTCCAAACATTCCTATGGTTTCCAATGAATGGCACTTATTTGACACGATTTTTATTAATTGTCAGCAGAACAATTATTTGATCTTATATCAGCATGAATGATTTGAATCTTACATATTTTAGCACAATACAGCTGCCATGCTTGGTAGTGCAGTAACTGATTTTGGTTAAGGGAACCTTAAATAAAGCATGGCACAAGAAATGATATAATGATGGAGGTGGATGCATGAATAAATCCTTGTTAATGTGCCTCCTGAATATAGTCATTCATGTTTTGTTTTTGTTTTTTTAATCAATAAAATGGAAGAAGTAGCTTTTGCTGATCCCCAAGTCTTTATAGGACTGACTGGTTTACTTTCGGTTCACTGCCACAGTCAGGTCCTCTGTGGCCCTGCTAAGCAAAGATGCTGTTGGATACAAAGCAGCAGACAAAATCAGTTCAAACACACAGGTTAACAGTGCATTGCAGGCAAAATGGTTAAATAGGAACAATGTCAGTAACGCTCATAAATGCATAATGTAATGGTGGGAAAAGTCTTGCACTGAGTATGGATTGGCATGGTGCTTAACTGGTGTTTAGTGATTGAAAATAAAGAACAGCTGGAGTGAATCAGTTTGATTGTGACTAAGACAGAGGTAAAGTTCAGGCTGAAGCAGTTTTGGCTTCCAGAATAGCAGTTGATCCTGGCATTAGAAATTGATTAAATAGTATAAAATATTAAGACAGACAAAATTTTAATTGTTAAAGAAATGTAAATGCTAGAATTTTACCTTGGTGTATTACTTGCTCCTTTATTTCAATAGTTGATAGTCCTTATTTCCTGACATTGTGGTAGTTGGGTTATCAGTTTACATGCCAACTAATTAACTTATGAATTAGTGACTGTGTAAGCTTCAAGCACTGTTTGTAAATCCTCGGCCAGCTGGCGTTATGCCTGAACGGAATTTAGACAGAAATCATGCATATTTATGATGAGAGTGCTGGAGATTTCAGTGGGAACCAAAGACACTATGAGTCAGGGATCAGAAAGCAGTGCAGCTGCTTCTCTGGCCCTCACAGTGACCAACTAAAGACAATTAATGACAGCAGCACCTGTGCATATCAAATTATGGCACCTGTACGAGGACACTGTGGACTGAATGTTTAATCATTGATCAACTGTAGAGTATTTAATGTTATATTGCGCTTCTAGTAGTGATTTCATAAGGTAAATATGAAAAGCGTCCCAATGTAAATGAACACATCAAAATTATTTGATCTGGAATCTTTTCCTATGTTTTAATGAGTTCTCCTAGTTCTTCCAGATAGCAGTTAATAATCTGGCAAACAAGATGTGAATTCTTGTCATCAAGTGCATGTGCATTCTTTATATGCAGCCTCAGGATGAGAAATTAAGGGCAAAAATGTGTTTTGACTGCCTCATGGAAAAAACACCCACTCATGTCTTGAAGCACATTTCTATCTTTTGCTCATCCTTCTCCTTTTCTGCCTCTTTCTCTTGTTATCAAGTGATTACACAGAGTCCCTCTCCAGAAAATGCATGCCTCTGTCTTCAAAATGCAAACAGACTCTTTACACTTATTACGCCCCCGTATTCCAAGGCCACTGTTCAAAGAGTGTTGTGACTTGCTGAGTTGCTTACAGAATGTAAGTACAATCCCCAGTACATGGGTTGCTCTGATTTTCCACCATGTCCTGATGGTCCTGATTTCCATCCCAACTGCCCTGCCGTTCAACTCTGACCGTATCATTTTTAATACATTTTAAACACACAAAAAAAATAGCTTTTGATAATACTTCCTGGTGGGAGCAAAGGTTAGTTTTGTGTTAGCTATAGCAACTAGGATCAGTTAGTCTGCTATTGGTGTAAAGGATGTAACTAGAGTTGATTGAAATCCATTCTAATGTGTCCATGCATTAGCTCTGCTTCTGTATATAATGATGAACCTCCCATGGCTGCCTGTGAGAACAATACAGATGTGTGTGCTGTGCTGAAGCAGCACTGGCAGCTCTATTACATCAGTATGTTTATAATCAGTGTTGTCGGTTCCCCAATACTGTCTGCGTAAAGCACGCTTTTGGATTAGTGTGGGCTCAAAACCAGACTGCTTTCTATTTACTGCAGTTGAAATTGCTTTGTATCATATGCTTGAGCTTCTGGAGAATACAGATATCTACATAGGCATTTTCTGTATATGTAGGATTAAAGTAGATGATGAAATTTAATCAGTCAATCATCTAAGTTCAAATTTATTTACATGACTGCACTTTGGGCAAATTATGTAGTCAGTAATATCTGATATAACATTTTATGAAAATATTGTTTTATGTAATTTACAAATGACACATTTACAATATCAGTCTGCAATGCTAATTTTGATTCGATACAGAAAATAATTATTCCCCTATATATTACAGGCCCAGTACAAATATTTCATGGAAACTACTACTCAAACACTAGTAAAAAAAAAAAAAAACTAAACGTGACTGTCTTTGTCCTCTGTGATAACATATGGTATATTTAATTGCCAGCTTCTGGTCAATATTTAAAAAAACACAATTGACCCAAGATATATTATATTATATTTTATATTTATTTATATATTTATTTTACACTGCCTTGAATAAGTATTCACCCCATTAAAGATGACATATTATACCCCTTTTCCATTTTAAAACAGTTCCCTGTGGGGTCTTCATCAAATGCCTTTGACATGCTTGGTCGAAATTCCACAAGGATTAAGCATCACAGCAGCCTTCTCATCATGTCTGCAGACCCCTGCTCAGAATGCCGGGTTTGATGTATTTTCTATATTCTGTGTCACTTACCCTTTCGAATTTACTAGGTTACAAGAAGACCACAGCAGCTTCAGAACTAACCATATATATAAAAGATAGTGTTACACCGGAGGTATAATTTTTCTATATAATTTAAATAAACAAAAGATATTTGGCATATATGCAATTTAGCACAATCTAAAGCTCATATGTGCTCATAATATCCAACTGTCTATCAATGATGGGGCCTATTGTCTTCACTCCTGTCTTGCATAATTTTTTAAAATAAAGTGTATACAAATATATTGTAACAAACAAACAAGCATATAAATAAATAAATATATAACCTGGGTTACTAGGTTGCTAGGTTACAAGATATATATATCATCTGCTCTATAGATGATAAATACATTCTGTAGTAAGAATGCCTTCATGCATTCAGACCTGGAGACCTAGATGATCAGACCTAGATGATCCATCATGCATGATGGTTAGTTCTGAAGTTGCTGTGGTCTTCTTGTAACCTAGTAACGTAGTAACCCAGGTTATATATTTATTTATATGCTTGTTTGTTTGTTTGTTTATTACAATATATTTGTATACACTTTATTTTAAAAAATGATGCAAGACAGGAGTGAAGACAATAGGCCCCATCATTGATAGACAGTTGGATATTATGAGCACATATGAGCTTTAGATTGTGCTAAATTGCATACATGCCAAATATCTTTTGTTTATGTAAATTATATAGAAAAATTATACCTCCGGGGTAACACTATCTTGAAGCTTTGTTTCTAAGAAATATTAATTTTAAGTGTTGTGTGCCAACATTATGAATGGTTTACATGCCCTACAACTGACATGGTACATTGTAACATTGCATTCAGTTTAAGTTTACATCCATTTTTAGTTTAGATAATGGAATACAATTCATTACCAAGATTGTCATTTTATTCGTGTCAAAATCACTCAGATGCTAATACTTGCCCATTTTTCCTACATTCAACAGCTCAACTGCAAAAAATGACTGTTCACTTACTGCCTAAAATATCCCACTTGTTGACACCCCTTGGGGAATCCTGGCCTTACAAACATTTTAACTTAGGTATTGACTGGTAAGACTCTGGCAAGCTTGATCTAGTTGTAACACTGGAGTCTGACTGCAGTTGGGTAGCCCTTGAAACTTTTGAGTGCCCATAGTTGGACTTCTTACATGTCCAAATGAATAGTAAACTTTTAGACTGTTTAGAATGTAGAACAGTGAGCCTTTTTTGTAGTCCCCCTTTGGGAACGCAGCATTGCACAGTTACTTCAAATGTATTCTCATGGTTTATTCTAGCCCATTATTTTTCTCACAATCTTGCCCTCGGTCAACATATCTTCAGTTTCAGAGTCAGTTGGGTCATTTGTTTCCTATTATTTACCATCAGATGACAATCCATGTATCAAAAGAAAAAAAGAAATTAACCAACCCTAGCATGAGGAGTGAGTAAGTCTGTTATAGTCACACGGCAGAGGACATCAGGGTATTCTGTATATGTAATGCTTTTGTTATGATTTACCACTGGGGTGGATTCAATCGCAGCACACTAGCCCAGGGAAGGGGTTAGTATGGGTAGGCCAGCTGTGAGAGTATTGAGGTGCTTGAGTACGTTCTTGAATAACATGGTGCTTCAGAAGCGCACAGACATGGGATCCCCGAATCCTGGTTGGTGATGTGGATGATGTTTTTCCCTACAATCTTACATGCCACGCTTTTGAACAAAAACATTCACATACACAGCATGTTTATCCATCTCCTTCTCCACTGGTTGCCCGAAAGATCACAGTTTGGCGTATGTTACACAGCTTACACATGTGTTATAGCGATATTATTTAATAAATGCAACCATGCTTAGAAACACAGAAATACATTAATGAATATATTAAGAACTGCACATTAAAAGCATGGCACCTAGTAGTTAATACCAGAAGATTGATGTTAATTTTCATCTTACAGACATGCTTCCTTACATTGCGTCCTCCGTCATCGATGACGTAATACCCAGGAACTAATCTTCTAACCGCAGGTCTATGCTGTAGGTCCAACTACACAGCAATTCTTACACCAATTATATTTCTCTTTGTTCATTATGTTCTCTTTGCTTTTCTTCACTTTCATTTTATTTTTCCTCCTTCCTTCTTTTTCCTTTATTTCCTATCCCCTTTCTGTGTGTGCACTTGAAGCAGGCGCCGAAGCGTGGTGTGGCTCCATCACAGAAATAGGAAGGTGGAGTGGGCTGCTTACGCACAGCCAATGGCAGAGTGTGTGTGTGTGTGTGGGGGGGGGTGTCAATGACAGAACGAGAGGGGATTAGTTATTATTTATTTTTATTTTTCCATTGTTCATTTATACCCTCTTTCTTTTCCCCAACATTTCACTTGTGTGTGTGTGTGTGTGTGTGTGTGTGTGGATGTGTCTCTGTGTGTGTGTGTGTGTGTGTGTGTGTGTATGTGTGTGTGTGTGTACACAAAATAAGTGCCGAAGCATAGCTAGACTCCGCCTATGAAATGGATGGGTATGCCGCTTAAGCACCCCGGAAGCCTCACTCACCACTGGCAGAGTGAGGAGGGTTATTTAGTTCTTTATTTTCTCTTGGAGGACCAGCTGAGAGTCAAAGGAAGGGAGCCCGAAGGCTGGAGAAAAAGCATGGCGACTTTTCAGACGAGGAGAAAGGATAAAGAAAGGAGTCACACCAAATGCCTGACCTTTCCCTGAATAGTATTTTAATATTTTACGTAATTAATACCTCCAGTACTTAAGGACTGTACCCAACGACCCTCTGTAAGGTCCATCATTAACAGTGTCCCTGATCTCTTACCTCGTGCAAGAGAGCACAAAAATCTAAGGCTGTGATGGGGAGCCCTGGCTGAATCTCTGCTTAAACAGAGACTCAGACAGGTGTTCCCTATCAAACCTAATTGCCCCTGGGCGCCTTGAGAGTTGTAATCCAGCCTTGATGCTGAGGACTACAACTCCAGTAACACCCAGAGGTGATCGGCTGACTGGTGGCGGCTCCCTCTGGTGGAGGCAGAGCGAATTGGCAGACCCCTAACAATTATAGCATGTGTGTGGTAAAATATAGGTTTATTACTTAAATGCTCACCCAACTAGTGGTGGAGCCATTATGTTTTTGGGTTGGGTTTAGTCCCACCAGGCAAGATTACTATACAACATGAGTTTCATGTGACGGGTTATTTCTGAACACAGCCATATCCTAAATTATAAGAAGTGCACAATTATGCAATCACATTTATGTATTTATTTTTTTCAATTTTGCCATGTAAATGATTCCAGTTTTGTTTTTAATTAAATTGCACAGATTATAGGGTCAAAATAAATCTGAAATGATTTATCTGTCTGATTTTTTTTCACAAAAGCCTGGCATTTTAACAGGTGTATGTAGACTTTTTAAATCCATTGTGCAAGAAGGCCCTGATATACTACAACAAATTGGGTTCAATGAAGAGGGCTTTTAACAGAAACACACTCTCACACTGCACCCATTTTTAAGCTCAGCATGGTTTCCCCTCAAATGTTTTCTAGCCTTTCTCTGTGGCAGGAAAAAAACAGAGAAGCTGACAGATAGGTGCTGCCCAATTGTGTATGGCAAAACAAGACAATACCAATCTAGATTAAGGTACTTTTTGTTAATTTGTTAAAGCTTTCTCGTAGGAACAGTTCCTGTGCGAGTTATGGTTCTCTAACCAATTGTCCATTGACTGTGGTTATGTTAACTTCCTGAAATTTAAGGCAAAGCTAAAACATATAATCAAATTGTAATAGGAAAAAATTAGTTTTTTTTTTTTTTTTTTTTTTTTATTTGATTGTTTTTTTCAGTTATGCCATATTATAGCAAAGGGCAGTGACAGAGAGTTAAAATAAACATGCTTAATTGTGTTTTGTTTTGTTCTCTCTCTCTCTCTCTCTCTCTCTCTCTCTCTTTAAAGACCATTTTTCATAATCATAATTAAAAATTTAAAAATTTAAAAATATAATTTTTCTTTAATGTTTTTATTTATTTGTTGTTTATGAATAAAGAATGCAAAATAAATTCATAATGGTGTTATATATGCTATAAGCGAGAACATTCAGTGGAATATAAGATACATCACATCACTTTAGTTTAAAGGCACCAAACTCGATTATAAGGTATAAGGTATGGCATATATGCTTAAGTTTAATAAACGGGACGGATCAGAACATTTCACAGCTCATATGAAGGTGGACCAGTCTGATGAGTCACTCTTTTACACTTTTTTTGTGTTTGGATAATATGGGCATACACTATGGAAAGAAGGCAGTCATGTGGCTGTTACTTTGACGTGTACCTTCTAACCGAGCATTGTCTCAGACCATAAACTCCCCTTCATTGCAATTGTTTTCCAAAATGACCGTAATACCTCTTTAAGCAGCATAATGCTCCCTGCAATGCTGTAAGCATTGTTCAGGAATGGTTTGAGGAACATGACAAATAGTTCAAGGTATTGATTTGGGCTGCAAATTCCTCAGATAACAATCAGAACAGGTATCTCTGGGATGTTCTGGCCAAACAAATCCAATCCATGGAGGCCCCTTTTCGCAACTTACAAGATTTAAAGGATCGGCTGCTAATGTTTTTTTTACCAGAACAGTACACCTTTTAGAGCTCTTGTGGAGTCCACGCCATGACCGGCCAGTTTTTTTTTTACCAGGACAAAAAAGCCTACACTTTTCTAGGCAGATGGTGTTGATGTTATGGCTGATAAATGTGTTACTTTTACATATATTACATGTGTCAGCCCACAAGTCACCACCTAGGATGACATTTAGCTGTTGCAGCTAATGCTCCTTTCACTGGCTTCATAGATGCTGCCTGCATCCGATTCAAAACACTGACCATCACCCACTTATCTCAAAGCAATCATCCCACCCTGCACTGCACCACACTTTCTGTAGTCCTCTAGCACTGCTCAACCAGTCCCACCATCTCTTAAAGAACAAGGAAGACATGCATCATGACTGTTCTCTGCTCTGTCACCTAGTCGGTGGAATGTACTTCCCCTAGATGTCAGTGAGTCACTGGCAGTCTTTTGAATGACGTCTAAGTACTTAAATTAGTACAACAATTTATTTTAAAGAAAAACAGACTGTCTGGAAATCTCATGCTCCTTTTTTTACTATTCTTGCATTCCAACTGAGTTTCAGACAGATGGTGTTCTTAGTCTGTGACCTAGTGAACCTGTATCAGGGTGTAATTATTGAAGACTTCAAAGCACTTTTGTAAGGTTATCTGCCAAATGCCATAAATGTAAATGACTAAGCATGCCATCCTTCACTATATTATTCACTTGTGAATGTTCACAGGCTCTATGTACATTCGGAAATGTTTTCAAAAGATGCTAGAACATCAACTTCATTGCCAGATCTGAGGTCAGAAAGAGAGACAGGATAAGATCTTAACTGTTTTACATTTCTTTTTTTTCAGTGCGTGGGTGGTTTATTAATTTCACTACACATTCTGTATAATCCAGCATGATATATTCAATTATTTACCACATAGTGACGTCGTTATCCATTACCTTTTCAATTTTGAAGAAAGATGCACCAGTGGGATTCACTGCAGCTGAAGGTTCCCAGCAGGACTGCTTCCAAGAATAGTCTGATTATTGCATTTTCTGGAGAACTAACCTTGTGGGCACTGCTGTTCAGAGAGGAACGTGCCTAACCTTCTTTTCTACACCTTTTCAAACCCACTGTCACACAGGGCATACCTGGAACAGCTCCACTTGGCAGTTTTCATAGATAATATACATTTGTGTCATATGTATATGCGACTAGGAGATTCTATTCTATTAAAATGAGAAAAGTTTGACAGATAAAAAAATGACGACACTTCCATACTGCTCAAGCCAAAATAAGTAGTAGAATCTTGTCCAACTGATAACTAAAATTGTAAAGTTACTTATCGAGTAACTCACTTTACAATGCTGACTCCTGCAAGGTCATTGGTAGAAATCCTGTAAGTCTCAAATGTCCAATAGATGACCCGCCTCTAAAGGTTTCTACTCTTTCATCGCCATTTCCAACTAAGGTCTCTTACATGGTCTCACAAACATATTTATACTGATGTCAGGAATGGTTGTGAGGCTGTGAATGCAGTAGTTGTGGTGCCAACAGCAACATCAGTGCAGGACAGCATTTCTGTGTGTCTTTGCTACATAAAAACACAGATCTTATCTTAAATATCTTATAAAAATACTAATCAATGACATCACACAATACAAAATGTAGGTCAAGAAACATATTCATCTAAACTGTGGTTGGAAAGTTTTAATTGGAAGCTGTGTGCCAATTGTGCATCTCTGTGGTGGGTCTGTCTGGCAGTCCACATGATGTAGCACAGCCAACTGTCCAGATGTGCTTGCCTAAACACAAAGGCCAGTAATATTTAATGCATGTGTTTGTTTCGAATGTCTCAAAAAGCAATAAAACATTGCATGCGTAAATGTGAAGTGAAAGTGAACTACTCTTTTGACCACTGTGCAGTGCAATTGACCTCTGCATTTAACCCATCCATGCAGTGAAATATACACATACACACTAGTAAACATTAGCAGGCAGTGAGCAAACATGACCAGAACAAGGAGGCCTATCCACAGCACCTGGGGAGGATTTGGGGGTAAGGTGCCTTGCTCAAGGGCACTTCAGTCAAGTCTTGAAAGTTGCAGGGCTCAAACCTAGGACCTTCTTTTAACTTAAGTTTTCGGCTGCACCCAGCAAAAGGACAGAGCATGAACACAGAAATTCCCACATTTGGGGAATCACCACAGCCAGAGTGAAATGGCTGAGCCTTGTTTTGGGCAAACCAGCTTCTTGATCATGGTACTGCCCCTGGCAGATAAGTAAATGCAGATATTACTCCAATTAGCAGTTCATTCACCTGACACACTGATCACTGCAGACTCATGCTTACAACAGAGTGAAAGCAAATAAATCTCGCATAAGAATTTTAAGATTTTAACTTCTTCCAGTTTTGGTCCAGTGAGAGCTTTACATGTTTGATACAGTAAGAAGCTGCCCAAAGTCCACTTTAATTTTCTCTCAATAGCAATCAGAGATACTCACACATCTGTAACCATCACCTAAAGATTTACAAGTGAGCAATAAACTTTGGTGACAAAAAAACAGTCCTGACAGTATAGAGGACAGAGTTGCATAGAGTGGTATTAATCCTGAAGTCTGCATGTACAGTTTAAGCAGGTGAGATGTGGCTCTGAAACGAAATAAATTAGTGACTGCATTGCTGCAGCAACTTTATATAAAATGGCATCTAATATATTACATTAGCTGTTAGCATTAGCTAGTGCAAATAGCCAAAAGATCTAAAATTATTTTTGATGCACTTGATTTCCCTCATCAGCAGTTTTGCCATGGACAGTTGGTATTGATCCATCTTTTAGAAAAAAGCCTGAAAGTCTGCATTATACTGGCCCAGATTGAAAAAGCAGCCAGACACAAAGTTTTTAGCACCCATGCTTAAGTCTTAGCTTTGACATAATAGTAACGCATATTACTGGGTAAGTACATAGTTAGTACAGAGTAAGATACCGTAAGTAGAGGGGATGATACTAGAAATATGTGGTTATTACTGGGTATCTTACAAACATTTTACACATAACACACACCATAAGTACAGAGTAAGTTATGGAGATGATGCTAGAAATATGTGGTTATTACCAGGTATCTTACGGTTATTACTGTGTATCTTACAGGTATGATACAGGAAGGTACTGGGTATTAAGCTGCACTTTAATTTACAGCCCGCAATTCCATTATTACAGGGTACTTACAGGTATGATACAGG
>JAOVVF010000048.1:1564301-1579453 GCA_028565595.1 Duopalatinus emarginatus
TAGTTAGTATGCGACACGATGTAGTGCGTCCGAATACCTAGTACATAACAGGTAGTATGTGAAAGGTTCCCGGATGTTCTAAGTATGCCATTTCAGACACAGCCTTACTCTTACTGAAGCAGCGCGCGACAAACCTCAACATAAACTACAGGTAAATCGCAGGGCCAAATTAGAATTTGCGTTAACGGCACAATTTTTTTAATCGCAATAATTTGAGATCATGTTAATGCGTTATTATCGTGTTAACTTTGACAGCCCTGGTATTTTACTGAATGCTTTTTTTGGCTTTCTGCCTACAAATATCATAAAGAAGAAATTAAATGCATTGTGCTTACTAGCCTTAGTCTTCAATTGTTGGGTTACTACTGCACATGTCACAGCAAAACAGCCATATTTCATAATCGGACAGTGATGTCTTTATATCTCCAAAACAGACACACTGATGACAGCAGACAAAATTTTTAAATCAATTAGATTACCTTATAAAAATACAAAAGAAATCTAGCCAACGGAACAGAAGTCAATGAACTCAATTGAGTCAGCTTTTTATTTCCCCCAGGACACCAGATAGATATCATTGGAGTGAAGAGGTGGCAATAAGGCTCTCTCTCTCTCATAAATTCTGTGAGTGACTATTACCTCAGGTGATGAAATAGAGACTGATGTGAATGATGCAGATAATCAACATGAAAACTCATTTCCTATTGTAAACTTATACATACAGTTTGGCAGTAATATTTACTTTCTATATGCAGATTAGGTTATAAATGATCAGGTATGCAGAATGCATTCCACTGGAAAAGTCTGTAAGCAGAATTCAAAATATAAAAACTCAACTCTGCTGTTACATTATATGGGCGAGGTTTTGTGGACACCTGACCACCATGCATATGTCCTTGTTGAACATCCAGTTCCAGATTTAGTCTCTCTGAAGAAGAGGCTCTCTGGTATAATTTGGGACATTGCTGTAGGGATTTGCTTGTTTGGTTGCAAGATCATTAGTGACGTCAGACACTGATGCTGGGCAAGGAGGCCTGGAGTGCAGTCAGTGATCCAGTACATGGTCAGTGCGACTGAGGTCAGAGCTCTTTGCACCCCAGCATTGGCAAATCATTTCTTCATGGAGTTCACATTGTACACATGGGCACTGTCATGCTAGAGCAGGTTTGGGCCCCTTAGTTCCACTGAGGTCAAATTGTAATGCTACAGCATACAAAGACATTCTATACAATTGTGTGCTTCCAATCTGGCAACAGTTTTGGTTTTTGCTAACGATAAAGCATGAGCGTTAAATAAAATGCCTGTGTACTTTATAAAAGATCGGGATGACACTTGGTAAGATGGGGAGGAAGTAAACATTTAATAGTCTGTAAATTACATAGCAGAATAACATTAGGTTTTTTAGTAAATATGTAGCCTGCCTTGTTGTGCACCATGACCACGTAATTTTTTATGATATTCTCAATAACGAATGTGCTTTTAATGAAATATCCACCAAGGTCAATAGCTCATTCATAAAGCAATCAGGACATATTTATATACACTGAAATCAAATTATTCAAAAAAAAATTTTTATATTTTGATCTTTAACACCACACATTCTATTAGTAATTAAAAAGTATTATATTATATTATATTATAAAAAGTATTATATTATTATATAGTATAATATTACTATGGTTTTTATTAGTAGTAGTAGTAGTTGTAGTAGTAGTAGCATTGTAATTGTAAGATTAACTTGCTTTACACACAACAACATTTGCCCTTGCTAAATCAAGCGGCTACTGTGCAGCAATGACACTTCCTCTTCATCCCGACAAATATCACAGGGAATCTGTTTAAACTCAAGAGCTCATGCTGCGATGTTTTCTGTATATCACCAGCCAAGAGAGTACTTCCGAGAGGCAGAAAATTGTGCAGTTCATCAGCTTTACCCATGGCGCTTCGATGGGCAACTGTGATAAAGAAGATGGAAGAGGAAAAACGTCTTATTGTACAAAAACTTTTCTGCTAAATTTAAACAGGTCTTTGATCACACATCCGATGGAAAAGCGACTAGCCACCATCAGGGAGCCACTCCTGTCTATTACTCAAGTTAATCGTCATGATGATGATTACATATTGGAATTCCTCACTTTGACAGCAGGATGTGGATGGAATGAGCCAGCTCTTAAAATGGCTTATCAACAGGGACTGAACACTAAGGTTCTCAAAGAGCTGACTGGGACTTGTTGACTTGATGAGGACTCATCTCTCAAATTCATTCATTGACCTGACTAATCATTATCCACAATAATATGCATTATTATTGTGGACTCGACCAATGTGGATGATACCATTATTGTGGACCCAGATCATGGTTAAGTATTGCTATCTACTTGCTCTTGTTCCTTCTGCCCTCGTGCTTGTGTTTTTACCAAGCTCAGTCTACACAGTGCTTACAACCTTATATATCTTTTGGACCACCTCTGGCCATTTGAATATCTGGTAACGCCTAATGTCCCCCCTCAGCAGTCTCTGCCTTTCAATGATTGATTAGGATATCTTCAGAGACACAGTTGGAAGATATGTCATAGCTTATATCAATGACATCTTGATTTATTCTCTGTTGTTTGAAACCCATGTTGCCTATCTGAAAAGTGTTTTGGCTCACTTCCTGCAAAATCAGCTGTATAGTAAAGGAGAGTAAGTGTAAATTCCACATGTCCACAGTCTCCGTTCCTGGCTATTTCATCAGTTCGAAGGAAGTCATTATGGATCAAGAAAAGGTCAGTGCAGTAACATCATGTCCTACTCTAGGGATTTCTTGGGTTTGCAGACTTTTACAGGAGGTTCATTATGTGGTTTAGCAACATCACAGCTCCTCTAACCTCACTGCTAAAGAAGAGACACACACACACACACACACACACACCAGTAAACACTAGGGGCACACACGCACAAGTGAACACACTTCTCCAGAGCAGGGAGCAGCCCCAAACCACAGCACTTGGGGAGCAATTGGGGGAGTTAGGTGCCTTGCTCAAGGGCACCTTAGTCGTGTCTTGCCATGTGCAGGGATCAAACCTGGGACCTTCCAGTCACAAGACCGGTTCCCTCACCACTAGGCTATGACTGCCCCCATTGGTTGATTGTTGTGGTTGATCATTGGTTTATTGGTAGTAAATAAGTATGCAAACATACCTACAGACGCTTGAAACATGCCACTGAGTAAAATAAGAAATTTTCAGAATGCCACTTGGGGAATACCCCAAAATAAGAAGCTGGTGACTGTCCCTGCTACTTCAGACCTTACAAAATAGTTAAGAAAGTAATGAAGTTCCCTTGCCCTAGTCGCCTGGCCCCCTCATTCCACATATTGTGACTAAAGTCTATCATGTCTAATTTCCTTGCCAACAGCGATGGATGCTGAGAAGTCCATCTCCCAAATATCCTTTTCAAGTTCACCTAGCTTTTGACTGCACACACCTGGGACTCATTAACTCACTCACTATTGGAGCAAGTCGATTTACTTCACTCTCTGTGAACTCTTTTCAGCGTTACATACACATCAATTCTAAGCCTTTTTGTTGCTGTGCTTATGCCTCTCTGACTTTGACATTTGCCTGCATTTGTGATTTTTTGATTTTTCTGTTTAATTCTGTTTACTGATCACTTGACCCTTGCTTGATTTTTGCACGCTGTACGGATTTGTCTGCCACATTTTAATAAAACGCTGAACTACATTTGCATCCACCCCAGTCTCTTGAGTTGGACACACATAGATTAGCTAGAATCTCATTATGTTCATTAAACACATCCAGTTCTATATGAGACATTCGTTCCTTCGACAGCCTATGTATGGTTTCTCTCTCATGAAGCTTGTCATGTCCAGTGCTGAAAAAGTATCAGGAGAAAGTTACAACGTAACTCCTGACTGTTCCACTAACTTCGGAGATGCCTTCCAAATATGCAAAGTAATTACATAAGACTTTACCCTATCAACAATTATACACCGTTTTGGAAACCTGTTCATATGAAGCATTCACAATGCAGGTTGTTATAATGAATATATTAATTAATAAACTCATTTACCTATTCTGTACATTTTACTGCAGTCTTTTTTTTCTTCTAGGCTGCTAATAATGCAGTCTTGCATTAAATATGCAGTTTGCACAGATCTATTCAACTGAATTACCAACAAGTTAAAAATTAATAATTCATGAGCTTACAATGAAAAATTCATGAGAGTTTGGTATACACTTCTATATTTCATTCATAACTCAACCAAAAAGGTGAAAATATAATGTATGTATGCTACACACATTTATCTGGATAAACAAGAAAATCAACAAGATAGCTGTAAATGTGTATAATATTAAGAAAGATAGCAGACACACTATAAAGAGACCGTGGGAGGATGTGGGATCTATAAACACTGCAGTCTATAAATTGCACAGCAGTAGTCATTTACATGTGATTAGCTCATCAGTGTGTTCATATGGAACTGTATGCCATTAGAAAGAGAACTGAAACATAGCAGCTACATTCATGAAATCCTGCTGGA
The DNA here is from genome assembly GCA_028565595.1 of Duopalatinus emarginatus. Taxonomy (NCBI): domain Eukaryota; kingdom Metazoa; phylum Chordata; class Actinopteri; order Siluriformes; family Pimelodidae; genus Duopalatinus; species Duopalatinus emarginatus. The sequence goes on from JAOVVF010000048.1 coordinate 1,568,848, forward strand.
TCTCATACCAGACTCTTTCTTTTTGGTGATGCCTACGGCTGCATGTTAGCCCACATGATTCCCAGTATGGCCCTAACATAATCCTTTATATTGTTTGCATTTAGTTTAGATTAAAAGCATACTTAAGTATATTTTGCGCATTAATAATTTAATGAATCCTTTATATAAACATAGTGGAATTTAATTACCTATAAATGTCACCTATAAATACCTATAAATGCTTCTGTGCAAAGTTTAATTTAGTCGGATGATGCTGACAGGGATGCTTTACTTATAAATTGGAATTTCCTGTGCTTGGTTGTTGTTTTAAGTTTTAAATAGGTGTGTTAAATTCAAATAGTCAAAATAATACTGTGACTACTATGAAATTCTGTTGAACTGACTTAATGAATCCTTATGTGATCACAATCATTATATATCTACTTAATTCCACTAAATTATTTTTGGGACTAGCACACTGAATATAAATTATCATTAACATATTTTGAAATAACGTAATAATCTTATGTCAAAATGACAACATTATTACTCGAAACAAGATATTAACAGGGAAGAAAGTCTAAATATTTACAGTTAATGTCATAAGTTTACATATACCACATTCATTTTACCTAGGTTTTTCCTGCCATGTATTCCTGGAACACTCATTAAAGCCTATATGGTTGTTTTCTTGGAATTTCTAAGCCATATTATAGGCACAGACAACTTGGTGTATGTAAATGTCTGACCTACTGGAATTTTGATATGATGAAGATGATGATGATTTAATTATATAACTATAATTTGTTGACCTAGAATCTGTGGAGGAGATAAATATGACTTTAGCATACATGTATGTAAACGTATGGCTTTAACTGTGGATATTAATAAAAAAAAATAACAATGCGTCTTATAAAACTGAGTTACTAAGTCAATATAATATAACAATATCTTAAAATATCTTGAAGTTGGTAAGTTAAATTAATAAAATAATTTAAAATAATGACAAAGCACTTGAACAACACTTCACAATCAGCGGTGCAAGGGCTTCAATATGTTCCAGTCAGAAACACTGACCTCTAAAAAAAGGGGACTCAGTTTAGAAAGATTATAGGACTGAGACATTGTTCCTCCAGGAGCTGTTTACTGCTCTCTGGTATAATGGCAGGCTCCCAAACATGACACAAGAACCATTGACTTCAGCTCCAACATTCTGTGCATGCGTTTCGCAAATTGAAGAAATCAAATATGACTTTAAAGTAGTAATTCTTGCCAGACATCTTTATTTGCAAGCAATGGTTTATTCATGGGTTTATTTATTTAAACCAAGGCCACTTTGTCAGAAGTCTTTACCATTGATCTTTCTGGCTAATTGAACAGGGCAGCTCTTATTGGTGTGGTGTCATCCCAGTTGCCACTCTGAGACACCAGAAAGAAACACTGTAGAAATAGATGTTGTGGGATATTAGAATAATCCTCACTTTCTATCCATGTTCTATTTGTATAAGATTGATATATTACCACTGAATACAACTTGGTGTGGTCATTTAAAATAGGAATTTTAAATGGACCAATATTAAAGAAATATTGAAAATTATTATAGACGCACCTTTGGAGCTAGGGTACTTATTAAAATATTTCTGTTTTTTACATGCAAGATCTTACAGGATTGTGCACACAGTTTAATCAACTCCCTGTTTTCTTTACTAATTCAAGCAGTCTGCCTTTTTTACATGTTCCGTATAAATTTCCATTCAACTTTACATAAAAACAGCAATCTAATTTTATTGATTAGCAAGATGTGCAAAGTAAGTTTTTTAGTGACACAAGATTATTCAGTTTGACTGTTTAATCTAGAGGAAGAGTGCGTTGTTCAGATTAATCAGGCAGGCTTTTGGCTTGGAAAACCAAATTGAAGGTGCATAAAATATAATTTCTAATGTGCTTAGCAAGGCATTAAGCAGCACGCGGTCCAGTAATGAACAGCAGGAGCCCTTTGGAACTACACATCTGCTCTCTGGGAGAAAATTCAAGATTTTTGAGGAACATTCAAGTCATGGATTTGTTGCGCAGATTGTATAATAGTTTATTATATTGCAACCATTGATGAATGTGATACTGCTGGACCTACAGTGAGGTGCAAATGTGTAAAGCACTAATGATATTATTTGGCTTTTTTTTATTCACTACAGCAATGTTCATTAAAAACTATATTACAACAACAACTTGTGTGAGTGTCTTAGAATTTGGTCTCCTTTTTTATTATAATAACAGTCTATACTGTATACACAAGCTGCAATGGAATCGACAAGTTTGTTCAAAACCATATGATTCATGATCCATTGAGCACATGGCTCAGTAGAAGAGATTAGACATGTGGATAATCCAACCTATTTTCATAACAGATAACATGGACAAATTTGTTTACATTTAAATGGCGACATAGTGCAGAATCTTGAATAATAAATATTTAAAATATTTAACAATTATTTTTAAAACATTTTAGAATACTAAAACCATCTGTTTATTTCTAATTTCAAATAGAAATCAAAATAAATAAAAAAAATGTATTCAGCTGAAATCCACCAGTTTCATAAAATGCTTTGCTTCAAAGCAATTAACATCTGAAATGTGATAATATTAACTGTTAATGATTAATTCATAGCTATAAATAAGGCAATTTGCATCAAATTTGACAAGATGAAATACATCGGTTTTGGAGAAGAGAATACTTTTATTTCTTTTCTTTTTTTTTTTTTTTTTTTTTTCTTTTTTTAAACAATGTCATTGATTTTCTAATCATACTGCAGAAAACAAGTCAGTAAATATTTCATGTATTTAGCCCTATAGCTAGTCTCTGATCCATGGCTTTGGCTAAATCATTTACATAATGTATATGATTGGATAAGCCACAAGAGATGCTCCAGCACTGCTTCATGCATAGAAAGCTAAAATTAAGCTCCATTCACATTCAGCTGTGATGAGGAACTACGTCCTTATCATTTCATACATGTGCTGCCATAATCAATATTGATGTCTGCAATGCATATGATGACAGTGTATTTAAGCAATTTTTGGCAATTAAAAAAAATGTTTAATTAATATTGTGTTGTTCATATATTACAGTAAGAACACTTAAACGTACATAAAATGTGTACATACTTGTACATAAATAGGTAAAATTCAATAGATGAACAAATGATCAAGTACTTGTCTACTGGCCATCTAGAAAATAAATATCTGAACTATATTCGACTACAGTAATGATCATTTGTTTCAAGTCAAGTCAAGTCAAGTAGTTTTTATTGTCATTTCAACTATATACAGTGTTGTACAGTACACAGTGAAACGAAACAACGTTTCTCCAGGACCAAGGTGCTACATAGAACAATAAACTACACAATACAAAGTGCACGTGTGCTGAAGCATGTGCAATGACGCAAGACGATTTACAATAAACACACAAGACAAAATACAATAAATACACTAGACATTGACACTAGATATAGGCAGGGTATAGTGGAGATAGTCCACTGGCAGTGGGAGCAGTAAAGTGCGGTTGTGTCCATTTTTTGTAAACAGAAACATTCTGTTTTTTAGCAGCAGTATTTCCATTTTTGGTAGAAATAAGAACATTTGTACTCTTTTCTTTGTGTAGACAAATTGTTTTGTTTTGTATCTTTAAGATTGTGTGTGTGTGTGTGTGTGTGTGCGTGTGTGTGTTAGTCCAGTCACTGAAATGTGTGCAATTTATCAGACCAGACTCTGGTTGTTCAGAAGTCTGATAGCTTGCAGAAAGAAAGTGTTGCACAGTATGGATGTGAGGGATATCTGGAGGTGTGTGGTCATCCACAATGCTGGTTGCTTTGCGGATGCAACGTGTGGTGTAAATGTCTGTTATGGTGCGGAGAGAAACCCCGATGACCCGTTCTCACTACCCGCTGAAGGGACTTGCGATCCGATACGGTGCAGTTCCCAAACCAGGTGGTGATGCAGCTGCTCAGGATGATCCTGAAGGTTCCTCTGTAGAATGTAGTGAGAATGAGAGGTGGGAGATGTGCCTTCTTCAGCCTTTGCAGGAAGTAGAGACACTGCTGGGCTTTCTTGGTTATGGTGCTGGTGTTGAGGGACTAGGTGAGATCCTCTGCCAGGTGAACTCCAAGGAACTTGGTGCTCTTGACGATCTTCACAGCAGAGCCGGCGATGTGAATTGGAGTGTGATCACGCCTTGTCATCCTGAAGTCGACAACCATCTCTTTGGTCTTGTCTACATTCAGAGACAGGTTGTTGGTTCTACACCAGTCCGTTAACCTTTAAACTTCCTCTCTATATGCTGACTCGTCGTTCTTGCTGATAAGAACAGTCGTGTCATCTGCAAACTTTATGATGTGATTCGATTTGTGCATTGCTGCACAGTCGTAAGTCAGCAAAGTGAACAGCAATGGACTGAGCACGCAGCCTTGCGGGGCCCCAGTGCTCAGTGTGGTGGTGCTGGAGGTGTTCTTTCCGATCCGGACTGACTGAGGTCTCCCAGTCAGGAAGTCCAGAATCCAGTTACAGAGGGAAGTGTTCAGGCCCAGTACATTCAGCTTCCTGATCAGGTGCTGAGGAATGATTGTGTTGAACGCTGAAATAAAGTCTATGAACAGCATTCGAACATAGGTGTCCTTATTGTCCAAGTGAGTGAGTGCCAGGTGAATGGTGGTGGATATGGCGTAGTCCGTTGAGCGATTGGGACGATATGCAAACTGCATGGGATCTAGTGAAGGGGGAAGCAAGGACTTGATGTGCCTCATGACAAGCCTCACAAAGCACTTCATGATGATGGGTGTGAGTCATTAAGGCAGGACACTGAAGACTTCTTAGGCGCGGGTATGATGGTGGTTGCTTTGAGACACGTCGGGACGGTGGCGCTGCTCAGGGAGATGTTGAAGATGTCGGTGAAGATGTCTGTTAGCTGGTCTGCACATTCCCTGAGCACCCTACCAGTAATTTTGTCTGGTCCAGCAGCTTCCCGTGGGTTCACTCTACGTAGAGTTTTCCTCACGTCAGCTGCTGTAAGGCACAACACCTGCTTATCAGGAGGAGCGGTGGTCTTTCTCGCCGCCACGCCATTCTGTGTCTCGAACTGAGGCGTAGAAGTCATTCAGCGCATCTGGAAGAGAGGCATCACTGTCACAGGCAGGTGGTGGAGTCCTGTAGTTGGTGATGGCCTGGATGCCCTGCCACATGCGCCGTGTGTCACCGCTGTTCTTAAAGTGGCTGTGGATGCTCTGTCCATCTGTGCGCTTCGCCTCTCTGATGGCCCGGGACAGTTTGGCCCTTTCTTTTCTAAGGGCCACCTTGTCTCCTGCTTTGAAGGCGGAGTTTAGAGCCTTCAGCAGAACATGCACCTCTGCAGTCATCCACAGCCTCTCTAAACTTTTGCCAGTCAATGTGCTTAAAACAGTCCTGAAGAGCAGAGATGGCTCCTGATGCTCACCTGCTTTTGAACTGGTTTCGATCGTCTGACGAGTGGTCTGTATGCTAGAATTAGCATAACAGAGATGTGATCTGAGTATCCAAGGTGGGGGCGGAGCTCTGCCCAGTATGTGCTGGGAATGTTCGTGTAAACAAGATCCAGCATGTTCGCTCCTCTCATAGCAAAGTTCACATGTTGGTGGAATTTAGGGAAAACTGACTTGATGGTTTCAACTGGTTGAAATCTCCAGCGGCAATAAACAATCCATCCGGGTCTGTGTTCTATAGTCCGCTAATAGCGCTGTACAGCTCATCTTTAGCGTTAGCGGCAGGTGGAATGTAAACTCTGATGATCAGTACTGTGTTGAATTCCCTCGGTCTGCATCTGATGACCATAAACTCCACTAGAGATGAGCAGTAACTAGAGACTAGTACACAGTTCTTGCACCATTCTGTGTTGATGTAAACACACAGTCCTCCACCAGGAGTCTTACCACACAGGGCTGGGTTTCACATAGCATTTAAAGCAATGTGATAACTAAAAAAAATAGATATTGAGTTATTAATAGAAAATTATAAGATTATAAATTAATGTGAATTAACAAGTTTATATTAAAATAATACCCTAAGTTGATGCATACAAAATATCTTGAAATAAATGTAAGAGGTAAATTTTTACTCGCTTTTTTTGTCAGTGTGTTGTTCTGCATCTAAATTCCTAATAAATAAAGATCTTATTTCTAAAATGTGCAAGACACATTATTTAACACCTGGATTACACAGGACCTGTGGTAAGACTGCCTTTCACATTGTCCATTTTTGTAGGTGATACAGAACAACATGCCTGTTTGTATTAGTGATGATTGAAAACAGGAACTCTTTAAATGACATGCTGCCTCAGCTCTCTCATTAGTCATGGCAACCGCTTATTTTTTCACCTTAGGAACAATAACCTCCTCGGCAACATCGCCTCAGCAGCTGCCTAAAATACATCAGTGCAAGTCATGGATGCAAGGGCCTAATCTAAACACATGAGTGGATGTATGGTGATTGGACAGACGTGTGATGAAGCTGATCCTATTCACCCTCACTTCTGAAAGACTTCCTCTACTGCTAATTGATTCCAAAATGGTGTGAGAAACAGAGTGGCAAGGTGGCAGGCGCTGCTAACTCTTTAGAGACAGTTCCATTAGAGGGACAAATTTGCGAGCCATGTGATGAATCCAATTGATTTAATTAGGAAGCAAAGTGACTGGACCAACTGTTGCGATGGAGAAATTTACCTTCAGCCAAAAAAGGAAAAAAACACCATTCTGTATGTTCATGGTGCATGGTGGCAAAGGGTTTCACATAATTGATCTATATGTATGATCAAAACATTTCATCCGGTTAAGAATTAAATTTGTTATATTAGAGTTATTGGATTTAAAATCCCACTGCTTCTTACATTCTGCCCTCCCTGACAATGAGCCTGAGTATCCATTTACAATCTTGATAAATCCATTTGCCTTTTATCATTAGCAAAATGATCATTTGTTGAAGTTAATCCTCTCCAGCAGGAGATTTTGTAATCCGGTCATTTGGGGGCAAATGCCTACAGCGACTCTGACCAAAAGAGTTATTTCTGATGGCCTATCATTGGCAGTGATAAGTTGATTACCCAGAGCTCCTCTCACACCAAAGAGGACTCTTCTGCCCCTCTCTCTAGGCCTTGTGTTCAGAAGATATACAAGGACATCTGTGTCAGTCCCTTGAGGCCTAGGAAGAGGTTTGTCAGCCTGTGTGGATGATAACACAGCAGTCACCACCACATTTCTCCAAACCTCCAAAGAGGTTTTCTGTTGAGAAACCATATTGAATTAAATGGTTTATTATGTGCCTGTCTGTGTAACATTTCAATGCTGAATTTCTTTAACTTTCTCATAAAGCTAGGGTGTATTCAATGGCCTATGATCTTACACCAAGCTTTCTGTAAATGCAGTGTTCAGCTTCCCAGAAGGGAATGTTCAAAAATTTGTGCCATGTAATAAATAAATTCAGAATAGTCATCCTTATTCACATACTTCTAAAACACAATATCCACGGCCAAAAACATGGACTTTCAGATAACATGGACTTTCAGGTTGTCAGTTCTCATCAATATATAATGAGAAATCTCTCATAATCTTTACCCTTCAGGCTGTTCTGACAACGATGATCTTTGGCTTGATGGTTCTTTCATTGAAAATGAATTTTACATTTTTTGCAGTTACATGTGTGAAAAGGTTTTTATCTCCTTGTGGTATGAAAAGAAATATATTTATCTACAGGTGCTGCTTTACATTAGTAACATTATTAACTGTATAACTCAACATTACCAAATCATACACAAGCATTGATAAACTAATCTGACTATGGCACCTTGCCAGGCTGCTAATATTAAATTTTTTTTTTATTAAATTTCTAGTATTTTACCCTATTAAGTTGGCACAGACTATATTTGCACACTGTTTAGTACACATAACAGTGTTGCAGTTCATTGTACTTTTTTGCCTTTATTCTAAATATGTAGACATTATTATATTTTTTAATGTATTTTTAATACATAATAGTGGACTACACAGTGAAAATTGGAGTATATACCAGCAAATATATACATATTTACATATTTAAACATAGTTTAAACCACATACTCTATTTTATCATTATTATTATTATTATTACTATTATTATTATTATTATTGAATTTTAAGTGATGGCACAGTATGATTTACTACTACTACTGCTACTACACTTTTTATTGTGTCAATCAATTAATACAAGTGTAATTATGCTGAAGTAATGTACAGTGTCACTATTTTCTGTCTGGGCTTCCTAAATAGAAGAAGAGAACCACATTTGCCATTGTGCTTCAATATTGGGAGAAAGTGTAGCTAGCACTTTCCTTAGAGTGTTTTACATTGCCCTGTGATACACCATGAGCAGCAGACTGAAGAGATGGATTTGGTTAGCTTCACATATCTCAGAGGAAGTCCTCACCCTCCCCAGCTTGTAGGTGTCATATGATAATGAGTGCAAATTGGCCGGTGACCAAATTGTGGTGTAAGTGATGTTGGGGGTAGGGGATGTTTCGATAAAACAGATGATAAAAAGGGACGTTTGTTCCTGTGTCACCAGGCTATACTAAGTGATTGTTAAACGTTCAAGTTGATGCAGCTGTAGAATTTGCAGTTAGAGAATAAGAGTTAGAGTTAGACTGAAGAGCAGTCATTTAAAACGTTGGTTGCCTCTTTTGTAATGTAAAATTAACATTTAAATCATAATTAAAATAATTGTGTCAATAGAGAATCTGTGAACTATATGGTGGCAAATTATCAAGAAATAAAATGAATAAAAAGGATATTCATAATTTTATAATCAAGACAAAACTATCTAAATGTTGTATGCTTTAATTATTTATGCAAATGCTGCACATCATATCATTGTTGATTTTACACACTAATCTTGCTAATATTAAATGACCCCATTTATAAATGTCATCTGATTACAGTTTAAATGTATTATTGATATTAGATTTTTGATAATGTATTTATGCAGTGCCTTTACATTGTTGTTTACAATTACTGTAATTCAGGATCTAATATAAAGAAATGTTCATTTGTGCTTTCTTACACATGCATCATTCAGACATGATCTGAATTTAGCCTTTTGACATTTGACTTGTGATCAAATTTGCACATGACTGGTGGTATTTGTGGTAGGATTTTCATCACTATTCAATCATTTAAAACACAATATGTACATTCATCTTTTACAGCCCTTCTAATATTGACCTCCATAATGAGATGTTTGTTTAATATTTACAAAAGACAACTTCTTTGGTTTTTGGTGTTAGAAGATTGAGGGTAAAGCTGTAAAGTATTCTAGCATGGGGAACGTCTTCAGGACACAGGACTTTGTGGTTTCTAAGCTCTGTGGCAAACTATGTTTATTTGTTTTATTGACTTCAATGTTTCACTTTTTTAGATGTGTCGCAACATTAAATGTCTCTATAAATGAATAAAATGTAACTCTTTAATAATAATAAAATTGAAAACATTACTAGGGGTGTAAAAGTAATAAGTCATAAGTAATAATTATTAGTGGAAGCACTACCAGGCATCAAAGGCCTTCATTATTGTTGATTACTTTCCTATAACCTCATGTCACATCATTCCATACTTAATGCATTTAGTCCTGTCACATACAAACCAATTAACACATGTGATTGAGTTTTTAAATAGTCAGGGGATGGATCAAATTAAGCCATATGCTGTACACATTACAGTCTTGGTGTCTGCTTTTAATTGTAATTGTTAAGTTGTTTTTATTATGTTACCACAAACCTAAATATATTAAAATCCATTTCTTTTTAATGCAAGCCTAAGTGTATTTGTAGTAGTATTATCTCTGATCAAAAAATCCCACAAAAATCATAATTATTCTAGGCATTTATAATGAATTCTAATATCAGTGTGTAATGATTAAAATCCCTGTATTGGGGATAAATAATAAGAAGAGTAATATGGAATAATAAGAGTGATCCTCAGTTGACTCCTTTGTGGATTTAGGAACACAAGGTCCTGGTAGCGCACTTATGAATAGATTAAAATCATATATCAGACATAGTAGTTCATTGCTAAGGGCACATTTATGCCTGATCTTTGAACTGTACTCAAGAAAAACCAGCAAAGACAACTTCTTCTTTCTTAAACTGCACTGAAGCAAATGGGGTGCAGACGTTATTTCATTATCAATAGCTACAACATTTGCTGTTTAACTAAAATGCAATTAAAACACTAAAGACAAAGCTTTAATTCTTGATTGGTTCTGGTACAGAAAATGGTTGGACTTGATGTCTAATCAGGAATAAAATTATTATTGATGGGTAAATGTTTTGTGAATGCAATAATTAATAAACTGATCTGACTTAACCTTCCTCTAGTGTTAGGGTCGTGACCGACCCGTTTCTAGGTTTCAAATGCATAAAAATACTAAATAAATTTGTTTATTGCATCAAGACTTTTTGACTTTGTCAGGAACTCCGATTTAAACAAAACCAAAAAAAAAACAAAAAACAATTTTACTAAATTATAAAATGCTCTTGTTAAAATTATGACCTTTCTATTGTTAGGGTCAATTTCAACCC
>JAOVVF010000048.1:1581587-1593784 GCA_028565595.1 Duopalatinus emarginatus
GATTTAAAACACGGGTCAAAACCGACCCGTTAACATAAGAAATAATAACAGAAAGCTAACACAAGAGGAAGGTTAAAATTAAAGCAACTGTAATAACCCTTAAGTGGAGCAGCAGAATAAACACGCCCTGGGCCACCCCCATCCTTCATAACTTTATATATGACTTTGCCAGGAATTCGAGCTCCTAAGAACATGGTTGAGGAGGCTGTGATATCCTCAGCACCATGGACAGTGTTCATTAAAAACACAATTCATATCAGATTAAACACACTTTCAGGACAAGGGGGGGAAAACGCATGTCGGGTTTATTACAGCACGCAAACGTGGGTGTCTTTGACGCATCACTGTTGTCTTTAACTCAGTGGTCTTTTTGCTATAGTGATTATTAATTTATAACACAATGTGTATCCAAAAGCACACCGATATGGTCCATCTGCACAAGCGATCCATGGTGGTCAATAAAAGGGGCTTCTTGTTACTGCAGCTTCACTCCTCCGCCATCCCGGAGTCTCTCTCTCACACACACACACACACACACACACACGCACACACACAAAGAAAGAGAGAGAGAGAAAGAGAGAGAGAGAGAGAGAGAGAGATGGTCTGCACAACGCAAGACACTGATGCGGCTTACACCCCAGGCTTTAATTAACCTGTGTGTGTGTGTGTGTGTGTGTGTGTGTGTGTGCGTGTGTGTGAGTGATCATTATGGTGAAAGAAGGTCTCCGTGTTTCCTCGAGGTCGCCATAACACCGGCTTTTGTGCCATTTTCGCATTGATCGCCGGTTCGAGCTTTGCGCGGTCCTGTTCTTCCGCCTTGCAGCTGCTGTGGACGCGCATAGCAGCTCTTCCTCTCCTCCTTTTTCTGCTCTCCTTTATCATTTAATCCACTTCAACCTGAGTGCGACCGGAGGAGCCCTAGATCCGCAGTAGATCCGCCATCATCTTTACGGAATAAGTCTCCTCGTTCTCTCTCTCTCTCTCTCTCTCTCTCTCTCTCTCTCTGTCTCTCTCTCTCTCTTTCACGTGTAGACACGTTTATTCCGTCCAGCTTCTCTATGAAGCTATTGCGCGCACTGCAAGCGCGCACTGCTCCTCGGTCGTCTGGACGCTTTGCCTGTATGCGCATGTGATTTCTTTCGGTTTTTTTTTTTTATTATAATTATCGGAACTGTTCGGGGTTTTGTATATATGAAAAGACAAAATGGCACGATTGAGTGCGGTTCCTCTTTTCTTCTGGCTTTTGGGAAGATCTCTGGCTGGATTTCCAAACCAGATAAATATAGGTGAGTCCCATCTATAGCTTTGGTGGTCTTTCGTCGACTGGTTTCTTTTTCCACCTAAAATCCATGTCTTAAAGAACATGCATGGACTCTTTAGATCCCTTTTTGCAGTGCAAGAAACTGATCTGAATGTTGCAGAGCTGATGAAACTCTTTAAAATGGGGTTTCATCTTAGAATAAGATGTAAATGCATTTCAAATCTGTGGCATTGAATCTAGTCTATACTGAAGTGAGACTCAATTCGGTTTAAATGCTGATAAAGTCATGGAAACTACCCAGATTTTAACTGATGAATTAAAACATATAATGTTTAACACATGTCTGTATAGTCCAGGTGAATAAAAAATAGGGATTCCGAGTGAAAGTCTGTAACAGGGCATATTAAAAACAGGCTAAATCTGGAAAAACTACACATACAAAGCCTTTTTGCACATGCACTTAATGCAGCACTTTTCTAGTCCCATATTTCACAGCATTGCCAGGTTTTGATCACACGTTCTAGATATTGCGTAGATGTTTTACACCTCTGCGTGGTTTTTAAAGGTGGACTCTTCATGCGCTCAACGGTGCAAGAACACAGCGCTTTCAGATTTGCTGTGCAGCTCTACAACACCAACCAGAACATGAGTGAGAAGCCCTTCCATCTGAATTACAACGTGGATAACCTGGAGTCCTCCAACAGCTTCTCTGTCACTCATGCCTGTAAGTACTCTGCAGTTTCACAAGGCACAGACAGCAAGGAAATTCCAGTACAAGCCACATAAGTACAACTTGAGCCCATATAACATTTATAATCACCAGTATACTTTTGTCCCTTTTCTTGCTAATGAGGTCATATGAAATGCTAATTATCTGCAACATGCCATTAAGGTTATACCATTTAATAACTGTCATTTACAGTAGTACATGATCATCATTTTCATTGGTAACTTTTGAATGTCTCTCCGGATTTTACTCATAAACGATACTAAAAGAGCAGGTTTTATTCCTATCCAGTTGTAACGATATAATCAAGATATATATAGATGGTTATTCAACTATAACGGTTACAGTTACAGGTCACTGTTAGACTAGGCAGGCTAAAATGATTTGCATTGGATAATGAATAAGACCTGTCCATCGCTGTATGTTTCCTGTAAACCGAACTACAAAGGAGCTACTACAATACTGCCCATCCTGAGCTGTAATTACCCTATCACTTATCACCTAACACAGTCACGTATTTTCAACATTTCAGCTTAACACTTGTGCGGAGAGCGTTATATTGGAGCTCAAAATTGCCTTAAGCCTTGTATTAGTAATGCAGTTTTATCATAAGCCATGCATCATAAATACTGGTATTTATTGGTAAACCAGATATTTGCAGTTAACACTGACCTCCTCTTTCACTTTCATGTAATTTATCGGTTTAGTCAGTACAAAAGTATAATAATTGAAATAACTAATATTTCCATTTTCTTGCACCTCACACATTTCCACTTTTAGAGTATTTTAAGTAATACACAAGCAATTTATATTATTATTATTTCCTTCTGATGATATGGTGATGGTATCCCTTTATAGCAATGCTTTTCATTTTCCATGCTTGTCCATTCCGATTTGCAAGTGAAAGTATTTTGCAGTAAGAGGATGAATAGTCGGCTGTGGAAGTGTTTTGTGGGCACAGCATTGGTATTTCTGACACAAAATCTTTTTGAATTCAAAACAAGTTCCCTTGGCAACGCGGAATAACTGAATCGATGCCGAGGTTCCTGATAGTTGCTGAAAAGATTACATGCCTGATTATGCAATCGAGGTTTACAAGGACTGGTTAGGAGATAAATAGCAAAATAATTCCCTCATGCTTTAAAAATGTTCCTAGCATAAAATGAATGATAATCAGTTCCATCATGCTAAACACATTCGGGATGCAGTTTTGAGTGCATCTAAATAATTATTAGATAAGGATTAAAACAGAAGGTGTGCTGTTATGGGACATAATCCACAGCAGGGTGATGTGATGCTACATGAAAATGTATAAGGTTATCACATTATTATAGCAGCCATCTCTTAAAATTAGTAAAACAAAAAATAAATCTTTTCATGTTAGAAAAATATGAAAAGCACACATTTATTTCTCCAGAAATCTTGACTATGTCTATAACTATAAATTTTTTATGAATAGAAAACGATTTAAAATCTGTTTATTAATAGCCTTAGATTCTGTGGTGCATCCGCCATGTAAGTCTCTGTGAATAAAGTGTTACTACAGAACCGATAATGTATTATAACATGCAGATTAATTCGTTTGAATTACTGCCGAATTGACTGTCAGACTGTCACTGGTTTTACAGAAAATAAATCAACACATTCAGACCAATCAGATTAAAAAATCCAATAATGCTATATAGTCCTCTCAAGTATACAAGTATTGGAATGCAAGTCCAATTCTTTTGTTTTTGCTATACACTTTGCCTGTTTTTTTATTACAATTTCGCCTCATGTTTTGGTCTACTGTTTATTTAATAAAGCCCAACTGCATTTACATCCTACTCCATCTTCAGAATGCTCTCTAACAATGATCTATATATGTTTTGCATACTGTATGTATTAATAGTCCTGAACACCTTGAATATGACTAATTGTCTAATTAGCTTTCTAATAGTTCTATTAGAAATAGTTCTATTAGAATAGTTCTATTTCTAATTAGATTCTAATAGTTGAGTCCATTGAGGTGTTGATACAAGTGATGGAGGTTATTGTAAGGTTGGAAAAAAAGAAACAAAACAAAACAGACTTATAAGGAATATTTCAGAAACTTGATCAAAGGTCATCAATAATCTGATGCTCATTCTTGCATCTAGCTCAGCAACACTAAAGCATGGAAGGCCACGGAAGACAACTAAAGTGGATAATTACAGAATTATTTTCTTAGTGAAAAAATCCCTTGACAACAGCCAAGACATGAGCATTCTGAAGGAAGTAGGCATATCATTATCAGCAAGTGTCATCACAATATCGTCCACAGGGCAGGGGTGAAGGTATAAATTCAGTATTTGAAAAAGGCTTCAAGAAGAGAAATATAAAGGTCATACCACAAGATACAAACCGCTCATTAGTAATAAGAATCAAAGAGCAAGTGTGAAATCTACCAAGAAATACAGTGATGATCCATACATGTTCTGGAGATTAACCTCCACCAAAGTGAAGGTAAATGTAAAAAAAAGATAAGATCTGCTCTTGATCCAAAACATACAGGTTCCTCTGTCAAACACAGTGGAGGTAACACCATGGCTTGGGCTTGCATGACTGCTTCTGGAACAGACTAATCTTTATTGACGAATTTTGAATGAATTGAAAAATTGAATGAATTCAGAAACATTCTGTCTGTCTGATATTTACAAAGAAATATACATCAATCTAATTGGAAGGAACTTTATTATGCAGCAAGACAATGAACCAAAACCAGTGTTAACCCAAGAAAGTCCATCAGGGGAAAATGTTGAAGGTTTTAGACTGATCAAGTCAATTGTCAAACCTTAACACATCTAGATGAAATATCAGAAAACTCTAAATTTTGGTCTGTCCTCTCAAATTCATCTTTGGAACTCTTAAACTCAAATGTCTCAAGTCTATAGCAAAAAAAAAAAAAAAAGCCTTGATTTTCCAGTTCTTTCAGAGTACTGTATATATATCTGATGTCCACATACTGGCATTACATAGCACAGTCCCATGTTGTCCTAACGTGGTCTTTAAATTAAGTTGGCTTCTACTAGCTTTCTTCTGCTTTGAACAATCTTAAGATTTCTGAGATAAGCATTGCATTAATGAGAGCCTTGGTGCTTTCTTGTCCAAAGATGTTAATCTGCATCGAGGCACATTCACACACCTCCCTGCAGGTTTATGGAGATTTCTCCCTCACTCTTCAGTGTGAGCTCATTACCACATGTATCTCATTTACATTTCCTCACTGACAAACTCAGTAAAAAATCTGTCTGTTTCATCTGATAAACGCACAAGGGCTGATTTTGGAAAAGTCGGATCAAAGCAAACGTGCCAGAAAGCTCCCAATGAGCACTGCTTAATGTGGTACTCTGCCTGATCAGATTACATACAATAAGAACCTGAGTAAATAAATAAATTATCATGGTGTGAGATTTCACATGGGCTGCGGAAGCACAGGATTATTGGTTGGAAAGAAGGCTAGATTTTTAGGCTTCTAATTAAATCTTTCAGCAAACTGTCCCTGCAGTCTTATGGGAGAGCTTGCCCTTATTTCTTATTCTCTCACTGTTTTGCCATTTTAGTTCCATCAAGAACATGTTTTAAAAACTGTCTTTAACATATGAGGCATTTTACAGGCTTGCTGATGACAGCTGAATCTGTCGTTTTCCGAATTTGTGTTCGTGGTAGTACTGGAAGTTGTCAGCGGCATTCATGGTCTTCCTTTGAAATGCATATCAACAGATGTGTCGCTGTCAAAATTGTATCTTCCATCTTTCACTTATTATTTAACCAAATCACTTTCATGTTTAAGTGCCTAAGTAAAGATCTGAAAAGCAGCTTTGGTGTTGCATCAGTTTGCTGAAGTGGCCCAGCTGTTGGAGAAGTACCTTTTCAGCTCTGCTGGCAGTCATTTTAAAAACATGCATTAACTGCAATGAAGCTGATGCTGCATTATGTTTTTTTTTTTTACCAAACATATTGACTATGGCAAGCTTAGTTGGAACCATGGTATATACATACACCTACTTTAAATTTTTCTAAGATGAACATAAGCAAAGTGTCACAATTCCCAGTGGTTGTACTTTGGATTGAATAATATGGCATGAATACAATATAACAGTACAGCATAATCAAAACTTTAATAGTTTAATGGTACATACAGCACACAGTGACATTGGATAAGGACAGGGTTAACAATATCTATATGACATTTTTTTATTAACCTAGACTTGGAATAGTATTATATAAATTAGCTTGCTAGTATTGTCTATGAATATTTAAATGGAGAATTTCCTTTCATATATTAAGACAATGTACTTTATTATTATTACATATAGTTTCTTATTGCTGAAAGAAATGGTTTGTTCGTGTTATTTTACTAAAGTGAGGAAACATGTAAAAAACTAGATTGTACCTTTCGATCTGCAATTTGCTCTCTAACCCAAAAAACCACAATGTGCATATGGAACAGAAAACACCTGTACATATAATTATACTGTATGAATGTTGCTTTGCTCACTCTCACCTGAGCTACCAAGAAGCCTTCAAATGCAGAACAAGTAATGTTTTCAAGTAAAGT
Organism: Duopalatinus emarginatus; assembly: GCA_028565595.1. Classification (NCBI taxonomy): domain Eukaryota; kingdom Metazoa; phylum Chordata; class Actinopteri; order Siluriformes; family Pimelodidae; genus Duopalatinus; species Duopalatinus emarginatus. Next base: position 1,588,155 of record JAOVVF010000048.1, read on the forward strand.
ATATTCCAATTACTCTTTAACAATGACTGTCATTTTCCATTTTCAACCGGATCAGAACAATGTAGCATTATAGACTTCTCACTGTGTATAACCGACAGCAGGCACAAATCAGACATGACAAAAGCTTGTCAGAATCTTTACAAAGCCCTGCTCAGTTTCAAATTGCTCTTATCCAGGTAGCACGGCTTAACTGTAAATCGGAGATCAGTTCACAAACGCAACATGCCGTCTGGGGATTGCAGTGTAAAACCATGCCAGAGAATCAAGCCTCCACTTCATGAAAGTGCTATTTGATGATACTTGAGTGGGACATCAATGCAGACTTATTTGTTCTTGTAATTTCCCCATTTGTTTTTGGGATCTGTGCCAAACTCCGGCAAATACTGTATAGGTTTAAAAAAATCCATGGCTAGACTGTGTCAAAATTTAAAGTCTATTTTTTTATATACATTTTTAACATTTGAATGCCCCTGTGCTGTTTTCGAGGGATGTAGCGTGATACAAAGCTTTTCTTTGTGTGCACAAGATATCATAAAGAACATGAATAGCCTTAGTAAACCATAGAACTGTATACCTTAGTATAAAGAAAACTCTTAACAACTTTTACTGAGCAGTTTATTCTCTGAGATGACAACACAACAGTCTCTCCACATATTCATTTCTCTTCTCTATTTCTCACGGGAGGCCAAAGTCTTGTTCGGTGAATCTATTTAAAGGATATCATGTTCCATGCTGCGCTTGAGACAGGTCATATGTCTGTGGAAGCTTTCATTTATAACAGGGCAGAATGGCCCAGATTTGCACAGCAGGACATATAAAACAAACCTGCAGTATGAAATTGTTTGTTCCGTGCTTGTCGCTGGCTAGTTTGGGGAAACGAGTCACATCTCTCTAAGTGATAAAATGATCAAATATTTTCTCAGAGAGCATCCTGGCACCCTGAAATCGATATACCTGGACAAATGAGCAGAAGAAAAGAAGAAACCTGCTTCTTGCGGATGATGTTTTATGATTGCTTGAGATATTGGCTTGTATACTTGAAACACAAGCATATTCATGCAGAAGCACCTGGATGAGTTAAAAAAAAAGTTATTATGATTTTTTTTTTTTATTATTTTTTTTGTATATGACTAAACTACAGAATTCAAGCGTTTTTCATAGAACTCTTGAATTTGAGTTAAATTATTGTGCTTGCTTAATTTTTTTAATCCAGTAAATCAGCAACTATATTTGGTCAATGCAAAGACCATATAAACTATCAGGATCTGTATCAGTTACTCCATACTCCATCAGGTACTCCATACCCCAATTATTATATTTGTTTGTACCTCCGTATGAGATTTTTAAACAAATTTTGTTAGTTCTATATATAATTCTAACCAGGCAATATTTAAGGATGAATGAATTAATGCTATAAATTCATATCTGATTTTTCACTGTATGAAAAGTAAAATCCCAGTCTCAGTGCATGCTTTTAAAAAAAACAAGTTGGAAAAAAAATTACAAACACTTATCTGTTTGTTGCCAATAATGTACTCATATTCAGTTACATGACTCATCTTTAAGGTTTTTCATATATCGGATATAGCAGATCCGTTTTGTTGGTCTACAAGTTAGATTTTGTCATTTGCATATTTGCTGCAAATAGGCCAGCATTTGACGGTTACTTTCAGAGAGCTTTTAAGGCAATAGATGCTATTTCGAATGAGCAGTTTTGAATAATGGCATGTCATGACATCCAACTCGATGTGACAGGAAGGGAGGCATGAGTCTAATGCGGTAGTCACTTTGGCAAACAAAACAGCTCTGGCTGAATTTGCTCTTTCTTTTTTAACATTGACAAAGCAAAAACGCTCAAATCAAAAAGCTGTCTGAGAATATCAGAGCCGACCAGTGAGTTACAGTAATTGAGGAGTACTTGTATACCTAAGTTAGCCCTTTCAGAACCGCCTGGAACAAAGTGTGAAATGCTCCTGGGACTCAAGTGTAAGGACATCAGCCCCTGCAGAAAGGCTGAAATAAATACTAGATTAAAAACTAAAGCCGGCTTACTAAGACTGCCTTTTGTCACAGTATAGCACACAGGCTTATTGTGGCTTTAGTTGAGTCAGTGCACCAACATAAAACATCAACTGTGATTCAAGCTGTGAGGCTAATATGTGCAATATGGTGTTATCTAAAAGCCAAATCAACACATTATTGTATGCTTTGTTTAGATTAATTTGCTGCAGAAGTGTGTTTTGCAGGCTGAAAGTCCTTACTGTGATTAAATATATACTGTATAATATGTGATATCTCATTGCATACATACATACATACAGTACATTATATATGTATGTGCAAGGTAATTCTTAAACAACTGGAAATGCTTTTGGAAGGGTCTGCTTTTTCTATTCAACTTCTTCAAATATGCAGGCTGTTTTGTTACAGCAACTGCAATCCGTTTAATCATTCTCTGCCAAGTTGTGTACTTTTGCAGTGCTTTTCCTTTGTTCAGTGTTTCTCGCACTAAAAAGTTCCCTACATAATTTTTCACTCTTAGTCAGCTCGCCTTAAACCAGTCTGAAGTTCATCATTAGCCTGTGTTATTCCCTTTGGTCTGATAATGTAATCCAGGCCTTTTGTTTCCTTTGTGATTCTGTAAAAAGGGCTGTGACTACATATAAACCACACTTACAAAAAAGTTAGGATGCTGTGAGAAATTGTCAGAAGAAAAACAGAATCCAATGATGCACAAATAACTTAAACATCATATGTCATTCAAAATAGTAAAAAAAAAAAACATGAAGAATGTATAAATAAATGCTATTGATTTTGAAAAATTTTTAATTTGATGCCAGCAACACATTCAAACAAAAGCTGAAACACAGGCAACAAAATAGTGGTAGTCATATAAGTCATGTAATGCTTCAAAAACACCTGGACCATCTAACAACTGATTGGGTTAATTGGCAACAGGTTAGTAACATAAATGGGTATGAAAGGTTTCACAGGTAAGCCTGGGGGGTTCAGCTTTCACCACTCTGTAAAAGACTGCACAAGCAAATAGCCTAACAATAAAAAAATAACCTTTCTCAACATAAAACAGCAATATATTTAAGGATTTTATTATCTACATTACAAAAATATCATTAAAAGAATCAGAGAAATCTCTCTATGCACAGGACAAAGCCCAAAATCAGTACTGGATGGCTGTGATCTGTAGGCCCTCGTGTGGTACTGCATTAAAAACAGACACAGTTCTGAAATGAAAATCACTGCAAGTATCCAGAAACACCATTGTCTTCTTTGGGACCAAGCTCATTAAAGATAGACTGAGGTGAAGTGGAAAAGTGTCCTGTGGCCTGGTCGATCCTCCAGGCTAAAGAGAAAATGGACCATCTGGCTTATAAATGCATAGTTTAAATGTTGTCATGGTATGAGTGTGCATTAGTTAACATGGCATGGGTGACTTGCACATCCATTAAGGCAGTATTAATGCTGAATGATATATACAGGTTTTGGAACAACATACAATGTTTTCAGGTAAGGCCTTGGTTATTTCAGGAAAACAATGCCAAACCACATTCTGCATGTATTATAACAGCATGTCTCTGAAGTCCAGGTGGTAATCCCATCACCCACTGAAGACATTTGGCGTATTAAAAAAAAAAAAAAAAAAAAAAAAAAAAAGGCAAAGGAGAAGCCACAATGTTAAGCAGTTGTGTTCACAGTTCCCAACTACTTACAAAGTGCTGTAACACAGTGGCAAACATGCACCTATCCCAATGTTTTTTAAACTTGTTGATAGCATTACATTTAAAACAGGTGAATATATTTCAAAACCAATGAAATGTCTCAGTTTTAACACTGCATATGTTGTCTTTATACAGTTTTTAATAAAATGTAGAGTTTAAATGATTTGCACATTATTGCATTCTATTTTTATTTACATTTTGTACAGTGTCTCCAAAAATGGGGTTGTACATTTCCAAAAAGATTACTTGGTATTCTATCTTCAAATCTGCAACTCTGGTTCCTAATGGCTTAAATTAACACCTTAGACAGTCTAGTATGCTGCCAGTATATTGATGTCTGAAAAGCATATATGAAATTATCAGATTTACCATTAGAATGATTTTTAAATGTTTAAGTAATAAGTAAGTTTACCATTATTATTACTATTATTAAATGTATTACATTTACTATTATTAAGTAAAATTTTGTTATGGCTCGTGAATGGAATTTCATAGTATTTGTAAGTATTTAGAGAAAACAGATTTCAGGGTGATGTACTGTTTTTAGTTAAACTGTCAGACAGTGGTTCTGGACTCTTTATCAAGCCATTTAAGTTTATCAAGACATTTAAGTGCAAGGTTGGGATATGGTATAACAGAGACATGCCTCTGTGTGACACTCTGCATGTGTAACATTTGAGCAGTGCTTTAGGTCCAAGGAAGGAAAACGGGTAGCCAAGGCTCATTACTGCATGAGGGAAGCAAACGCTGGCCTGTTCTCTATAGGAGAAGAGCGATTGTAGACAAAAAATGCTAAAAATTTGCTGAGAAAGTTAATGCTGTTAAAAAGATGTACCACATTTTTTGCATATAGGGCTGTGTTGTTAAAGACCAGTCAAAGTGCCTATACTGACCTGTATGCACAACCAGAAATGCCTACAATAGGCACATAAGCATCAGAAATGAATCACTGAGCGATGGAAGAAGGTGGCCGGGTCTGATGAATCATATTTCTTTTATATCATGTGGATGGTTGGGTACAAGTGTGTCATTTGCCTGGGGAAGTCATGGCACAAGGATGCAGTATAAGAAGAAGGCATGCTGGCATAAGTGGGACCAAAAAATGTGAACACATAAATCACCTCATCTATTACTAATGCCACAAACAAAGCCACAGGGATCAGCTTTGTTTGACCTGTATGCAATGTTTTTTTTTTCTTGTATTTCAATTTTTCTATTTTTTTTTATTTATTTATTTATTTGCATTTCATTGCTCCCACAGTACTGACTGATAACTGATAACTGCATTAAAACCCAGTGCAGGTGTCCTAATAAAATGGATGATGTATCTGCTTAAATTTACAAGTAACATAATTTAGTTAGTTGCATTTAGTTGTAATAGTATGTATAATATGTTAAGTATTTTATTCATGTTACTGGGACAAGATGACATTAATAATAAACCTCCACAAACAGCCCAGAATGTATTTAATTCATCACCTGAAGCCATGAAATTGCATTTGTTGTTGTGTCTTTACAAAGAGAAGGTCCTCAGATGCAGTAATATAGATGCAATTTTGTATTAGATTGTATGTGAAAATACCACAGATTTCCCAACATCAGCACAGCCGCAGTTATTCTTTGCCATGCGCATAGCAATTAATGATGCGCCAGCATTAACCTATGCTTTGTGTTTGCATGAAAAAAAATAATTCCTTAATATTTTATCCATTATTGTCGAAATGTCAAATTTAAAACCTTTTCATGAATAGGTAGTGGGTTTGTACTTGCTGAGAAAGCTTTGAAATGTCCCCTGAAAATGTTGTTGACTTCAGCAGTTTTCTTCCTTCAGGCAATTTCCAGGCATCTAACACTATTTCCATTGACACAGTCTCTCACTGTGGCATATATATA
>JAOVVF010000048.1:1645803-1656740 GCA_028565595.1 Duopalatinus emarginatus
GGGGGGGGTGCCAGGAGGAAGGGGGGCCCCAACTGCAATGAACCAGCTTTTTTTTGGGGGGGGGGGCTAGTTTGCAAAAGACCCCTGCCTTAGATGCTTTAAATTTTTTAAATACAAATAATTCTCATTAAAGTGTAATTTTTAAAAAGGTCTACAACTAAAAATTTTTGCAGTCTTGGGGTTGTCGGTAACAATTTAACAGTTTTTGGTACACAGACAGAAACGTTAGCTGGCATGCTCGCGGGTTTTGTCTCCTCAGCCTTTTGTCTTGAATGGCCTGTGGCTAACTCTGTTGGTTAGGTATGCGAGTCTGCATCTCTATAATCTGCCTTCTAAATTCAATGTCAGTTAGAATCCTCTCTACTTAAGCAGCTGCCTATTTAGGAAGCAAGGGAGCTCACTAGGTTTTAAGACACACCCCTAAAGTATAATCACTAATAACACAATTTAATTTTATTGACCAATCAGCAACCAGTGGGGGTGGCTATGTGTGATAATGTTGAAATAAGGCGTTTGTTTCAAAATGTAGTTTCAACAATGGGGGTGGTGCTAGAGCCAGATGAACTAATCTAGCAAATATTAAGGCATTGAAGCCAGAGTAGAAAATGATAAGGTACAAGGACATTGTTGCTTTACTACCACTGGGGTTTGGGGGAAAAACTAATATACCCACTGTATTTGCAGCAGGCTCTGATAGATTGATGTGGTGTGTTGTGCAGCCCTACACCTAATTTTACAAGCTGATTGAGTGTCTTTCCAACATTACCCACAGGTTTGAGATTAAATATTAGTTTTGAGTGGTGTAATGTTCTGTATATAATTAAATTTACTTTGCAAAATCTGCAGTGGTCATTCACCGACACGGCATAGCAATGTACCCTGCTCACATTGGGGCAGGGTCTCTGTTCTTTACACTTAAATTTTAGTACACAATATATATCATATGGTGGTCATTGTTGATTAGTTAAAGTGGTCCATTAGGATGAAACGAATGGAAACAGTCCCCAACGGAGCGTTGCCAGCCCCTATTATTCACTAAGTGAATTTGGGTCTTGTTATACCAGGCTAGGATGCTTGCCCTTGAAGCTGCCTTGACACTTCCTACCTAACAGGTGCAACACTCTATATCATATACTTCATATGTGCACTGCATGAATAATTATTGCACACTTCTTTAAGTGTCCTTCACATGTCTAGGCCACCTGTTCTATGTAAATTTCCGACAAGGTAAAATAAATGATAGGACATACTGTTAGGATCAGATGGCTGAGCATTCTCCTTTATGATAAAGTTAAAGATAAAAGCAGCTAATCTCCCTGCTATATTTCTAAAGATGTCAAGTAACTGTCAGGGACATCAGGTATATTTTACAGGCTCTTTTATGGATTGATTAAAAGAAACTCTAAAAGGCTAGACTTTAAGCTTAAGTCATTTTTTTTATTTTATTTAAGTTACCATGCATATCCTTGGCATTTAATGCCCGATTTGTCATTAAGGTGCTAAGGTTTATTCACAGCAAACAGAAATGCATCCTTCATATGACAGCTCTTCACTCTTGTAAGACGAATTATTCCTGGCGTACTTCAATGCTGCATTAAAGAGAAAAGCACAACTTAGAATTACATATCTTTTTCTAACCTCTGTGTATCTGAGGTCAAATACATAGGGCTGGTGTATTTGTGTGGCTCCATTCAGGTTCATTCTTCATTCATTCTGATAGTTTTGGCCTCTTCCAACAATACAATGCACCTCCATATTATAGTTAGAGGAACGTATGATTTGATTTTTCTTTTGCTTCTGTTGTTCCTGGGACTACTGTTTTTAACTTGATCCAGGACAGATGCCGGATCAAGCTACTGGACTTTTTTTTTTTTACTTTTTGTGTACATATATATACTTGATTTTAATTTATATTTTTATTTTATATTTTATACATATACCTTAATGACCTATTTAATTTTATTGTACCTATCTCTTACTATTTTTTTACTTTCTCCATTTTATTTTATTTTATTTTATTTTATTTTATTTTATTTTATTTTATTTATTTTTTTTCTTTTACCTATTCTTACCTAGCTTATATTCTGTGGATGACAGTCAATACCATTTCACTGCAGGTTGTACCATGTATGACTATGTATGTGACAAATAAAACTTTGAATCTTGAATCTTTGAATCTTGAATCTTGGATAACTAGCATTGGTTATCCAGGAAGTTGCTCCAGGAACAACATTAATCTAAGGAAATCACCCTTAGAGGAACACTCATCTGAGTTTGGGGTTTTGTCATTCCCACCTAAGTCATCAGATCTTAACTATATACATATCTGGGATGTCATGCAAGATGCTGTGGAACACATAAAGCCTACACCTCAGAATACAGCAGGATTGTGGACCATTCTGCAGGAAGTATGGTTCATTGCTTTCAGAATATTTTCACATGCTTGTGGAATCCATGGCCCATGGGGGACCTGTTAAGCTTTAGACTGGGGTAGAATTTTTTTCTGACATTTCAGTGTATGATGCTATCCTCAGTATAGTGAACTGTAAACTAAGTTTTACAGAGTTAATGATTTAGTTACACCAAGTACTAGTACATAGAGCAGTTGAACTGATGAAAATTGCTAAACTATGGGTTAAGGAAATTAAAAAAGGAATTTTTTTCTGGGGGGCTACCAATGCTACCCTATGCAATCTATTAAATAAAGTAGTGGTAGTAGTAATAGTTGTAGTAGTAGTAGTAGAAGTAGTATAAGTAGTAGTAGCAGGTGATTTTACCAGTGTTATATGATAAACAAATTTGACTAGCACAGGTGCAAAATATTTCCTATTCTCAATGATCATTGGATTTTTTTTTTTTCAGTTTTTTATTAGCTGCTTTTAGCTAATTATACTCTGTTCATAAGACTGGAGTACTTTATGTCACCTAATGTTATATTAATGTTACACAGTATAAATCACTTCCCTGTGGTTTGCAAGAGAAAGTTATATTGCTTAGGTGTGTCCTTTTTTGTCCATATATAGACAAAAGAGCCCCATTATGTCATTTTCTGTAGATAAAGATTAGTATATTTGCTCCACCTCAAATAAATCACAGTCATTGTGTCTAACTTGGTCACATCTATATAAAAGTTCTGGCTATGACATAGTCCCTGCCTATGGCAAGGAAAGCCATTTAAAGACATTTCAATGTGGTGTTTTGCATAGTTTAGTCCAAATAAATGAATTAAAGGACACAATGCCATAGTGACAAGTATTGGCACTTTAAATGGATGCTCAACAGTTACAGGAGGCTCAGTCAATGCTGTATTGCCTGCCCTCCCATTTGCTGATGAATCTGAAAGGCATGCTCTAAAGATACAGTACTGGCTCTGCATTAATCCATGATAATTCACAATAACAAGCACATTTTGCAGCCGGCTGGTTAACAAGGCAGGGGACTGTAGCCTGGCACAGTTGGCAGGGCTCGATGGCATGTGCGCCAAGTCTCCTGTGAATGAGGCAATTAGATGACCACACTTGCTTAGATCATGTCTGTGGTCATAAGATAATCTTTGCTCTACTACTTTGACATCTATGAAGCATTTATCCAGATTCACCTACTTGCAGAATGCTTGGTTTATCCTCCTCATTAGCAAAATGTTAGGCTTTTAATAGATGATTTTTGGGTTTTATATACAATGGGTATATGTTAGTCCTGAAAGTTGATCAGGACATATGAAAAGGAGCCTTAGATAATATAATAAAAATACAAATAATAATGCGTAAATAAATAAAATAAATTTGAAAAATTAAACAAAGGCTGGTGAGATAGCAAGTCAACTAGCTAAAATAATGCCAACGCACATTAGCTAATGCTAGCCATATCCCACAGCTACATGATTGGAATTTTTGTTTGGAAATTTGTACCCACATATTTCATATCAGTGCACAATATTATGCATGATGACCTCATCATTATCAATATTATGCACTCTAATCAACTGTTTCAGTCATTATTGCTGTGTTATAAACTGCCGCAGCAGCACCAATGGCGGGTGTGGTAAAAAAAAAAAAATCATATATATAAAAAAAAATTACCTAAGATTTCTTGGATGATCAAAAGGTACAAATAACAACACATTTTATACATGTCTTTTTTCTGACTTTACATTTTAATGTAAATATTATTATATATTTAATGCTTAACTATATCATACATATGGTATGTGCTATACTTATATATGGTATGTGCTATACTCATTCAGTTTCAAAATATAAATCAGTTTACAGAGAATTTTTATAGTGAATAATAGACACTCAAGCCAGACACCAGATATGAAAAGATGTCTGGAAATGTAAGAGGAGCATATGCAGAGCATTACTCAACTCTGTTTGGGAGTTTGTATAAATCCACATTGTCAATATGAGTAATTTTATCCATATGCTGTTGCTTGGCATCCCTCTGGAGTTTGTCATGATGCAATCCTTTCATTTCATCCTTTCTTCTGTCATTTCATTTTCATCCATGACATTCTAAACAACACAACAAAAAGAGAACTTGTTTATCCAATGTTTGTAGCATGTGAACATAGAGCAAACTCTACCAAAATGGCAGAACAATCCAATAATAATCTTTTAGTTAACATTACATCTATGCCATAAAGCTGCATAGACATGATACCCAATAGCTGGACATAATCTCTGCTAATAACTACCTAGAACAGTGTCTTCAAATGAGGGAACACAAGAGAGAATCACCCAACTCTCAGGTTTAATAGGATATTCATTCTAATATCTGACATGTCCAACTATAGGCATGACATTTTTTATAAAGGTAGGCTGTTTTCCAGATAGATCTACAACCTATTTTTAAGTATTTTATGGCACATCTTAGGAATATAATAAATGAATTCAAGTTTGAAGACACATTCTCTTCTCTACAAGAAAGAAGATCCCCATGAGAACATATATGTATTACAAAAGCACTACAGTACATTTAGAAACGTGTGTGTGTGTGTGTGTGTGTGTGTGTGTGTGTATAAGAGAGAGAGAGAGAGAGAGAGAGAGAGAGAGAGAGAGGGAGAGAGAGAGCTTGGGATTTTCCCTGGAGTATTATATTCCTGGGTTTGTCTGTGTTCCAACACAAAACTAGCCAATACCTCCGTACATGCATCTGTCAAGTGTGTGCAGGTTATATGTGTGTGTGCCAGCACGGTTAATGTTCCATTTCACTGGCCTTCTGCACTATTTCTTCTCAGCTTGCAGCCCCACTGTGGAGACACTGAGTCCCCTCAGTAAAACTATAAATATTGCCCTCATTCATCCTGGCTGTGGCTATACATGAAGAAACCTGCAACCAAACTCATCTCTTATGGGCTCCTGATTTCTGCAGTACGTTTTTTTTTTTTTTTTGTCGGAAAGATTTCCAAGCAAACAGCCGAAGTGTCCTTGTCCATAGCTCTTGTTCTATGACTAAATATGGTTCATCAGCTGTGGATGTCTGTCACCTCTAAAAAAACAGGACACTCCTAAGTAGGTGACTACCCGTGGTCATCTGTAGCCTTTTTACACAAACGCCTGCAGTGCTCAAGCTTCTAGCTTTATGAGTGCTAAAATATGCATGAGGTGAAAAGATTCTGAGCGCAAAAAGAAAACAGGCTAGCAACTTAGCGATGACTGTTACAACTCCGGCAGTACTATTTCGTTAACAGATTATCAAACGCCTTGCAGTTTAAAGGTACCGTTTTCAGTTGATACACTCAGCCCTAAATCCCCTTTGAGTTACAGTGAAGTACCTACGCATTTTCCCTCTCTACATCTGCAGAGGTGTAAAACTACACTAGGAGTTGACTGGAGTGAACGCATGTGCCTTTTGTCAAAAGGATGTCGAGATTCATCTAGCGGTAACCACACAATGAAAACAAGAATCGCCTCGTAGCCTCTCCTGCTAAGTGAACCCGGAAAAAGGCCTTTTTTTCTCACCTACTCGCTGTCGGCTCTGGTAACCATGAAATTGTAGCTGAGAGCATTTTTCTTTTTCCCCTCGATTGGAAAGAAATACCTAGCTTTAGCAGCTAGCAGAGGAACCTGGAGTTTAATGTCGTACAGCTTGTACACGAACAGATGTTGGAAATATTTCCAGGAATGATTCCAGTTTACCTATCCATCAAATGTGTGATTAGTGTCATCAAACATCAGTGAGCATATGTGCATTTAACCGGTTTAAATATTCATGGGAATTAGCATTTGTGATGATGCAGACTCACTGAGGCCGGCATTGAGACACAAATGCAGGTGTTTTAATAAAACAAATTCAAGCAGACAAATCCAAAAAACACAATCCAAAATCAATGCCAGAGTCAGGCAAGAGTCAAAAACAGGATGACATCATCTGTGGAATGAGACTTAGCTCAAGCAGTGCGGCATCGTAATACTTCCCACTAAGACACAGACATAGGGCTTATCATAGACAGTGAACAAGGAACACAAAACCAGTAGGACAGGCTGGAATAGAAGTGTCACTACTGGGCACAGCCATGTTGGAAAATTGATGGGAATACTGGGTGTAGGAGTCTGGAGCACACACACTAGGCACAAGGCGGGAATACGCCACCCCATTGGACATGGCGCCAATCCATCGCAGGGCACCAAACACACATACACAGACACATTTACTCAAACCTGGAGCAGGTTTTGTTTTGTGTTTTCCGGGAGATGGGAGGAGACCGGAGTTCACTTTCACTTTCATCCAGAGAAAACCTACGTGGACATAGGGAGAGCACACCGAACTCCTCACAGACAAAGACTGGTGTGAGGATAAAGCCAACAATATGAGCTCCCTGGAGCTGCATTTCTTATTTACCCCACCCCCACATGATGTCTCTTACATTTGCATTTAGGGCATTTGGCAGACACCCTTAACCAGTGTCACCTTTATTACACTGAGCAGTTGAGGGTTTAAGGGCTTTGCTCAAAAGACAATGAGTGGCAGCCTGGTTTTGAAGAGATTTACACTCATGACATTCTGATTCGAAGTCCAATGTCTTAACCACTGAGCTATCCTCTTTTGCATATATAACCTCACAGGTCCCTACAGTTGGCTGGTGTCAGTGTGAGTGACAAGGAGAGAGTAAAGGCATATCTCTTATCCAGATAGCACAGCCAACATTGCTGTCTTGACTCCCAGCTATGGAAGGCTGTGGTGTTATCAGGATTCAAACTCGTGGCATGGAAAGTTTTCCGTTCGAAACTTTGCAAAGATATACCCAGACATGCTGCACTGGGATGACACATAATAATCTATAGAGCAAGCGCATTTAATGTAATAATTTATGTTGAATTACAAAAATGTGTCAGGTCATTTGGGTAAAAGTGGATGTAACATTTCTGTCTCCAACTTCTTTATCTTGTGTCCTTTATTAGTTCTGTATCCATCCCAACTAATGAATCTGTGGGAGTCTGTAGAAGAAAAACAAGGCTTCATCAGAATGGGATGGCTGTTCCAGCTGTTCGTCGGCAGTATGTAATTGGTTCGCATATGCAGCAAAGGATGTGAACACTTGTGCAGTATCATTCTTGTTAAATTGCCTGGACTGCGCTAGACGATGATGAATTTATCCGACTGTTTTTGAATGCAGATACGTTCTTTTCTTTGCTATCCGTCTTGTAAAAGTTATGGCTATTGCAAAATAAGATGCTTGGCTTCATGGTTCATTCTAAGAAAGGTTTTTTTAAACAAATCCTGAAGTAGATAAGATATTCTGAGGAAAGGTATGTGGGATATCCAGTACATTTATTATGGTATTTTTTTTACCATAGTGAGAAGAAAATCTATATTTTCAGTTCAGTTTATGACTCACTTGGCTGATGTAACGGATAATTGCATCGTGTCCGTGAGTGTAGGCTGTGTTTCTGCGGAGGTGCGCTTTATACAGAACATCTATGCAGGTGCTTGCGTATGTGTGTGTGTGTGCGTGTGTGTGTGTGTGTGTGTGTGTGGCCGCAGGCCGCAGCAGTGTGGGCCGTTGAAATGAAATGAAGGCAGCAGCGAGGGACCCTCGATCCTGATGGATATATGCGTTTTTAAAGATATGCTTTATGCATCGCTCTGCTTTCCCAGCTTCATGCGTCAGCTGCCTGGGTGATTAGAACTGTGCTTGGCTTGAGATCATTTTAATTAGTAGGAAAAAGCTACATCAAAGGCTTAAATTTCTGTGCAATTCCGAGAACACACTCAGCAAATGTCCAGCATGGTTGCTTGCTCTTTTTTTTTTTTTTTTTTTTCTTAGAGGCAACAACAGGAGACAGGTGAGATGTAAAATTAGTGATTCAGACACCCTAGTCCTTGACAACTCCAACCTCTCTGCTTGGTTTAGAAGCCTTAGAGTGTTGAGCTGCTAGACACACAGCATCAGTGACGTACTCAGCATGTACAAGCAGCACAGAGACAAGCATTCATCAAACATTAAGCAGGTGGATCTTTTGCCACTGCTGGAGGACAAGGAAGATAAAGTATCAAGATCGAAGGAGATCTACTCATTACGTTCATTCTTTGAAAAAAAAAATAAAAAAAGGATGGAGGAGGAGTTGATTTTTAAGCATGATTTTGTGTGTGTGGGGGGGGGGGATTATCAGTAATGAAGAATTTACCACTAGCTCAAAGGCAGTGGTGGCCTGTTTTCCTATTTCTCACATTTCAGCTTGAGTATAGACCATGCTTCTGTGGCACTTTTATTCAGATGTGTGTGGTCAGAAATTGTGTGTGTCCTTATCTACTTTATCAAGTCGGGGAAAAAAAAACAATCTCAGGTGGATTTTCAGGAACTTTCTATTTCGTGGTAACCCAGGGCTCTGAAAAAGTCCTGTGCCATAATCTCCTGTGTGCCGAGCGCCTGAGCCTTATCTCGATAGACTCTATTCACTTTCAGTATAGATTCATGAACAGGCTGTTGATTTCACACAGTGGCACCCTCATTCAAACATTAAGCAGAAAGGAGGGAGGGCAATTACACAGGACACACTTTCATCGTTTAAGCATTTCTTTCTAAATACATGGATCAGATCTAGACAGCAGATTTGATACAATTTCTTAAAAAATACTTTTACACAACATTAAAAGGTATGGAAATGTAGATACACTTGCTCTTGTTACTGAGATTTATTCTGCCATTATCTTCTCTTGTATATTTAGGCAGTGGCAGTGGATAACTAGGCTAATCAAGTGAGTGTTAGAGCTGCTTCGATGGCGGAGAAGTCGTCAAGGAATAGATCAGAGTGTATGTAACGACCTGGCGAAAATAGACAATTTACTCCCCTTGACTGGTGTGTTTACATGAATCCAGCTTCACAAAGACAGGAACAGGGCAGAGCAGAACTCAGAAAGGCTGGGTGACAGGACATACCAGCCCAGGTCTTTTAATGAGCAACCAGAGAGAAGCATTGGCAGAAGGAAAGAAGATTAGATGCAAGTAAATTCAATTACGGCTGAGCCGCCATGGGTGACACTTCAAACTTCATCCTGTTAAGATGCGACGAGGCTGGAGCTAATACTGTGTGCTTCCAGCAGCCGGCACGATTTACATGGTGGCATCGTTGACTGTTCTGTAAAAAGAGAACGTTCTTCAGAATAATCTAGGTTTTCACATTAGGAAATAGCATTTACTGGGGTAATGAGGCAATACTAGCAGTTTTTTTTCCTGACACCATATTGGAATGTTCATAATGTAGCATCGCAAGGGGGAAGTTTGGCCAGGGGAGCTACTCATATTTACAGCATGTGCACACACAGCCTTAGTGGATAGTCACGGAATTAAAATCGTATGAAATTGCACAAGTTATCAGCTGGATGGTGAACACTAACAAACACAACATGCAGTATAACACAGTGTGTTATCTCAACCAAAAGCACAACATATATCTTTTTAACAACAAACAATCTAGCAAAGTAAAGACATCATTTTCATGGCCTGCTGTGGGAGCTCATGGGTAGGCAAATGAGAGTGAGGCTAAAATATTTACAAGTAGTTTAAATTTGGCATTACACGTATATGCCATGTCACTGAATATAAACAGATTGTTCAAAATGAACAGAAAATGTATTCTAAATACATACATGTATGAACAGAACAGAACAGATAAGAATAGAACAGATAAGAGCAGAATAGGGTAGAACTGAAACAGAATAGAACAGAACAGAAAATAATAAAACAGAACACAATAAAATAGAAAAGAACATGAATAGAACAGAATAGAATATAGAATAGATATAAATAGAATAGAATAGAATAGAATAGCATAAGAGAGAATAGAATAGAACAGAACAGAATAGAATAAAATGGAATATAATAGAATAAAAGAGAATAGAATATAACAGAACAGATTAGAATAAAAGAGATTAGAATATAATAGAACAGAATAGAATAACAGAAAATAGAATAGAACAGAACAGAATAGAATAAAAGAAAATAGAATAGAACAGAACAGAACAGAACAGAACAGAACAGAACAGAACAGAACAGAATAGAATAGAATAGAACCTCTTGCACTGTCATTGTATACTGCAAAATGAAATTCAGTATAACAGCCTTCGTGGTTCTCACTGTGCAGAAAGAAAGATCATTTAGTAGAACAGTATCATAAAATATTGAAAAATAATTGAAAAACATAAGAAAATATTACAAGGAAAACACACACACACATTTGAATACTCATATGCAAGCAGTCACACTTAAACTGGTTTAGAGTACTGCAGTTTTTGTATTGGTTGGTTGTACTGTACATTGACTTGTACTAGATACTAGAACTAAATACTGCATCAGAAGGTGAACTATTCTGTTAGAAACTACATCAGTTACTCAATGTCCCAGTGTTTATATAATTAATAAATAGATAGATAGATAGATAGATAGATAGATAGATAGATAGATAGACAGACAGACAGACAGACAGACAGACAGA
>JAOVVF010000048.1:1694259-1704267 GCA_028565595.1 Duopalatinus emarginatus
AAAAAGGGTTAAGGGCCTTGCCTAAGGGCCCAATAGTGGCAGCTTGGTAGTGCTGAAGCCTGAACTCCCAACCTTCTGATCAGGAACCTAAAGCATTAACTTTCGAGCCACCAAACATACTAAAACATGGCTGGACAAGCACAATATCGCTTTTCATTTGTCAGTGGGTAAGATAACCCAGTCAGCAAATTTCCTTTAGCTTAGATATGACCCACATTTGGGATTGAATGACAACCCCAAATCAAGCCTACGCTGTACTGCCAAAGGCATATAGTTACACAATATTACATGTACTAGGTGTCAGCCAAATCAGAAAATTTCACATGTATAGCCAGACCAGCCACACAACAAAGTCATGTCTCTCAGAGATATGGTAGAAATGGCTTAAAAGCTCAGATCTGTGTGCTATGTTGAACGTTTAGACCAAGATATGAAACATTTACATTTTAATCAACATAATCAAATTGACTTGGAAAGGAGTGTGATTTCCTCCACCACGCCATTGTACTGCACAAATGTTTTTCATGACATTATATATCCTAAAAATGATCTAATTCTAAGCATTTATGTAAACTCTGCTATAACTCTGTCATATATTGCAAAAACTAAAGTATGCGGTTATACAAGCTGTGTACAATACACAAGGACTTAAAGGCAGCACTTTATAGTAAGTGTGTATTTTTTTAACAGTGAGAGTCTGTAATGGATGTGTACATGCTGAGAAGTAAATGGAAGTGGAGGCAAAAATACAGAGCATACCATACTGTACTTAACAAACTCCATTAGTTGGAGGATACGCTTGTTTGCTAGTTGCCACTTACTGAGTACGTCAGCCAAGTTCCGTCAGTTACAGGCTTGGTTGGTGGCAGGTTTTTGAAGCCATTAAAGGTTTACAACAAGACAACCAGATGCCCATTAGGGATTTGCGCATCTTCCACATTCTATATAATGAGTGTCCTACTTACATGCTGAGGCTTTCAAATCTGAGATGACATGTGTGAACCACTGTTCCAGGGGGCTTTTAATTAAAACTATCAGAGGGCTGACAGGGAAAAAAAATACTGATTAATGGGGTTCGACTTCTATTTCAGATCTCGTTTTCAGGAACCACATTCGGGTTTAATTAGACCCAGACGGCAGAAAGCAGCTGGATGTTTCAGATCAGCCACAACCTTCTGAGCTAGACATATGTCATCTTTTGACACAGTCCCCGCCGTTTACTTATTTATATTTTTTCCCGTAATCATCTCTTATGGACTTACAAAAAAAAGTACTTGATGCAGATGTTTGGGGTGAATGCTAAGATTTTGGAGCAGGAAGAGCAATACGATATGCATGCTGATATTCCTACCTGTGCCGCCTTGCTGGGATATGTATTATTTAGTTCCTGTATTGTTCTTTCATGGATAGGTGTATGATGCACTGCAAATCCTTTGGGGGAAAAATACCATAATTACCATAAGAAACTGTACACTTGTATATATATATATATATACTACATTATATATGGTAGACATAGGGTATGAAATCTTTAACATATTCAAAAGTAAGCCTGTGTGTATTGCATGTAGATTTATGTTGTATTAAATGTGTAAACCAGCTTATACTGAGTATTCAACTGGATAGCAGTTTTTACTGTATACTGACAATTTTCTAAGTATTTTAACGTAGAATTTTCAGTTCATAAACATCATGAATCACTGCGCTGCCTAATGTTTGTCCTGCTTATCATGGAAATGCTACCATCTGCATAAATTGATTCCATTTTCTCCTGCTAAAAACAATGCACACTGAAAGAACCACAAAATAAATAAGATTATGATACGCTTCAAGGATGAAAAAAAAAAAACCACTTGATCTTTGATCAATTGCTCTGTAAGGTGCCTACATCTGTCTCCTCAGTAATGTGCAGCAGCTGAAACGGGAAACTCCCACGGTGCATCCTGCAGAACACCACACGAGTGCCTTCCCACTGAGTGAACACTTGCTACAGACATGCTGCAAATGTCTCACAGTACTCACAAATCACTGCTACAACACCGCTAACTGGCCGCGGATGAAATTTAAATGCAAGACTATTAAAACGAACATGCAGTAAAAATCCAATTTATATGGTCTACTCAAGCAGATTATACTATAAATATCATTTCTTTTATCGATTGTAATAGCACAGTGCTGGTTCTGTGTTTCTATACTTGTATCAATGTAACCAGTAAACATTCACCAATAGGCTTGTATGGTGGACCTACATATACAAAACATTTCAACTGTAATAGTTCCTGTGTTTTTTTGGAGAAACAGGACAATTGTCTCCATTCGGTTTCCCACACACTTATTTGGCATTTGGTTGAGTTTATTACAGAGTTGTAATAATGACTTCTTTAAACTTTTATACAAATCTATATTGCAATTACTACCAAAGTTATTGGACACATATACTTTACACTATATGGCCAAATATATGTAAGTGCTTGACCATCAAATTTTAGATTTAGTTTCCCATTGAGCTTATAATAACCACAATCTTCCACCAGATTTTAGAGTGTAGCTGTGTGGATTTGGCCACATTCAGAGCATTAGTGAGGTCAGGCACTGATGGTCTGAGAAGGTCTGGGATCTGCAGTCAGTGGTCCAGTTCATCCCAAACATGTGCGGCTGAGGTCAGGGCTCTGTGCAGGACACTAGCTCTTCAATTCCAACCTTAGCAAACACTATATGGCAAAAGGTTTGTGGACACCTGACCAACATACCCATCTAGTGTCTAGGTGTCTAGTGCAAAACCCCATTCTAGTTTAAGTCTCTTTTGCTATAATAATAACCTCCACTCTGTAGAAAGGCTTTCTAATAGATTTTGGTGATTTTGTGGCTATAGCAATTTGACCACATTCAGTTCCAAGACCATTAGTGAGATTTGGCACTGATGTTGGGTGAAGAGGTCTGGGGTGTAGTTGGTGTTCCAGTTCATCCCAAATGTGTTCACTGGGGTTGGGGCCAGGACTCACGAAGGTCACTTGATGTTCCACTACAACCTTGGCATGCCCTGTCTTGGGCATGGGACAGTGTCATGCTGGAACAGGTTTAGGCCTCTTAGTTCAAGTGAAGGGAAATAATAATGCTCCAGCATACAATGACATTTCTCATACATCTAACTTTGTGGTTGCTTTTAACACAGGATGTGATGGTCAGGTGTCTGACCTTTGAAATATAACATACAGTAAACTATACTGTATGTGTGTTATAATAACACTTATAAATAAGAATTAAGAACTGTCATAAAACCCAAGGAACACCTATGAATAAATGTAAATCTATTTATTCAGATTAAATATACTGGAACAGAAAAAGGTAGCATGAGTGTGGACTTTACTGTGTTCTTCTAAGCATGAAAATCACTCAGTCTGAGCAATTATGCCACAAGAACTCCAGAGCTCATATAATAGAGGTCTATAAATAAATAAACAAAACTCTCTCAACAACCAGAAGGCTATGTGGGTGGAAAATGTGCGAGGGTAGTACGAAGGACACCGACAACAGGCTGCAATAACCTTCAACAGAAATTCTGTCCCTACAGAGAATCACGTCCAACGTCCAAGAACTCCAGCTGGAACATGAGCACAAAAAAAAAAAATCAAGACTTTGTTTAGTACTCCAGGTATTAGGCACACTGATGCCCCAGTAGGTTCCCTTGAGTTTGCTAGGTGTCAAGAAGAACAAAATATTTATTAAGAGCTGAAATGCTCACATTATTTAGAGAAATACTAATAGAAGATAAAGTAAATAATAAAAGATAAAGTTTTAAGTAATATTGTCATACTATCTTGGTGCCAGAGTTTTAGGCTAAATAACGTCCATGTATTTTAAAGTATATACAATGAACATTCCTGTAGCATCATTTTAAGCATCGTTTGTACTCCCAACCTTGTTTCTCTAAAATTACATCAAATCCTTATGCGCTTAATCCCTTGGTGTCTTGGTACTTGCCATATTTACACCATGACCTAGTACTGTAGAGTTTTTAGCACATGCTTACCTCACTGATACGTAAATCTACAGCTACTTGCTGTAAATGTGGATGTAAAAGTTGTGAAAGGAAGAGTTGAGCACGCAGCAGGGACAGTGCCTTGTACTAGAAGAGGGCAGTTAACTGCATGGTGGAGAAAGGATGCAGCAAAGGAGAGGAAGGAGGGAAAGAAGGGTAGGGTAAAAGAAAGCTGCAATGCAGGGGAAAAGAACTTGTCATGGTTTTTCCAAGGCCATGTGGACTGGACCTTTAGAATTGCTGCCTAACCCGAAATCAATAGAGATTATGTGGGTGTTAGTATTATGGAAGGAGCTTTATTCAGACTTTGCAGCATTACCCGGCTCAAAGGCTCTCGGCAGTGGTACGAAATGACCCATGCTTACAAAGTAAAATAGAGCGTAAATGTTTTAGTCAGTCTTATTTAAGGTAATGTTGATAATCAGGTCATAGTCATAGCTAGGGTCAGTGTAGTTATTTGTTTGTTCGTATTATATTTGCTCTCCACAGGGTTGACAAAAGCAGTGACTATGATGTAGAAAGGTGGAATGTGTAGAGTAATTGTACTGTGTAAATGTGTTACTATATTAAATTATTATTATGGGGTATTTATACTTAAATATGGAATAAACTTACTTAAAGCAAAACTCATTTTATTATTTTATTCCTTACAAATGTCTTCTTCTCTCATCTTGCTAATGACTGTACACTGTTAATTTTATAAAAAATGAAGTTTAGTATACAGTTATTTCAGTTTAGCAAAACAATCAAGCGCGTTTTTAGTCCTGTCAGTGTCAGATTTTGTTCTGTATTTCAGTGGGAGAGTTCAGCATTATTGTAAAAGACACAGCAGTCCAGCAGAGTAAAAAAAAACCCAGACAGGGGTCAAAGATGCTGATGTCAGGCTAAATATAGATCTGCATTAAATTATAAACAAGGAAAACAGGCCAAAAGGTCAGTGTTATATATAGAATAACAGACAGTCAGACTGATAAGTGCAACATAGTGGGCAGAAATATGTAAGACTGACCAAATGCGTTGTTTTTTTTTACCTCTAGGTTTAATACTTGCAAGTGTGGTATTTAATTAATTCTTGGTTTAATTTATTGTGCACAATAATGCATCTGATTGCATGATGAAGTGCTGTTTGTTTTTATTTATTGCATACACAGTGTGCACACTCTCAGTTGTGTGTAGATAGTAACTGGGTCAAGTGACCTACATCCTCAAAACCAGGTTACAAGAACTTTGAAAGTTAGTTGAAGTTAGGAACGTTAGAATTTTGGCCTTTTTGGCGTTGCGAGACGTCCTAGCGAGGAGCTCGGAAATGATTTTTCTGATGAAGATGGATCACTTGTCAAACAAAGCAGATGCTCACAGATGTAAAAAGGTTGTAGGTTTAATCAGACAATGTGGTAGAATCAGAACCAGACCATATAACAACCTGGGAGCAAATCAGAAAGCAACGGTACCAGACATGGACAAAACCAAAGGGGAAACCCTAGAAAAGGCCAAAACCAGAATACAAACACAATCAGGCAATCAAAACAAAGGGCTAATCCAAAAGGGCAAAAACAAGGTCATACACAGAAGAGCAAATGGGAACAGACCGCTCAGTACACAACAAGAAAGGGTTCACATTACTTTACAAAGACAAAGAGTTACAAACAGGTTTAAATAGACAGAGGCAAATGAGGAACAGGTGACAAGATTAGTACTCAGGTGATGATGAACGTGAGAACTGGTCCTGATTGATACGGTGACCGTGATGTCAGACTGTGAGGGATTCTGGGAAATGTAGTGAAGTGAATCACCAGAGGTAGAGGGAGAACCAGGAAGTGTGAAAGTAGAAAATGAATATATTTAATCCAAACAGAAACTTGCTGTTCTACAGAAACAGAAACATGCTATTCTAAACTATTTTAATTAAATTGAACTGAGTAAAATAAAAACAAATAAATATAAATAATAAATAATAAAATAAATGACCTGACTTTTCATAACCTGGGTAATTATTTAAAAATATTTTTTTTTTAAATACATATCCCATTCCAAGTAGGAAGGGTTGTTCACTTCTAAAACAATAAATCATTAAAACATGGCAGTCGACTGGAGAAAGTTTTTCTCCTTCAGGTCACTGCAACTGAGCTGTTTCTAATCTGCAGTGTTTGAGGATTTGTTCATTTACATTTTTCTTAATCTTACTTAAAGTAACTTTTTATCTGTTTGTAGCTCTTTAAATCCTAGTCTAACCCATACGTTAGACAAGCAGAATCATAAAAATATACTATGGATAATTTTTATTATCATAGAAATTAAATGTTTTAATTTATATGATAATAAAATAATTCATAGTATTCATAGTGTAGTAGTTTTTTTAACATAAAAAATGTACAAAATATGCTTTATAAATTATTCAATCCTCAGATTAAATAAATATTCAGTTCGTGTTTGACAGATGATTGACAGAGGATTCTCAGACTGTTTTTCACACATTAAAGCTTTTAGTTGCATTTTTAATTAAGCATAAATCTGAAATAATAGCTCCAAAATCATGCCTCTTTATACCTTCACTTTAATATGAACAACATGACCAGTTCTAATAGTTTTTTCTTATATTCTTCTTTTCTTTATTCTTTTCTGGATGTCATATTTATTAACCATATGAGGCTATTTTTTATGGTAGCTGTGTTGTTGTTATATATATATATATATATATATATCCTAGTCCTGAGCTGGGAATCTAGCCTTTAGCTTATTAGTGTGTGCCGTGTGACCGGACAGCAAGCGATCGGACAGTGACGAACCATTTGCTTTCATGAGTCTCACCTGTAATGCCAGTCACTGTGCCAGCTAAAAGTTGTTGAGTATGAGCATAAGCTATATATTTGTGACATAGATGTCAAAAGTTTCTAGAGATTTCAGTAGAGTTAAAGTTAGAAAATAACTAGAAATTGGGGAAAAAGTGAACTGGGAAGGTAATTAGTTTTTTTGTGTAAAATGTATATAAATTGTAGTGAGTAGGTTCTGTTAGATTTAAAATGACTAGATGTGTTGGATAGGTTACGATCTACAAACCCACTATGATCTAAATCATAATAATTAACAAGCATAGACATTAGCTCATTTGACTTCTCATTAAATTGCGACTATAAGATTTGTTTGCTATGCGTACTATTAATGTTAAATGTAAACGATGCTCTAGACATTGAAGTGATGGTAGTGGTTAGACTTTTTGACACCACTTCTGTTGACTTTGCCCTAACTAGTGGCACCCACAGCCAGGATCTGATGTAGTCAAAAGCACCTTTCTCATCTCCACTGGCCTGTCCCTCCCTCCTCTCCTATCCTGTCCTGAACCTTGTTATAAGGACATCCATAGAAGTGGAAGTGACATATCGCAGCTCAGGGTAGAAATGCAGACTGAAAAAAGCATCTGCCTTCTTTCTCGGCCAAATAAATTGGCAGCACTGACAAGGTTGTTGCCTCGAAAGAACACTTACAGCTGCATTATGCTTCCTCATTATATTTGTAGAAGGAAAAAAAATACAGACAGGGAAAGAGAGTGGATGCAGGTAAGTGCAGGTACCTTTTGATTCATTCACCTTAATTGGATTTTAAATGACTTGTCTGTTGTGGTGGGTGAGTGACTGGTCTAAATAGAGACCTGAGACATGAGGGAAGTATGATCATGTAGAGTTATCATTCATTACCCCCCTCCCCTCCCTCCCCCGCCCTCACTCTCTCTCTCTCTCTCTCTCTCTCTCTCTCACCTACTCACTGACAATCAAGCCTGTAGTGGCCAATTTGGGTCATCAAGGCATTTCATTCCTGGCCAAGTATTGATGAATCGACTTCATAAGGCAGTGAGACAGCTCACATTTCTTCTGTAGTAATCAATGCCAAAATCCATTCTTTCAACCTCATTTGGACACAACAAATCCATGGGCCCGGTTTTCCTGAGCACAAGGCAGATGTCAACAGGAAATTATCCTGCAAACACATATCTGCTGCTTGATACCTCAGATGCAGCGATGTCTAGGTTTCATCTTCAGTCGGCCAGATAAGCCACAGTCCAGAGCTTGCTGGTGTATTTACAATCCCCTGTGATAGTATTGGAATATATTAAGGCCAGTCCTGTTGTTTTTGCTATTCAGCGAAGACACATGTGACTGACAGGTGCTTATTTTTTTTATTTATTTTTATACACTATTTCGGTTTATTATACAGCCTGTTGAATGTATTGTTCAATATACAGACCTTATAATAAATTAAATAGTGCAACCCTATAATTTACTAATTTTCATGTTTATTGTTCAGATGAATGACACATTTAAGGAAAATCCAACATGTTGTTGGGCTACAATGAGCCACTAGATTTCAGGAACTGTACTGGAAAGATGATTATTCCAAAAATTTCAAATGTTTGGATGATAGCAGTCAAGAGCACTGTCTATATCACTACAAAAAATCACTACATGGCATATGATTTACCACACTGTTATACTGATCGCATTTATTTCAGTAACTCTCTTGACCCATTGCATGCCAGGAAAATGCCCCTGCATATATAGCTAGCTGGTTTTCTTTTACTTTGTCACATGCCTGTTTAATATATTATGCAGACATAACGTCTTACTGCTATTGTGATAAAGATTATTATAACAATAAGTCAGTTTGTTTATCAGCCCTTTATGTACTACACTGTTATACATGTTGTACATGTTATACATCTTGTTATACATGTCCTACTGATACAAAAAAACAAGAATTGGCACTCTCCTAGAGCATTAATCTACAAGCTCTGGCTTTCCCAACCCAACTCGATGTCATTATGTCCTGACCTTGCTGGACTCACTTCTAATTGATACCGCAACCTCGACAGCTTGTCCTAAGCCCAGCCATTTTGGCAAGCTCCCCATTACTGCAAACACAGAACGCATTTCATCCGCCTGTATGTTCACTGTGCCTCAAAATGCAGAATGACAGTGAACTGCAGTGTGCCTGGGGCAGAGACCTGGCAGCATAGGCCATAATATATGTCAGATGTGTTCAAAATGCCACAAAATCAAATGAATACCGGAGTCCACTCCCACTGAATAATTCAGAGCAAGCTCATTACCCATTGTGCTTGCCATGCTCAGACATCACCGAAATCTTCATCTGACCTCAGTGCAACATTTACAGCTGTGAGTGTCGCCGGTTTTCTCAGCAGTGCCGAGATTTTCCTGTTGGATAACAACCTCGAGCATCTTATTTAAAAATGATATAAAATAAAATAATGGATTATGTGAGCTGCAGGTCTGTAGGAGTGAGTTCATGGGAGTAAATTGAACTCAATAGGAGTTCATTTAATACTGTTGATTTTGCTGTGCATATTTTTTAAAGTTTTAAATAGAGACATCATAAAGAGAGAGATAAAAAGTGCATAATCTAACATCCAGTACAGACTGTGTCTTATTTACTTTCCTATGTTCCTACAAGATCAATGAATGAATAAATGGATGAATGAATGAATGATGTTATATAACCAGCTTTTGTTTTTATGTCTTGAATAGAAATGCAAAAAGCAACACCTAGTAAACTGTAATTAAATGTTATACTTTTATTTTAATTTTTATTTTGACTAATCCTTCACACAGTATGTATTTTGATTTAGCACAAATGCTCGGTATGCAAGGAAGAAATCCATAAGATGCGATTTTATTAAAAAAAAAAAAAAAAAGGTGTCGTGTTTTATTCCTCTTATACCAGAGGTTGCAGCTTTGTTACATTTAATAATGAGCAACAATCAGTCGAATATTTTTTCTCTTCCATAAAGCTAATAAAATTTTTTAAATGCGGCTATTGTTATAGAGCAGGGGTTTTCAACCTTTTGCAAGCTGGGCCCCCCCAAAGCTGGTCCCACACCCACTACACCACCTTGCATAGATAGATAGATAGATAGATAGATAGATAGATAGATAGATAGATAGATAGATAGATAGATA
>JAOVVF010000048.1:1712326-1726384 GCA_028565595.1 Duopalatinus emarginatus
ACCTAAAAATAAATTGATTTACACAACATGATTTACACAACAATTCAAGGGCCATTTATTATATGACAATCTTACATTATTAGCTGGTTGCATAACCCAGGTCATTACTTGGTAGAACTACCTTTGGCTGTAAGTCTGCTGGGATGTGTCAATCAGCTTTGCACATATGCATTGTGACATGTTTGGCTTCTTTTTGGCAAAATTGTTCAAGTTCTGTCAGATTGGACGAAGAATATTGGCACAGTGTTCTTGCCACAGATTCTCAATCAGATTGTGATCTGGGCTCAGACTGGACATTCTAATACATTCAGCTTTATGGTTTTGTGACCACTCTAGAGTAGCTCTGGTAGTATCCTATACTTAGGAGTGGGTTTGTGTTGGAAGGTGAACGTCTAGTATTTTGCTACATCCTTCTTGATCTCAACTCTGTCTAGTTTCCCAGTCCCTGCTGATGCTTTCCACCAAACTCCAGACCACACAAACATATGTTTGCTTAGTCCCTAACATGTGATTTCATATAAGGTTGTTCAATAATGGCTGAAATGTTAGTAGTTAGGTCATTGTATGTATTTGCTATTCCAATTTTTTAATGCCGTACAGAGCAGCATCCTTATACCAAAGAGGAACTTAAGATAAGTACAGAGAAATATAACACATACAGTGATATAGATAAACTCTGTCAGATATACCCAAATCTTTGAGGACACATGACAATTATGCTCATATGTGGTTCTTCCCCAAACTGTTCCTGCAAGATTAGGAGAACACAATTATATACAGTATCTTTGAATGCTTTACCTGAACTAAGCAGCTCAAACATGTTTTAGCATGACAATATCCCTGTACACAATGTGAGCCACATAAAGACAGGGTTTGATGAATTAGGTGTAGAGAAAATCCAGTGACCTGCACAGAGCCCTCACCTCACCCCTACTGAACACCACTGGGATGAAGCGGATCCACTACTACACCCCAAGCCTTATCACCCACCATGACCTCACTAATGCTGTTATGGCTAGATTAGCTCAAATTCCCCTAGCTACACTACAAAATCTACTGGAAAGCCTTTCTAGAAAAGGTGACGTTATTATAACAGCTAAAGGAGACTGAATCTGGAATGGGATGTTCAGCAAGGATATATGAGTATAATTGGCCAGTTTTCCACATATATTTGGCCACATAGTGTAGATTGAAATAATAAAAGACAATAAATGATACTGGTATAAACAGCAACTGACACACATTTTGCAAAAAGGTTCTAAAAGTGTCACTTTTTAAGGGAAAAAAATTATTTTAAGTAACAAATGGTTTCGCTTTAGACCCACACAGGTATTTATGAACAATAATGGACAAGCATTAAACCACCCATTATTAACTAAGCATTTAGACATTTAGACTAATAAATAATACATAACAAGAACAGTAGTTGTTATTATTATGAAGATTTATTATTATTTGGTGAAATATTTCGTATTTGTTTCCATGGCAGATGCAGACCTTTGTGTCAGCCTTGATGATTGTGACAAGAAAACCTTAAAAAGCGATGGCTGGATCTTTAAGAGGTCTCACGCTCTTTCCCCTTCCTACTCCATCCACATTCATCATCTAAGAGAAAGACAGGAGTGGACTTTATCATTGGAAAGAACCAGGACATTTCCTTCAGTGCCTTATGGAACATTCTGAGAATCACTCGAATGTAAGCTCATCATGGTGACATCCCATTGCTCCAATAACACGTGAAACACACATGAAGGAATGCCATTGCCATCTGTGAATGAACTCTTGAACTGCATAACTCCATGGAAATCGAGAAACAAAGCCATCACTTGTGACCTGAGCACATTCAGAAGAGCCAGACTGGAAACTGTGTTGGAGACAGCGAGTCTCATGGTATTGGTACGCTGCTGGACTTGGTTATCAATCGAATCTTAAAAAAAAAAAAAAATGCTTGTACGTCATCAACTGTAAATTTGCTTTCACAATCACAGTAACTGATAAAAGCATTAATTTATCAAATTTTCAATTCTTTCTAATGGAAATCACTTAATGTGAGAGACTGAGATTATATGCTGTTACTTGAGTAGTGTCATTGTTTATTAGTTTCTTCCTTTTTTCTTAATTTGATGCTGCTGATTTGTCAAATATTTAGGAAAATTCTTATGAAACAGACCCCAGAGAAGCAAGTTACATAAACCACCTGGCTGAAAGTAAATGCACATTGTGTATAATTAAAATGTGACCAAAAATATACGATGAAAAAACAAAAAGGTGAGGACATGTGCAATCACTTGACACAACTCGACACTCACTTTAAATACACTTTAGTTACAACCTTCCAAAAACATGTAAGTCTGCAGTATTTCAATAAATTTACATGGATTTCTTTTAATAACTGTCTATTGTACAAGAAACCGAAGCTCCGGTACAGAATATGGATCATCTACTTGTAGATAAATTGCAATCCGTGAAAAAGGATATGGCTTTTAAAATGTAGTATTTGAGTACCTTGCAATTTTCTCAATATACGAAACATTTAAATAAAGCTTTGGGTTTTAGTTTCATTTCACCATCATTTTAGTGTTGGATGACCTATTTAGTAAAATAGCGTTAATAACGACATTTAAAATAGATTTTTAAATGGTGTTAACAGGGGTAATCTTAAAAGCTTAGCACATTTACATTTTGCTGTTACACTTTCTGTTTACTATAAGAAAAAAAAACTGTGATTCTGTCGGATTCAGGAACTCGAAACAATCCTGAATTCATGGAAAGATAGGTTTTTATATAGAAAAGAATTTAAAGAGGAAGTAAGCTACTATGAAGAAATGTACATTTGTTAAATCAAACTTTCTAGCCGCCTGCAGGATTCACAGTTGAGTCGAATTCCCACTTTTTTTTTAAATCTGCATGAAAAAATTTGTGATTGCCTATTAAGCCCTGAAACTTATATCTTAGAAAGGTCAAGAGGAGTAAGACAATTCTATTTGACATTTTACCCTTTCTTCCATTCTGTTTTTGCACCTCAGCCCAGAGAACCTTAGCAGGCATCCTAGTGACGAAAAAAGACAGAAATGCATGCATGGGTCTAATTTACTGAAACCTCTTTAGTGAGGCCTTGTACAAAGTATTTTAATATATTTTGTAAATAAAACCCATTAAAAAATCTTTTGGTTTTTTTTTTTAGCATATAAGTTAAACAGCTGTGGCACTACCGTTTTACAAATAAGGAAACCTACCTGTCATTTTCTGACAACTGATGATAATTGAAATCCTGTAGATCGCTTTTGTTAATGGAGGGGAAAATGTTCAAAGCTATGTTCAAGCAGTGTTAGGTAATCTAAGCTGCTGTATCAGACCCTCCAATAACAAGTACCATAACTATGATATTTCTATTTGTAATAACATATTAATGGTTTTTTTTTATTTAATATGAATTTTCTCCACATGTAGTCGACTAACTGCAACGTTTGCCCCTTTTATTCATATGTTGTTGCTGTTAAATAGACCACAGTAGCTTCATCTTTTAGGATTTCCTGGCTGAAGTGAAAGCGAAAGTAAAGTAATTGACCTAATGTGCTTGCACACAGAGGAATCTGACCTCTGCATTTAACCTATCCATGCACACTAGTGAACACACTACTACGGGCAGTAAAAACAATTATCTGGAGCAGCGGGCAGCCCCTATCAATGGCACTCAGGGAGCAGTTGGGGGATTAGTTTCCTTGCTTAAGACCACTTCAGTTGTGTCTTGTTGGTATGGGGAATTCCAGAAATCCCAAACATCTCCAATGCTGAACTGATACCACCAATGATGCCCCATGACTGTAGTATATTTATTAACATTTCCTAAATACCTTTTGTTAAGGCTCCGTAGAACACGTTGTCATTTGGTCTTGACTGATTGTGTTCATGTTTCTGGTTATATTAATATAAATATTATATATAAAATTGGTTTTATTGCGGATGAACAGAACTACATAACCGCTCCACATTGTACCTGAACAGCAATTCTTCAGCATTCTCACTCACACTGACACAGTGTAACACCATCATTATTAACTTTTTTTTATCTTCAACACACTTTTCTGTCCAAGACAATGCTCGAGGGCTCCATCACTAGAAGATTTTCCAAGACAGGTGATTTTTTTCACTTAAACCTGGAGAATTTATATTGATATCCATTGTGGTGGTCAGAAGTTCAAGGCACGTCAGCGAAAAAGACAATCCACAATTATTACAATTCTCTGGGGTCTTACTGACTTGTCTGTGAAATTATTTGGTCGAAATGTTGCATGGAACATATACTACAGGTGCCTTTTCACGCTGTCTAAAACAGCTCTTTCCAAATGCTAAGTTTTAGTGCCTGTTGCTTTAAATGATAATGCTAGGGAAAGCTGGTGCGTCAATAGGAGTGCATGACTGCAGCTAGGTAAATAGACTTTATCCACTCAAGTCTTCTGTCCTCTGAGACTGGGAGCAGATGAAGTAATGTGTGCTGGTCTTATAATATAATCAACAACTTCTCTTAAGTTAACTCTTTACTGGAGGAGTGATGTTATGCTAATGAGGGCCCCATGTGACGTCACAAAGGGTGCAAATCTGAACGGCTTGTTGGAGTCCATATTTTCTTTTCTAGATAGCCCACACAAAACTGACTAGGTTGTCTAATTTCAGTTTGTGGGTTGGTAGGCTCTTCAGATACACAAATGAATGTACACAAGAACTGAAGAAGTGTGTTTTTTATAATATGTCCGCTTTAGGATACAGTAAGGAATAAAACACTTTGAGATTATAGGCTGTTATAGGAAAATAATCAATGCCTGGATGGCGTGATGCTATTACTATCCAAATGTAGATTAGTTTCTAATAATAGCACATCACAAAGTGTTTAATGCCTCGTATGACTTTATCTGTTTATAGTTACATTTACAATGTAGAACATCTTTAATATATTCCTGTTATGACTTATGACAGCATTATGACAACATGATGCTTATTATGTTACACAGAAGTCAGTGTAACAAGTCAGTCCTTTGTCCTTACCAGTGGTGGATGAAGTACCCAAACCATGTAGTTAAGTAAAAGTACAGATACCCAAGGTAAAATATTACTGCAGTAAAAGTCCTCTGTTTAGATATAGTACAAAGTACAAAGTACAAAAGTATTTACCTTCAAATGTTCTTAAATATCAAAAGTAAAAGTATTATGATTTACAATGGCTCTAAGATCTTGGATTAAGATTTACTGGCAACTTAGTTACAAGTTTAGGTTTAATTTAAAAAACTGTTTTCTCTACAAAAAGGAAACTTTCCAAGCATTAACCACATGTGTACAACGGCCTGGGTGGGCAGGGCTTAACTTCAACAGCCAATAGCTGTCTAGATCCCGCCCAAACGTAAAAATAGGTCCAAAAGTTTTGTGCAGCAAAAAAGGAAATCCGTGCAGCAAAAAGCAAAATCTGTAACCGGATATAAAGTTTGCACACCAGAAACTAAAATTTGTAACTCTTAAATGAGATTTTGTGATTGACAATGCGCAGATTTTGTTTTTTGGTGCGCAAAACTTTTAATCCTTAAAAGTCGCCATACTACTATCTCATGTATTTCCAAAAAAAAAGTCACTTAAATAGGGCCAGGGGTGCTGTGACAAATTTTACTTTTCTTTCATTTTCTTTACCGCTGGAACTCGACCCTGCTGCACTGATGGGATAACTATGTCCAGCCCAACCCACTGTTAACAAAGTGTGTGCTGTAACCTGATTGGTGTGATTACGCGTGTCTTTCATTTTGAAATGATCCATATTTTATGCGCGCATGAGACAAAAGTAACGACAGATTGCTCATAATGTAGTGGAGTAAAAAGTAAGATATTTGACTTTCAAATGTAGTGAAGTTAAAGTAAAAGTCCCCAAAAATAAAAAAAACTCCAGTAAAGTACAGATACACAAAAAACCTACTTAAGTACAGTAACCAATTACATTTACTTCATTACTGTCCACCACTGATCCGTAAGACTTAACGATACAGCTTTACTCCGACTATTACAAAGCATTGACACTGGAGACTCCTTCCCAAATTTTCTCTTTACAGTAACCTTCACAAATAGACGTTTTTCTAATCTATCTATGTGATTCAGACACCATACAAGTCCCTGTGTAACTGCTTACTAAGGAAATAATATAGTGTCAGAAGGAACGCATTAGCATAATCGTGTGATTTGAATTACAGCATGAACTACTGTCAGGGCTGCTTAACGAACACCAGTGTGACCAATAAAATCATTTACTTCACAGCGCTGTTATTATATATGCATTGGGTGTTCAAATCAAACAAAATGAACATCGCAAGTGTAATAGAATCATGCCTAAGGAAGCTTATTAGAATTATGGATTAATCACTTATACACCAAATCTAAATCTCCACAAATGTTCACCAGTCCTTTTCTCATAGATCTACTCTGGCCACTGAAAGGATTCAAATCCCCTCAGGTCTTCCACACCTTAATGTATTATAGGTTTAACTTAAAAAGGAATAAATGTGCCTGTCATCCATCTATATCTATGATAACAAAGTAAAAGCAAGCTTTTAGGAATGTTTGCATATTTATTAAAAAGCAAAACTGATATTTATTATTTAGATATATATTCATATGCTTTGGCGAAGGCATTCCAGCTTGAGCTCAGGTGCATGCTGTTTGCTTTAATTACCTTTAAATGTCTCCAGAACCTGCCTGGAGTCCATCTGTGGCAAATTCAGTTGATTAGACATGATTTAGAAAGAGACACACAATTAAGTGCAAAGAAATTCCCAATAGAACTGCTATCACACTGTTTCCAGAAATAGATCTGGACAAGGGTATAAAACCATTACTAAAGCATTATATGTTCACAGAAACACACATATATCACAGAGCTTCAACCTTGTTAAAAGATAGGAACCAATCTTTGGATCCACCAGGACCCTAACTTCCAAAATCATTAACCAGGCTAGAAGGGTTTTGGTCAAAAAGGTGGGCAAGAACCCAACAGCCACTATAACAGAGCTCCAGAAGCCTTCTACAGAGATGAAGAAACCTGGGTGACACTCCATGAGTCAGGCCTTTTTGGTAGAATGGCTAGAAGCAATAACAGGCACTTAAAGGACTTTGGGAACATGGTAATGCCATCTCAACAATGAAACATGGTGATGGTGGCAGCATCATACTTTGGAGGCACATCTCAGCAGCAGGAACCAAAAGACTTGTAACAATTGATGGAGGGATGAATGAAGCCAAATGAAGTCTGAACTTTTCAGCATGACAACAACCTAAAGTTTACAGCCAAGTGTCAGTCATGACCTGTATTTATTTTTGATGGCTGTCATGGCTGAAAACCGGGTGCCATACAGTTATAGTATCCTGACACAGAGCGGCTGCTTGAGAGATGCAGGTTTTTTTAATTGACAGTACTATATCTATAAAACTATAACTTTAAAAAAAAATTCAGCTATAAATGCACGTGTATGCTTAAATTTCATAGCTTACTGAGGAGTTTTGATTTTCTTTCGAAGGCGTCGTTCATGCTGTGAAAATATTTCATTGCATCCTGCGTTTGCTTTAACCAAGTTGAATAGATTGAGACTTTTCTCATATCCTAAGATCAGGGTTTTTGCCTGCATAAATATCACACAGTTTGTTCTTCAGGCTGAAGATTCACGTTAGCATCTGTACCTGGGAAAACCTTGTCACTAGAATTGACCAGATCATTTTTATTGTTTACATCAGGTGTTTCTGTGGTTATGATTTTGGCCAAACAAATAAAAATTTGCTTTGGACAAAACAATACTCTTATTGTCCGTAATATCCTTTATCCCATGACCTAACATACATAACAATAAATATATTTCACCAGAATGACACTGAAATGCCTAGGCACTCTTCACACAAAGATCATGTTAGGTAAGGAGTCTGGTAACTATGACAACTTTGTGCTTGGCTTATACAACACTCTGGTCTGGTCAATCTACATTCTGCACTGAAATAGACAAAAGGTAATTCAGTTTAGCTTGTAATCACCTACCTGCACAAGCCGGAATGATTTTTTTAAGAGGACCCCCAAATTTCACCCCAATTTATTCTCCTACCAATTCCTAACCCCAACCAGCCTGCCTCTATCACATCACAGCTCCCATTTGTGAGGGTTAAAGGCTAATGGGGTTCCTTCGAAAATCGTAAAGCTAGCCAACCACGGTTTTTTGAACCTCTGCTCATGTTAGGTCATAGGGCAGCAAAACACACACTGAGGAAAACTTCATCCTTTCCACTTAAAGAACACAGCCAAATATTTCTCACCATGGCTCCCAGCTGGATGGCTGTGGGAAGCATCACAGAACAATGGACAAAAGAAACATCCTTGGGACGTTTTTAAATCTGTAACTAATGTGAATATTTGTGTGGACAGTTTCCTGAATATCCTGATTAGAAATCGAAATACTACAGCAAGTAATGGGGGCCTATCCATCACTTGGCCGCCATCTTGAAAGCTGCCATATTGGATCAAGGACAATTTTTTCCAGTGGAAGGGTGGCCCTGCCACTTTTAACTTTTAAAGTATAATCTGTAAGCAATGCTGATGTATCTATTTAACATAATCTAATGTACATGCCAAATGTCAATGTAAATATGTGTGTTCTCTGCATATGCCTTGAAATGTTGTTTTTTATAAACAATGTTAAACTGAGCTTTAAATTTCTAAGAAAACGTTTGATTGAAAAAACAATAGAGGGGCACTTTGAGTTGGGCCTATCTTATAAAAATTAGTTTTGGGGGAAACCACAGAATCATATTTATTACCCCATTAAAGTTTACTATGTGAAGACGTTTCCCAGGCCTCTACACATAACTGTAATGTAATTGACAAAAACATTTATTGTACAAAATGTGATACAGCATATACCCACAAACCTCCAGTTTTATGTTTCACTGGAAAGCGCCAGTGTTTTTACTTTTAATACTGTATATAGCTGCCTTTTAAAAGCATCCGTCCTGGTATTTGTATCATGATATTATTACATGGTATTGGATTGAACCTAAAAAGTGTTATCACCCATGTCTCACCTCCCAGCTGAGTGAAATGAATAACCTGGAGTGTGCACGATGCTCTCAGTAGAAACCCAAAAGTAATAAATACTGAGTTTCATTCACGAGCTGGAGAAGATACATCTATTCAGTAATCGGTTTTGAAAAAGCAAGAGTAGGAAGGGGTTTTGTTCTGGTCTGGTCTTTTTGGCCTGGTCTTTTGATCTCACCATCCTCCAGACTATTGAAATGTTCTTATTATGAACTTGATGTGCTATTTTTCCTTCCTTTATATCCATAATAAGACTTGGATAGGTCAGGGATTTTAGATCCTGACAGCAATCAAAAGTACACCTTTTCTGTGCTAGAAAAACTGGTACAGACAAGCTTAGTCAAAAAACACAGGCTGGCCATGGCTCCATAATGGTATGGGGTTTGTTTAGCCAGCATTCCTGTAATCCCTGGTATGTCTAAAACCATTTCTGAGAGGTGAAAATGATGTGTGCCTTTTTTTCCGAAGGGTTACACCAGTTCATGTCTTGATGCGTTTGGCCTTTTCTAATAGGACAATGCACAGACACACATGTCTAGAGTTGGTAAATTATGGTTAGAGGAACATTTATCTGATTTTGGGGTTTTGCCATTCCTACCTAAATCTCCAGATTTTAACATTTTTGAACACATCTGGAATGCAATGGAACGTGCTGTGGAACCCAAAAATCCTACACCTCAGAATACGACAGAATATATTTCTGCAAGCTTGTGGAGTCCATGCCCCATAGGGGACCCACCAAGTATTAGACTTGTCTCGGTATGAAGTGCACAAAATCCTCATTTGTATCACATCAGATATTATAATGCTTCAGATTTCAATTCAAACTGGTGGTTATGGAGAACAAGACATTACTCACTTTCATATATGCTGGTGTTACTGACTACTGCATTCACTGAGAGGTGGTGGTTGGTTCTTCACTTCTACTGGCCCTTCTATGGGCCCTTCATTCAAAGAAGCATGGAGATGTACAAACAGATAACATAACAACATAACCCACCGCTACTAGTAACATTACACTTCAGTTGTGGATGGGCAGCTAGATTGGCATTTTATTAACTGTTGAACCATATTATTATTAAGGGCCACAGAGAGGCCAAACCAAAACACCATGCCAAACACGCACCATGGCCATGTAGGGAATAGGGCCATGTGACATGTACATGATTTTAAATAAATAATAATAGGAAGATAAGCACTGTCACGGAAGGGAAAATATTCCTCATTATACCACAGTTAGTTCCGACCTTGTGATCTGATTGGCTGAGAGACGTTACACGACTGCAATTATTGCACGTTAACGGCACTGGGACCGAAGCGCTCCGAATATCACTCCGCCACATGCATACAGGCAACCCCATCAACGACGCCAGCGTTTACAAGCCGAACACCGCAGCCATAAAGTTAATAAAGTTAAATAAGGCAAAGCGTACTGCTAATATTTCCTCCTCCAGTGTGGAGCAGTCTGTACCTTTACTGTCTATGTACTGAAGATTTACTTTACTGACATGCAGTTAGTTGTTATAGGCAACCCGAAAAACCTGGAGTGAACTTTCAGTGGTCTGTGTCTTCTATTGATCAGGTGGAATGGATTCTTTCACGAAGCAACAGAAACAGCGCTGGGTGAACTAATATTTTATAGTAAATGTGGGGGGTCCAAACGAATAATTATAAAATGTGAAGGGGACACGTCCACTTCAGACTGAATGGTGGCGATGCCCATGTATATAACGCTAGATGATTTACAAGCGCCTCGTCTGATTGAACTATTTTACCTTGCGGAATGTTCATAAGCAAACCGATCGTATTTCCCGCCCTCTTTATCCTAAAATCCATCAATAAACGCTGATAATGGAACTCAAGAGAACGCTGGATAATACACTCGAGGGTTGTGCTATATTCTGAGATATCTCACCCCACCCCCCATGTATAATTGCTTAATTGTATATATTTTTGCTCATTCTTTTAAATCCATCATTCATTCATCTTGTGATTTTTTTTACCCTGGACAGGATCATATTATATCCAAAGCCTATCTAGTGGTCATTGCTCACTGGGCAGGAACACAGAGTCCATTAAAAGTGGGCGATTCTT
The DNA here is from genome assembly GCA_028565595.1 of Duopalatinus emarginatus. NCBI lineage: Eukaryota > Metazoa > Chordata > Actinopteri > Siluriformes > Pimelodidae > Duopalatinus > Duopalatinus emarginatus. The sequence goes on from JAOVVF010000048.1 coordinate 1,723,527, forward strand.
ATAATGGTATATTAGCACAGTGGAGCATAGTATAGCCTAGCAAATGTAGCACATCCTGCATTAAATACCAGTTCACACCACTGTATACAGTATACAGGTAGAAAAAGCAGGTTCAGTGTGTAAAAGTCCAAGTGAGTAACGTCACCAGGACTATTCACTAATCACTACTGTTTCCTGACACAAGCCTGGCTTTGTTTGTGGCTCTATAGATTTATTCTGTTTACACTTCAGTACAGGACTGAGGAGATAAGCGCAGTGCGACTGCCATCATGTCACTTAAATGTCAGACTTCCTCACCGGAGATGGATGAACTGTTTTGATATCTACGACTTATTTTATAAATTTATTCCTTAAACGGAGCAAGAGTCATCACCACAATCTGGCAATAAAAGACGAGGTACTTTGTCATCGTAGCATCGACTGGTGCGTTTTTCAGGCTATCAGGCTCGACGAGAGCGACCAACGGATAAATCTAACATGACACGTTTCCTCCAAATATATACCCTTTTACCAGAAAAACTCGCAGCACTTTATACAAAGCATGTCAGGGGCAAGCATATTGCATTATAACTGATGATAAACTGCTGTCCATTACCAGATTAAAGGACCAGGTTCAGTTAAAGTAACACTAGTAGTATACTAACAGGTTTTCAGTGATTGTCATGTCTATGTAGATGCAGTCATGTTGAAATGTGGTTATATATCCCAGGTTATATACAGAGTTTTATGCTCAACACTTCAGAAAGCTGCCCTATGTAGATGCACACTTCAGTTTCTACCTCAGTGCTCTTGACTGTACTGCAGTACTACTTGTTAAGCATTTTTGTCATTATATTTGTTCGTAACATGCTGATGTTAATAAACTATATGCACGTCTGATAATACGCCAAGTCAAATAAACCCTGATAGATTTTATTTCACACTGATCTCCAAAACATGATCCCCACTCACCTGGATAAAAAGAGAGCACTACAATCAAGAAAAACATCCCTACAAACTGGAAAACTGAAAATCTCATCAGCACGAGATATTGGACATCATATATAACAATAGAAATATTGTCTGCCTCTCATGAAATAACCAAGCTCCAACCATTAACCGCATACGCTTACATGTGACAAGCTAACACAACTAGAGTCACTCCAACAAACCACAGCCGTGGCCTAGTGGTTAGAGAACCGGTCTCGTGACCGGAAGATGGCGGGTTTGATCCCCACCCAGGGCAAGACATGACTGAGGTGCCCTTGAGCAAGGCACCTAACTCCCCTAACTGCTTCCGGGGTGCTGTGGTTTGGGGCTGCCCCCCACTCTGGGCAAGTGTGTTCACCGGTGTGTGTTTCACTGCACGGATGGGTTAAATGTGGAGGTCACATTCCTTCTGTGTGCAAAACACAGTAAGGCAAAATAGTTCACTTTCATTTCACTTCATTCTTTCACACCACAGTCAGTCAGTCAGTATCCTATCCGCTTAGTCCATCAGGGTCGTGGTTTGTCCAGAACTCACCCAGGCGCACGATAGAAATGCGCCATGAACCAGGCACCAATCCGACACAGGATACAACATACAACACAATTAGCCTTCTGTGTGTTTTTCAGGAGGTGGGAACAAACCAGAGCATCCAGGGAGACCACAGTAAGGTGCCACCGCATCGCCCCCGAAAACCACACCACAGCTTTAAAATCAAAATAATTTATCCTTTATACTTACCATAACTTACAACACGTTACTGAACTTACATGAACACTTATATAAGCACACATCATTAATCATGAAAAAACTACTACTACTTACTACTGTTTCAATTATTATTATTATTATTATTATTTAAGGTATAGATAGATTAGATAAATAGATTCAACTTTATTGTTCATTGCTTAGTACAAGTACAAGGCAACAAAATGCAATTACCAATCTACCAGAGGTGCAAATAGCAGCAATGTGCAAAGTCAGAGAGCAAATATATGTAAAAAAAAATATCTGTGCAATTATAAACAGAGTGCAAAGAGTAGAGAGAATTGTGCAATTACGGATAGAGTGCAAGTGGTAGCATAGTGCAATTAGGACAGAGTGTGATAAATAAATGTGATAAATAAGGATATGTGGATAAAAATAGTAATACTAGATTCATATGAGTTCAGAATAAATACATACAGTGGTTAAATATGGTATAATATGTACATTGTCCAGTGAACAGTGAGTGTATGGTGTTAGATTAGTCCAGTGTGTGTAATGTGGACAGTAGTTGTCCTGATGTAGTGTGGTATAATGGATGCTTATGTGTGTATTGAGGAGTTCAGTAGTGTAACAGATAATGGGAAGAAGCTGTTCCTGAGCCAAATGGTGGTTTTGGCACGGGAACTCCTGTATCTCCTACCAGAGGGCAGAAGGTTATACCAGGTGTGACTGATAATGCTCTACGCAAACACGATAGTGGTGAAGGTCACTGATGGCAGGTAACTGTGTCTATGGTGTCTTGAGCGGTCTTGATCTCCTTTTGAAGGGCCTTGCCCATATGTATTAATGCAGTGGTTCTCAACCGGTGGGGGGGGGGGGCACACTCGAGGCCGTGAGTAGGCTAGGATGAGAGGGGAAAAAAATCACGAAAATTCCCATGTCGAAAATGCAAGTGGCTGGACTACTACAACACAGTAATAAATGTAGTAGATGGGAATGTCATATTGTGAAGTGACCTGTTGGTGGCGGTAAAGAGGTTAATCCACAGGGCGTGAAGAAGAGTGTGTGAGATCCGGGTGTGTGTGGCGCGTATAGGTGTGTTAACAGCATGTTCGGTGAGCTGTTCAATGTTCAGTAAAAAGTCCTGACTACCAACCTGTTGTCTGTACGTCCTTCACCTCAA
>JAOVVF010000048.1:1726484-1745121 GCA_028565595.1 Duopalatinus emarginatus
CATTGCACCAAGAATCGAGGATCTTTGCAAAGCAAAGCAGGCTCAGGTCTCACATTAACATTGCATACCTGCAATCTAATGTAAAATATGCAGATGATATGCCTATTATTAGGCAGAGTAATAATAACAATAATAAAGCATAAATTTATATCAGAGGGTTAGTGCCGATCACCAGTTATATTCATGATGACAATCACATGATCTAATAAGAACCACTGGAAGATTTTAATCCAGTAATCTTGGGTGGAACCAAATGAAGTATGATAAAGATCTCTTTATTTAAGTAGTATGATCCCTCCATACCGATCGCAGTGCACTAGTATGGCAACACTGAACCAGGCCCGGGCCAGCTTGAAGCTGATAGCTAACCATGCATAGAATTCGAACTTGATGTCAATTACGTGACTGTCCTATTAAACAAACACTCTGTAGAATATGAAAGAGCTGCAGTGTTTGCTGGTCATTTGCACAGACGAGAGTATAAAAGAACAAATAAATAAAACTCAGCAAGGAATTCAGCCAAATTGGTGACTATCTTTGTGCTCGTGGATAAGAACAAACCATCAATGTCGTGACAAGCTGAAAAACTGCCTATTGGGTATCTGAAGCTATAGGATACACTCTATAAATCTAGAAGCTCATCCAGTGAAAGGACTCAAAAAAAAAGCCACAAAGCAAGACCAAGTACAAAAAGTTGCATCATGATATAATGATGTAAGCGTGGTTGGTGTAGTACAGTGGTAACATCATTGGCTCCCATGGGTTCGATTCCCGGTCTGGTCAACCAGTATGTGCTACACCAATAAGGGTCCTTGGGCAAGACTCCTAACACTACGTTGGCCTACCTGTAATAGCAGTAACCTTGTAAGCCGCTCTGGATAAGAGTGTCTGCTAAATGCCGTAAATGTAAATGTAAGCATAGTTTGGCCCAAAATGTAAAAGGGCAATGTAAGTGCAGACCAGCTGAGGATTAAAGCTGAGTAAAGGGGAATATGTCCACTATGCAGAGGTCCATGCACTGTAGTCCCTTTACTCTCCAGATAAAAAAACCCCCCAAAAAACACAAGTAGTACATGTAGTTGAGATTAAATAAAACTTTAGTTGTGAATTATTGGAATGTGAATCAAAGTCGAAGGGAAACAGAAACAGCTTTTTACTCAACTTAAAATCTTTAGAAAACGTCTAAAAATTTATTTGTTGCCAATCAGTTTAGATAAGGGTTTTACTTTAAGGAGAAAAAAGGTACAGGAAGAGATGATTTGGCTGATTTGGCTTCAATTCCCACCCACAGTGGAGACGTCTCAAGCAGAGGTTCATCTGTGAAACCCCACTGCGAGTATGTGAGCTCGCTGGCTGCCCAGTAATAACGTTTATACACCATCAGACCCAAACCACCAAGTCAAACCACAGGTTCTTAAGTCATGCTGTCATTTTGATAAAGTCTGGTCTCTATAGTAACAGCTTTATAGTGGACCATCCAGATCCATTACAAAGATTTATATAACAGGTCTTTTTGATGTCATGTTTTTAGTTACAGAGACAATATGTTGAAGCTGTAAGTTAAAAGGGGATTAGTGACAGAATACATTCTGTAACAATTAAATTTGTTTTTTGGAGGTTTGACAAATCAAAGTTTACCATCAGACAAACTATAAATGGATAAAAAGTACCACACAATCTGATTGGTTGAGAAGCGTTCTAACCGTGATTGTATTTCATCATAACAGCACAGGTTTTTTTTTCAAACACTGTATCACTCCGCTGGACGCTGTTGCTAAGCAACAACTTTGACTAAATGATTTTAGACTGCAAGCTGAACTTTGAGTGATTGGAGAACATTTTTGAGACGTACTAACAAGCTACGGGTTGAGGAACTATATCACTGGTGGAAGGAAACGCCAGTATTAAAAGACATTAAACGCTACATTTAACATTCAGTTTTTTTTATTTCATACTTGATTTCTATCCCTAACTGTTGTGTATAAAAGCAATAGAACAATCGAGGTCGTGTGTGGACAGCTGTGATGAAGTCTGACTCGCCTCGTGTTTGCCTCATCACAGCCGTGCTGTTATTTCACCATAACACACTCCCTCTTGTATTTTATTGCTGTAATAAATAATTGGCAATCATTGGTAAATTGCTGTTTTGACAGAAATAAAACCGTACCGTTATTGGAAATCAGTCCACTTCAGGCTGGTAAACATTAATTTCACTTCACGCTGATTATTTATGATTGATTATTCTCCCCAAGTGACAGCACACCAAGTTGCGTTTCAGTCTTCGCACATCTTCCCATCAGTTCAAAAAGTTTCAAATGGCCCAAAACGATAAAAATAAGTCATAATCTTTCTTTCACAGTTCATAAAGCAACAGCAATGAAAGTAATGAACTTTATGACCACAGTTTACACTCTCTCACACACACACACACACACTTTATACACACTCTTTTCGTGCAAAAGAAAACAGAGTATGACACACTGAAAAAACTATCTTTATTTAGAAAAAGGCATACACTGGTCGATGTGAGGGCATTTTAAAAACTCCAAAAGTAGTTCTCAAAGAGATTAACACTTTTATGTAGTCCATTTATTCAGGAAGAAATCGAGCTTGCCATTCTTTCTATAGAAATCCTTTAAAAAAAACAAAACAGAAAAAAAAAATCGAGCAAACACAATGAGGAGTTTAAGCGACTTATTTTCGAAATAAAAGTTGAAGAAATTATGTATTATAAGTATCCATTTTATTGAATGTATACATAATATACAAATAGACTGTTCATACTGCTTTAAACACCTATGCCTAAATATCGCGTACAGATTAAAAGGAAGAAAAATAAATAAACTGCAGATCAAACGAGGCTGAGACAAATTTTGTTTGCTCAAAAAAAAAAAAAAAAAAAAAAAAATCATAATAACGGTTTACTAGTTATAAAAATGCAATCCAATTCAGAAGCGACAAGTCTGACCCCGATTCCATTTGTGAATAACGGCAGCACATTGTGCTAAAATTTTTACAGAAATTAACTTTCAGCATGGTACTGAAAATATTACAATAAAAAAATGGCAGGTTAAAATACAAGCGACAACATTTCTAGGAACTGATTCTAGGCAAGCCAAAATACATGGGTGCGAATAAATCCTCAGCTCAGACAGTGAGAGGAGAAAAAAAAGGAAAAACAAAAAGAGAGAGAATGGTGATGCTGACATGGCTGAAAGGTGGATGGGGCTCTGAGTCATCAAAGCACACATCAGGGAATTCTGAAGAAGAAAAGAAAAAGAATAACATCACTTTATTTTAGGGATGTGATCCATTATTAAAGAGAGACAATAGAGCAGCTGCAGTGATTGTACTAGAAAGCAAAAGCAGACAGTGCATAAGACAGTGATGGAAAGAAGAGGTGCTATAATTTCATTTTATTACAAGGAATTGTTGGCATACTGCTGTGAAGAATAAAGCATTGAGATACACTGGATTGCCAGAAAAGTGGAGACTCGTCGAGTCCGTGCCCTGTGAGGGACCTACCAATATTAGACCAGTTTTTCTGGTACTTTTCTGTATGCTGTAATTTCATTTATCTTAAACCTATTTTGAACTTTACATTGACTGAATGCTAAATGCTGAAATTGCTCCTTGACCACTGGACTTACACAAACACACACACACACACACACACACACACACACACACACAAACACAAACACACACACACAGACATTTAACCCGATCTGTCCAGCAGAAGCAGTGAGCACACTTGACCAGAGCAGACTTCAACCATATCCCCGGGACCATTTTAGGGTTAGGTGTCTTGCTCAAGGGCACTTCAGTTATGTCATGTTGGTTGGTGGGAATCAAACTAGCAACCTTCTGGTCACAAGGCTAGTTCCTCAACCATAGGCAATGGCTGCCCCATAGGAAGATGCACACAATTGTCTATAATGCCTTTAAATGCTGTACTGTTGGCACTATCTATTCCAGTAAGTAGCTCTATCCAAATCCAGATTCCTCCATCATGCTAGATATTAAAACACAAAAACGAACAGCGGTTTCGATTGCTCTGGAGTCCAGTGGCGGCCAGCTTTACACCACCCCAGCCGACACTTGGCGTTGTGCACAGTGGCCTTAGGCTTGTGTGCAGCTGCTTGGCAATGGAAACCGTTTTCATGAAGCTCCTGACACACACAGTGTTTGTGCTTCTGTTGCTTCCAGAGGCAGTCTGGTACTCTGTCTTTTGTGAATGATGCAGAGGGTAGGCGATTTATTATTTATTTTTTTTTACATGCTGTGTTCCAGCACTCTGTGTCTCTGCTCTCTTTTTTTCTGTGTGGTCTGTATGAGTCATGGCTGAGATTTTGTTGCTTCTAGATGTTTCCATTTCACAATAACAGCTGACCGGGGCAAATATTTTACAAACTGACTCGTGGCAAAGGTGTCATGTTTAAATTCACAGAGTTCTTTGGTATGACCCATTCTTAAACAAAATCCTACACCAGACAACACTGTGGAGCGTTCTGCACTGCAAGTATGGTGTTCACTACCTACATAACATTTCCCGTAGGGGACCTAACAAGTATTAGACTGGTGTACCAGTTTCTCTGGCACTTCAGTGTCCAAATGTGTGCTTGTCTTCAGCTATAAAATTGATTCATTTCATACATTCCTATGTACAAATATAGACTCGCTCACAAAAGTAAAGAGTAGATTGAAAGGATTACTGGCTGCCATAATTACAGCAGAGCAGAAAGGTGAAAATACTGATATAAGCGAGTCTGCGGATTAAAAAACAACTGACGTGTTGCTTGGCAACACTCTCGTCCTTGAAGTGAAACCCGAACTTGTTGCATGTGGAGCATGAAAATATTCCAGCACAGTTACACAGGCATTTTAAACGCCTTTTTTTTTTAGGACAAAGGTCAAACATGGCTTCAACGTCGTTAAAGTCCACAGGCTGCGCTCGTGTCTTACCTTCTCCACGTCAGGTTACATTATCTGTGCTTTTCAGATGATTTATGGGTGAGAAATGTTAAGGACAAAGTCATGATGTGAAGGACTCAAAAGGAAGGTGTCAGCAGAAGCACAAAACTTCAGCAGTACAATGCATACATCATCAGAAAGACTACAACATAATCTGTAGAGACAAGATCTCATGCAGGGGGGGGTTGGGCTGAAAAGGGGATAGTTGCTTAGAGAGAAACAGCTAAACCAATGCAATACCTCTCACTAATGTCTACATTAAAGGATATTGTTTCTTGTCTTCTTTCGCACCGGTGCTGTCCCGCTTTTTTTCGGATTTCTCTTTGTCGTGCCTGGATTCCTTTAATGAAACACAAACAGCAAACAAATGAGGCGACGTGAGAGTGCTTTCAAACGAACTGTACATTTCCTCTTCAAATGAACAGAATGCACCAAATCGCTATCGTTTCCCTGAACACAGCATACTGCCTTTTTTACTGCCATGGCTAGGGGGGGGGAGAAACCAAAACAAAAAACACTAAGCTCCAGTTTTGCTTATTAAGAGAATCAACCTGAAAAAGAAAATGCAGGTTTAAACATTGCAGGTATGTGTGTTAATCATTAAAGAGCTTTCTAATACGAGAAAACGTGTTTAGCTAGAGCTAGGCTAGTGTAATAGAAAAACGGCTGGGTACTAAATCCCATACTTTTTCTATAGTAAAAATACATAAAAGCAGTGCACAAGAACAGGTAGTGTGTCCGAATATGTAGTATTCATTAAACAGCATGTGAAAAAAGGCCCTGAACTACTACAGAAATAATATGTGAACACAGCACACTGTGGTCCGATAATATATATTCCATCATTCAACTGGAGCTGCGAAGAAAAGTATTTATAAGCAGAAATATAAAAACGTAAATATTATTTTTGTGAATAAGCTCAGGTAAAATTATGAGTAGCTTAATGGAAAACAACAAATAAATCTATAAAATGATCAGTGTAAATTGGGATGGCAGATATACTATGAGATTGGACATGTACTGGACACTCGTGAACTGAAAGTCCTTTTAAAAGTCAAAAGTCAGGACATGTTTTATTTTGGAACTGAAAGGGAAAATGACACATCTGAATACCCCAGCATGTAATGGGTAAGGGGGCCGATGTTTTAGGCTATGTCTGGAACATGGCCACCATATTGGATCAAAAGCAAGTTTTTCCAATGGGAAGGTGGTCGTGTGTCCTGCGACCGTGTCCCGTTTCAACCCTTGCTAACCAACCACTCCACATGGTTTTTATTCACACATCCAACAAAATTTTCAAATTTCACAAATTTGATTTTACTGAATGTTTCCAATATTAACAGACGTGTCCCTCCGGCTAGACACACTTCCTGGAAGTCCCTCCCACTTGCTCCATCTCATGTCCTCTCACTCTCTGTCAAGTTAAAAGAAGTACCCCTTCCCCCACGTTTGGACATGTCCACCAACCATATATCTCTACTCTTATCATGCAAGAGCTACCAACTAGGGAGGCTAAAAGCTACCCCCCAGTCGCATCACGCCTGCCAATGAATCTTCTCGAGCTGCTGCTCATGAAACGTCAGGGAATGGGGTAACACATTCAGAGGAAAGCGTTTCTGCCCACTTCTGTATGCATGACCTCACAGACACCCATGATAGGTTAGCGCCGCTACGTTAGCAGGTTATAGAGTATGCCACCTCTCACTCTGTGAGAGCATGGCCAATTCTGCGCTCTGTACTTGCAGTTAAGGATGGCTGTAACATCATCTGGCTTTAAACTTGTGACCTCCAACAGATGCTTATGGGGGAAAACAATTACAATGTTCACTATGCTGTTTATTTAACCTACTCAATGCTAAGATAAGATAAAAATGAGCAGTATTAACAGGTCAAGGGAGCATTGGATTTACAAAAAGATCCATTAACACTTGATGGCAGTTTTTCTACTTTTTACTGAGTATTAACACAGAATCACACAAAATCCACCCTCCAGCTGAGATTTGGTGATTGCCGCAGCACCCGAAGGCTACTAATATATTGTACCGCTTCCTCTAGTCCTCCTCTCCTCTACTTAAAGACGGAGTGTGTTGGATTCATGTGGATCTATATTCTCTCTTCTGGACTTTGTGAAAGACCATCAGCTCTAATGTAGATCTGATGAGCTTAATCTAAAGCCGGCCACACACACTGTGCGATTCTGGAAATCTTGTTCTTTTGTGACAGAATCTTTGGTGGTGTACAGACACATCCTGTGATTTATGTGCTCTGTACGAAAGTATTTGGTTCGACTGATACTCTGAGACCAGGGTGCGCAGACTGCAACTGAAACGCAGCTCTTAAGATTCAACAGAACATGGCACCTTGCATATCAAAACGGGTGAAAAACGCTGGGAAAATGTGGACTATATACGGTTTGTCCATTTTACAGAGCGAACCGGAGATGCGAATGGATTGCGCGTACTGACGGGCTTTCATGACATGCTGCGCATGTCAGTTGAGGACTTCAGCTATCTCCTCGACAAAGTCAGCAGGACACCCATGTCACATTGGGTAGATGTGCAGATAATTATAGGAAAACAGGTCGTAAGGTGCAGAAATCTGCTTGTGTGACTGCTCAAACAGTGAGACAAGCGACCAAACTTTCTAAAATGTCAGAAATCCATCCGGTCCTCCGACTTAATCGGAGCTCGCTCGGGCAGTTAATCAGACATCAGTTCACCTTTCAGACTGCACAACGAATGTCAGCTGATCAAGCTAAAATTTGGGCCGTTCCTAAAACACGGGCTAAAATTGCACAGTGTATGCACAGCTTAAGCTCTAACACTAATCAAAACACAAATATTAATACTATAATTAAATGCCAATTCATCCCCATAAATCCTACACATTGCACATGTAAATGCAGTTCCAGGCCAATAAAGTTATATAGTGTGATATTTTTTAAATACAAAATTTTAATGTTGTAGCGCTTTTTTAGCTGAAGCAGAAGAAAGACCAAACTCACTGACAGGGAAAGGGCACAGGATGTAAACCTCAGTCTTGTAAGCTAATAGAAAGCAACCGGATAAGAATTTTTTTTTTAGGGTAAAATATGCTGTGCGTCACCTATAATAATTTCTTACACTATGTAGACTGGGCTTTTGTTAAATATGTTTTATATATTGATTATTTTTTCTTTCACGTCGATAAAAAAAAAGACGTTTTTTGCTTGCGGTAAAATTAGATCCATCTACTAGGATTTGCAAGTTCACTGGTTGAATAAAAAAAATAAACAAACAGCAATGTTACAGGTACAAGTCAAAGTCCAGCTCAGATTACAACCCTGGAACCTTAAGTAAAGTCAAATCCAGTAAAGGATCAGAAGCATGAGTAATTCTATGGATAAAAGAAGGAAAAGTGCACCTGCATCGTTACTCTGTACTCCTGCTCACAGGGCAGTAAATCCTGTTTATTTAACTTTTAAGAAACTAAAAGAAATGGAGCTGCTCTTATCAGTGAAAAGTGAAATTTGTTAAACGAGCCTTGAAAGCTCGAGGGGTTGAGTCGACATGACTGAATACTAAAAGAGCAAAACCAGAACATATTGTGGTCTGATGCAATATCCTTTTCAAAACAGCAAAAAATGAGAAACTGAAGCTCGAAGCAATACAACACTTTATACTTACAACCAAATATAACATTTGTTTTGCTGCAAATTGGGTTTATGCTGTTAACTACTCCATCTAAACATGACAGCTTACGACTAAACATGACCAAAAACATGACTACACTCGTGCCCCACTGTGCTGCAAGCTGCCTACATGTAGGTGGACTTCAGAATCCTAAGCGGATGTCGAGGAAGGTGTGAACGAACCGGTAGTGCTTCCCTGTATCCTTTTCAATCAAAGGCAACAGAAATTACCTTTTTGCCTCCGGAGGACTTGTCGGTTTTGGCAGGGTCGCTCTTGTCTTTGCTGGTGGATTTGGAGCGTTTGCTGTTGTCCTTGTCATTGGAGCGGGGCGAATCAGGCGGACTGGCGCTCTTACTGTGCTTTGAGGAGCCTGTGAGGAATAGGCAACGGCCGGGGTGAAGAAGATAACACGCACGCGCACACACACACAAGTGCTCTGATTGCCTGTGCCTCAGAAAGAGTATTCTGGCTCGCAAACAAATGAAAGGAGTTTCGACTCACTTGTTCCGTTTTCGTCTTTGCGGCGCTTGGCTTCCTGGCTCATCTCGCGGTCGCTGTTGGAGTAGTCCTAGGAAAAAAAAAAGGAAAACGGATCAAAAAAAAGAAAAGAAAAGAAAACACACAAAAATGAAGTCAGAATTGCAAATAACACTATGCACCCCCCTCCTTGCCACACTCTCTCTCACACACCAGGAGCTCAATATCTGTTGTTTACACCAAGCAAACTTCACATTATAGAGTAAGGCTTGTTTGAAGCCTGAAGGACCACAATAACACACGCACACACATTCATCGCTTGCCGAGCACATGCACAATGCCACAATTCCCCACATCTACTGTTGTGTCTTTGTAAAACCCTGAATGAGGGTGCACTCACTCGTTTGCGGTCCTTCCTGTCCTCCTTCTTGTCCCTCTCTTTGGAGCGGTCCCTGGACTTGTCGGACTCTTTCTTCTCGGCTTCGCTCTTGGTCAGGCCCGTGCTGTTGTTGGCGTGATGCTGCTAAAGGATTGTGGGATACAGCAGAGCGGGAAATTAGTGTGACATATTGAAGCTGTGCTGGGCTCTCTGCATGACTTCACACCTGAACATCACACCTCAAATTGATGCTGGCTAATGTTGCGGTCCCTAACATGCATGATAGGAGCACGGAACAAACAGCATGACCACTGGTTTATTCTGAATATGGCCTTCGGAATGTACTATTCACATACAGATAAATAAGCATGAGTCATGTATGTCAGCTATATAGTAGTATATGTTAGTACTGGTATCACCTTCTACAATACAAGTAGTCGGATAAAACATGGTGTTTAAACAGTGTCTGTAACAGTGTGTGTGATGATGGCAGACTTCATAACACAGAGCCTGGAAATTAAAAACGGGCGCAAGGCGCCATTAATTGCGTGCACGCAAAATTATTCCCATATGTGAAATGAGCATGGAGAGAAATTGTTGGAAATGAGAGCACTCCAGTTCAGCAAGCACGGAGCCCTGAGCCATATCTGGTTCCTTTCCACTTATTCCTAAGGCCTACAATTTGCTCAAGAGTCACAGCGCAATCCGTGACACTCTACGCCAATTTGTAATAGCCATGTTGATACTAAAACACACTCGGCTCAGCCATCCTCACACTTTCTAGTAAAGACAGCGGTTAAACACTACAATATCTTACATGAGTTCTACCAACGTTGATGTAGCGCTAAATAAAATGATGCCCCTGGTAATAGCGAATAATTTACTGATTCATGTACCCGTAAAAAACCTGGTATTTATTTATAATGAAGTAGTACATAATGAAGTAGTATTGTAAATGAAGTAGTACTAGTAAAAGCGATCAACAATGCTGCAACAGCAGCTAGGAAGTCATTTATATACGGTTAGTCGATCCTTTAAACATAATTCAGAATTTTGACCAATGACCTTTGTTTAAAAAAAAATGGCTCAGTTAGAGCGCTAGCTAACATATATTCATGTAAATAACAGACATAATGATCAAAACCAACAAGTTTGTAGCTCCAAATGCATATTATACTATTTATTCGCTACAATGAATATTCAAAGCACAGATACACACCCTTATGAAACTTATCTAGCTATCCCACATTTACTCTGAATAACTAATACAACTTGCGTGCCAGACGTTTGCAAACAAACTCGTCCAAACAAATCACAGCACGCTAGCCAGAGTTACCTATACTAAAACGTAAGTAACATAAATAGCTATTAGATAGCTAGCTAACTTTACAGCAGGCAATTAAGTAAAAAGTTAAAGAGATAAATACGGCTAGTAAGTAGCTACAAGCGTATTCATGCTACATCCTCTGACCCCTAACACAAGTTATCAGCTTTGGAAATATTTGTAGCATGGATATGCACCAGATGAATGTATATCACATATTAGGGTTGTGTTGATGTCTTAAAGTCATCATAGCATGAACTTCAGCATCGCTTCACACACTATAATTCTGCTATAACGTATAAAATATATAAATTACTTACTGCTTATTTATTACTTTCACCAAGCGATAGGTTGAGCTGTAAAACTGATGAATATGCATTTAAGGCCACTGGCCAGAGAGCGCAAACATGAAGGATGGGTTCATTCTAGTTATTATAATAGCACCGAGCGCCTGATTTACTAAAGGCAAAACAGCTTATTAATCACACTATTTACCGCGCAGTGAGAGCAAGTTTTAATCTCAGTGCTAAAAATGATTTTTAAACCTACCTGGTTTTGCGCCTGCCTCACTAAATCAGGGGGCGAGGCTTTATTTGTATTGCAAAACTGAGGATTACAATTTCGCTACAGAACGAATCGTTCTCTGCTTTACTTGTCTTAAACAACTGCTGAACATAATCATTCCTAATCCTGAGCTTTATATTGTTTCACCATGTCTCATCCTGCATATTTAACCGAGACTATTTCACATTTAGTAAAAATATAAACAATGAATTAACATTGTAATGACTACAGGCTGATTTATCGTCACATTCAGGCTGTTCTAAATGATCAAAATTTTTCACGTTGCATTTGAAGCAGCCCTTAGCTTAGGATAATTACCTGGCCAGACTTTAATGACTTCAAATAATTAATGACATTTTTGTGATTAAGTAATAATAGCCATGAAAGAGGTTTTCCAGATCACACCATTATTTTTGGAGGGGGAAAAAAAGAGGGCTAAGAGCAAGAGCCAAGTTTGTAGTGTAAAACAGCCAATTTACATTCAAAGGAGTTCAATTAACACATTTAAGCATGATGAAAATGTCTGAAACAAATTATATTAAATACCCTTGTTAAACAACAAGACAACATCAGTGAAAACGTCAGTAAGGTTTAACTAAATAAATAAACAAATAAAGCAGTTTCTGGTTTCTTGGCTACATAGTTTAACAGTAGGTTTTGCTACGTTACTGCTTCTTTAGAATTAACATATACAATATATTACTTAGAGAACGAAGTAAGAGAAAGGACAAACAACAAAATGCACTCCCTCACCTCCCTGATCGACACTACATGCACTGACCCCTCCATTCATTCCACTAAAGAACACAAAGAACAGCCGTGATGATTAGTTTATCACACGCTCCACAATCGCATCAAGGCTTTGAACGTGAGCTCGCAATGTCGAACAATTTCCAAATAAATCCGGGCAAAGAAAATCTCATTAGCACATCACATGAACCATGACAGCCAAAGCTGCTTGCCGAACTATTCCTTTCCACCGCTAAAGTGGATCTATTATGTGAAATCGTGCCGTTCTAACCAGGCCTTCCTCTAGTCTTAATTCACGACGGGCTTCATTAGCAAAATCCAGGCATAATAAAACGAGCGACCTGAAGATACCCGGCATGCAAGAATGATCACAACTTCCTGTTTCATTTCTACAACTCCGACTCGAACAAGTCACCAATGTGTAACCTGATCGCTCCAAACACCACACATAACAAA
This sequence comes from Duopalatinus emarginatus, assembly GCA_028565595.1. Classification (NCBI taxonomy): domain Eukaryota; kingdom Metazoa; phylum Chordata; class Actinopteri; order Siluriformes; family Pimelodidae; genus Duopalatinus; species Duopalatinus emarginatus. The sequence continues at coordinate 1,739,080 of JAOVVF010000048.1, forward strand.
TGATCCGGGATGATTATAAAAGCAGGTTAGCTACTGCGAAACAGGGCATAACAACAAATAAGACATACTGGAAATAGGACAGCCACGGGATCATAAACGCACAGGCTTTCTCTGGTAACTGACAACGATCTGTCAGTGTAAGCTACTAATAATAAATCACCTGCTGAATCCTCTCTGATACTCAATAAGTAAAAAACTGAAATAAAGACAAGCGAGAGAGATGGAGAGAAAAAGAGAGAACAAGCTTGTTAGCGCAGGAGAAGTCGACTGTACCGCGGGACTTTGAAAAAGCCTTCGCGAGCTGTGAAGCCATTTTTCTGGCACCTAATTAAGTCTGTTACAAAATCCTCCGACTGCCAAGGTGCATAAAATCTTCATGCTTTCAAACTTGTATGAGGGAACCGAAAGCTCAATGTAGACTTTAAATGATAAACCAAAGTCACTTGTTTCACCTCATTAAGGCAACAGAATGAGTTTTTTTTTTTCGAACATCAGAGCTGCAATTAGCTTAATATCTGCTAACAAATAAGCCGCTGTTAGGTGCGATATTTTTTCCATATTTCCCAAAAGAGTTACAATTTTACTAACCAGAAGTTTAACAACTTCAAAAAAAAAAATAATAACAAAGTACATTAACGGCATTTGGCCTTCGCTCTTATCCAGAGCGACTTACAAGGTTATTGGTACTACAGGTAGGCCAACGTAGTGTTAGGAGTCTTGCCCAAGGACCCTTATTGGTGTAGCACAGACTGACTGCCCAGACCAGGAATCGAACCCAGGTCTCTCACATGGGAGCCAATGATGTTACCGAAGTAAACTCACCTAGCTAGGCTTCATGGTAAGATGCTGATTGCTGTTTTATAACAGAAGCTTCAACACTACTTCAAGTGCGAGACAAATCACAGGCTTATAATAACGCTCGAATCCATTACGCTTTCTAAAGTAGCGACTTGCACTGAGAGTTAAATAATGGAAGCTCCATCATACAAAAGCAGATTAAAAATGCATGCACCTGGTGATATAGCGATGTTTTCTGGTGTTATAGTGAGCAGTCTTCAGCGGGAGCACTTTTTTACAGTCACAAGTCTTAGTATCATGACAAGCTGCAGTATTTTATGTCACTTATTAACTTGGAGAGAAAAGGAATGAGGCTGGTGAAGGGATAGCTGTTCAGGGCCGTCGTAACATGGTGACAGGACCTACATTTCTTTTTGCAGTCGTAATACAACTGTAAACATTTTTACATTTATATCATTTAACAGATGCTCTTAACTTAAAATATTCAAAACTAGTGCTAGGAGACTTGAAGTGAAGGTACTCCAAGTGAAATTGCCCCAGGAGATCTGCACGATATCTGTCTACCTCAAAGTACAACTTGGTGAATCTGATCAGAAGCTCATGAGTTCAAACCCTAACGCCACCGAGCTGCCCTTGAGCAAGGCCCTCGACCTTCAACTGCTCTGGTGTATAAATAAGATGAACGTAAGTCACTTTGGATGAGGGCGTCAGTCATTTTGTGGCCGCTACAGATTGAGAGAGGGGCTGGATACCACTTTTAACTAGCGCTAACAAAACATAAAACTTGGTCTAAACTGCTTTGTTACCATTTATAATTAAAGTGAGGAAAAGTGGATCTTATTACGGAGTCACACGCGGTAAAAAAAATTCTATTCTATTTCTATGAAAAAAATATTTTATCAAAATACAATAAAGGTTTCTTTAGCTGTGAACGGTCTGTTTTTTTTTTCCATCTAGCGTTTCAGATAGAAACTGCAGACACTTTTGACCAAAAGAGTTCACGCAGGGCTTTGCTCAGATGTAACAGACAAAAATACAGAAATGGGGTTCATGCCGCAGCAAACCTTACCTCATGAAATACGGCTCACTTGCTTTACATGAAAATCAGCCAAAACCGACACTCAGCAAACAACTCTGGAGTGGTGACTCCGTCAGATGACGTTTTTCTTACTTAATACATCTTATTAATGCTAATAAAGCTAACAGAATGAGTATATAAAACCTGTACATATGACCGTTTTCATTCTCTAACTGATTTTATTGCTTGCTTTTTATTGCTTTTTGGTTGAGTGCTATGACAGCCTGAATATTATCTTTTAGACAGAGAAACGCTGACAGAATAAGTATAATTCTAAGTATTACTACAGCAGTCAATCAATTCAACGTAAATATAATGAATTTATTTCATATTACGATTATACAATATGTAATTATATAGTTCCAGTGTATGACGAGTATGTATGAGTTTGAAAATTGAAAATTGAAAAATAAAAATATAACAACTAGTGTGTGAAATCGCCGCAAAATGCACTAAGACACTGGAAAAAGTGAGAAAGTTTCTAAAGGTCATTGTGTAAGGCAAGATCTCTCAAAGGGCGGAAAACTGCAGGGAAAGAAAGGGAATGAGGCTTTATCTCTGCACCTGTTGCTTTTCAAAATCAAAGTTATATATAATCCACAGGCAGAGTACACGGATTTCTCACTATTACTGATAGATTAAGCTCTTTTTCATGACCATTTCTTTGAGTTTTTGTTCTCCAGTCAAAGATTAGTGCATAAAAGCAGATACATCGCTGCTTCACACAGTGTCAAAAGGGTACATAAAAACCGTTTTCATTCTCTAACTGATTTTATTGCTTGCCCTGTGTCGGATGTATAGGGTTGAGATTTCAGAGTGCTATGACAGACTGAATATTATCTTCTAGACAGAGATAACTTCTGTCTCTTAAGGTCCGATGTTCTTTTTGCATGGTTTGGTTTTTCTTGCTCCTTTAAACCAAGAGTCGGCAACCCAAAATTCAATTTAACAGAAATTAAACCACCTTGGAAGCCACAACATTTTGACCATTTTAGGTCAGACAACTTTAGCTCAGCTACAACTGGCAGGATATTTTTCCGTAAAAAAAATAAATAAAATCAATAGTAGAAAAAAAGTAGAATAGCTTCTTGTAAATTATCTCCCCCCATGTTTGACTTTACGAGGTTAAAATAACCGCTCATTCGCCTCCTAACTGTCGATGTTCTTCTTAAATCTTTCTTTTCCATTGTGTGTGCCAGTGTTCAGGATTAAAGGTTGGTGAATTAGCAGTGTTTAAGACCATTTTGTAATTAACTCCAGTGTTTATGATCATGATATTATTGAGCCTGTGTGAGAATGTGCTCAGTCAAGCTTTATTTTACTGCAAAGAAGTAATTATCACCGAACATTTGCCTAATTCTGCAGTGGAGCCTTGTTGTGAAGTGCTGCAAATGGTTCCGGAGCCTCATGCTGCCCCTGCCCGACCCCTGACAGACGTGTTTCAATACGTATTCTTCTCACTGATCCCCTTTATCCTATGATGAAACATTTCTATCCAAATGGGAGTGGTCTTTTCCAGAACGACTCCACCAAAACACTAAGTGATATGGTATCTTTATGGATGAATGGCATCAGTGGAGTTCCAGAGAATTGTAAAGTCTGGAGCACCTTAAGTTATTCTGGTGGCTGATGTTGGCCCAAACATTACTTTAACCTGGGTTACATAAAATGAATACAAACACTAAATAGTTTTAAATAAAAAATAATAAGTGAATATTTTTTTAAATGGTAAATGGTAAATTTACAACAAAGCCTATTTTCCTACCTTCTGATCATATAAGCAAAGTTTGTTTAATGAAAAATCACATATTATTCGAGAAACTCTTAAAAGCTGGCTAAAATGGCAGCCTGCAAAAAAAAATAAAATAAAATCTGCTGGATTATGCTTTTGAGAGCAGCACCATCAGCATATTTCCACACACCCTGCCATTGCTTTTAGTGTCCATAATGGAAGAAAAACTCTTATCAGCCGACCAGCTGAAGAGAGCCGAGGAATATCAGAGCAAGCAAGCAGTCCAATGAGATGCTAAGAAGACTAAGTGAGGCTCAGGAGCGCAGGGGCAAGCAGAGAAAATAGAGGATATTGTGGAAAAGAAATTACATTAGCAGATTGTGAAGCGCATGTGTGCAGGTGTGTGTGTGTGTGTATTGCAGAGCTGCAAGGAAAAGGCAGTTTATGAGATAGAAGATATGATTTCTTTCTACAGAAGCAGAAATTTCGGACTAATGAAGGGTTTTACAGCGGAACCTTGTTAAAAAGATTTTATTGCACTGACTTTATCAAATCCTAAAACTCCTACCAAAATGCTTGGAGCTCCTAATACCCTAGGTAAATTTAAAGGTAAATCAGCTTAATGTGTTGGTTCGTTTCTTAAGAAAAGGCAAAAAGGAAGTAGAGCTACATTTAGCAAGATGTTTTTTTCCAATTATAAGCCTGGGTAAGCCTGGCAGTGCTACTTGTCACCCGTCTACTCGGCACCGTCTTTTCCCGATATAACGAACTTGGTGTTCGCGACATTGTGGAGGGTGACTGTGTGTGTACACGGAGCCACGGTTTCGGAGACAGCAGCAAGTGACAAAGTGACTCGGCTACAAGAGAACTTTCCACTGATATTTTCTCAGCCACGTACATAATTATAGCGCAGGTCCGTGTCCTAATAAATTCGCATCTCTAAAAGGATTTATTTTAACAAAAAAAAAACATAACCTCATTATACAGTCGGTGTAAACATTTTCCGGTGACCCGACTGGTTTATTGCGAGTGGGTGTGAATTACAGTGAGGAATGTCTGAAAGGTGTGCGTAATTATTAGGCAGCGATTTCTGCTGGGGGAAAAAAAAAAAAACGGAGCGAAAATGAGACCTATCAGATGATGAAGAATAGTAAACTGGCTTTTATAAGGATACACAACTGAAATTGGAAAGATGTCGAATTGTAAGTGTGAATCTACAGGGAGGCAAAAAAAACCTGCAGAGAGGAAAATCCGCAAAATATGCACAAGAGACTGAAACAGGAAGTATTCAAGAACCCTTTGGCTTCGAGTGCTACCATTTTCCAGAACTACAGAAACATCCGTAAATAAACACAAGCAAAAGGGTTAAAAACAGGCAGAAGAATACGTGGTGGAGTCTTTTAAAGGTTTTGTGGATGGAAGAGATAAAAGCAATACTGGATGAATCTAATAGGACCGGTGGCAGGATTGCTGATTGACATGGCACTCCTGATCAACTGAAGGTAGGGGAGGGAGGATGATACGGGTTGGTATTATCGACAGTGAATTGGCTGGACAATTTCGAGTGGAAGATGGATTGAAAATGAAAACTCCAGAGAAAAGATCCATTCAGTTTCTGGCAGCCACCTTTCTTCAGGCAGTGATCATTCAAAAGGTCCATGATATTAGTGCAAGTATGCTCTATTCCTTACATTCAAGCACAACACAGACTAGCGATTTAGCAAAGTGTTCAAAAATGGAAAAGGGAAGGGGGTTTACAGCCAAAAAGAGCAGTGGACATCTCTGAAAGGCCTCTTGTGGTTGCTTCAACTAACATTAAGCATGATCACATTTTGAAGAAAAATGTAAATCTGTAAATATGTAAATGAATGAATCTGTAAATATGTAATAAAGTGTTGAAAAAACTTTCCCAGTTAAATAATAATTATGCACACCTACCTTTTGGAAACCTTTTTAAAATTATATTACATATTTACATTATATTTTCCTATGTAACACATAAATCCAAGTTTTCCTTTATATCACATTTACTTTTCCAGCAAAGAAAGAATTATATTATAATGCTGTCTATTAAGACATTTTTCAAATCCGCATAAAAGCATTTGCATAATAATTATTCATGCCATGTATGCAAATTAGGTATGAGACAAAGTCAAACTCCCCAACCACTGAATTAACTCTCACTTAAAGTTTAATGCACAAAAAAATACTTTTCACCTCCCGTCATCTTATTTTGTCATATACATTCTCTCAGTAAACGCTAAAGGAAACGTCTGTAAACAGTGCAGCTAGTTAAACAAACACATTGATAATCTTCCAACAAAATAATAATGTAATAGCATTTAATACAGAAACCAGTGTTCACATCGATTAGCACTGTATTTAATGTGCTAAACTAGTTCGTGTCTAAAAGTGAGAGTGTGTGTGTGTGTGT
>JAOVVF010000048.1:1745221-1755742 GCA_028565595.1 Duopalatinus emarginatus
AGCTACCACCATTTTGCATCTGGAGAAATGAAATGAAAGCGATAGCGGACACAGCCCATGCGAGTGAATTGGCGCTTGCTAGCAACTTGGCACTTGCTTGCAATTTGTCCACATGAACGACTTGGCGCTTCATAGTTTGGATGTAGGGTAAAAAAAATTGCTAAGTGAAAAAAAAAACCCAACTAAAAAATAGCGACATTAATAAGAGGTATAAAAACAGATTGTGGATATGTAAGGTACAGCATTGCTGTAAGAAAATAATCCATAGCACAGGGTTTGATACGACCTGATGCCTAGCGCTTTACCTACAGTACAGTCTAAAGTGTTGTTCCACTTATACCAAAGCTAACAACTACATATGGTTCATTAACAAACCATTCTTGTACTTTTTTTTTTACTTTTTTAAAACTATTCACACACAACTTAGTTCTTGTTCCTGTACTTGTTAACTGTTATATGACCGTTGACACCTAAACACCCCCCCCCAAATTTTGCTTCCAGTTAATAAAACCGCTACTAAAATGCAGCTTATGTGACTGAGAAACTAGCTTTTACATTGCAGGCGCCGGAGGCTCCTTCCATTAATATTATACACACTATCTACTAACAGAAGGCTTCTCTATATCAATATTCTTTTAAAAACCGATTTATAATTAGGCTCAGACTGTGTGGAGTTTGTCACACACACCCATGTGTGTATGTGTACGTGCTGTTACTATACAGTAGAAACAATCAAATAGAAATAGCGCGTTCGAATAGACGCAACGTTTATGTAATAGCTACTGCCTGAGCTGTGCTGTTATAAAAAAAAAGAAAACGATCCACGTTTTCTGACGAATCAGATTCAAGAATTCAACCACGCTCTTATACTAACATTATTACCCAACAATTAACCCGGTCAACTAATTCCATTGAACAAGTGACAAACGAGTGCTGACATATTGTGTAACGACACTTGTACATTTTATTGTGTTTCTCGCTCGCTGTGTTCACAGAAAAAAAACTAGTACAGATGAGCCCATGCAAAATATAGAGCTGGTGGTAGCTCCATAACAGTATGGTGTTTGATTAGCTGGTAATCCATTTGACCCCTGGTACTAGAAACGTCTCTGACAGGTGAACACTACGTGTGCCTACTTTCTGTCACCCGTTCATGTCCTGCATTTATTCTGATGAGTTTGGCCTCATCCAACAGGACAATGAACCGCCACACATTTCTAGAGACGCTAAATTGTGGCTAGAGAAACACTTATCTGAGTTTGGGGTTTTGGCATTCACACACAAGTCATCAGATCTCATTGTTATCAAAAACATCTGGGATGCCATGTAACGTCATGATGTGGAACACAGAAATCCTAAGAATACAACAGAATTGTGGACCATTTAGCAGCAAATATAGAATATTGTCAAGTTCATGGAGTCCATGCCCACTGGGGGACCTACCAAGTATTAGACAGGTGTATTTCAGGGTAAAACTTCAACTTCTTTCAGCAGTTTGGTCAAATGAAACCGTCACTACATTTTCTACAGGCTAGAAGTCAGTCTAAGATCACAATTACGACACGTTTAGCAACCTATTACGTAGCAGGATGCAACTTTCTATCCAGTTGTGGCTTCTCTGGGAACAATTTTTATTTACAGAGCAAGAATAAACAAAATATTTTGTCATATTGTGTCGGAAATATCCAGTACTCAATATTACTTTCTAGTTTAAAGAACAGGACCATACAAGCACAATCCCACTCGCAATTGCAATTCCTTGCGATGCTCCGCGATCTCAACAGCCTTGCTTCAATACAGAAGCATTCTTGCTTGTTCGCTATTGCCCAATTGAAAACCTATCCCAACATACCCAGAAGGTCTTAAAATACCATGTGACCAAATACAATGCATCAATCTGTATACTAAAGACATCACGTATAACAGAAACAAATGTTAGATAAAATGATATGCACCTTGGTGGCTGAGTCCTTGAAGTCATTGAGATTGTCCTGTAGGAATGAACGGAGATGACAGATGAGCTGAAGAAGTTGGCACACAGCAGGAGAAAGAGCTTGGGGGAGGGGAAGGTTGGCCGGCATTCAACACATCCCCATAGAGACCTTCAAAGACTAGAACTTTGACATGGTTAGTTGAGGAAACAACTGGAGGCTAAATCGTGGCCTATGCAGGACTAATCTGAGACTAGATGTGCTTGGAGAACCTGTGCTGTTTGTTACTGGGTCTATTTGGTCTAAGTAAGTAATACATTCCACTAAGTCAGTGTAGTCTGTGTGTGTGTGTGTGTGTGTGTGTGTGTGTGTGTGTGTGTGTGTGTGTGCACGCTAAAGGAGATAATTAACTTAATTTAGTTAGCATTCTGACAGGAGAAAGGCTCCAGTGCTACATTACATGCCCTGGTATGTGAGACATAAGTGAAATTTGTTGGTTTATATAAGATCTTGGTGGTTGGGTGCATATGAAATTAGGGTGCATATAGAATTACAACAAGCTCCCTGGTTGCAGATAAGCAGCTCCTTCTGGAAAGGCTTTGCCCATGCTTTTTTTCCCCTGGTAGCCTTTCCTCCCTCTCACTATGCAGCTGCTGCTGGTGATGCATCATGGGGTTTCCCTGGATGGCTGGAAGGCATTCGCGCCTTTTGTAGAGGATGCGAAGATCTGGGGGAGCAGGGGGACAAAAAAACGCTTTCCACAGCTTTGGCACATCTGGGCCACTTTCTGCCGCCAAAAAAAAAAGCCAAAGGACGGGAAGAAAAAAGGTAGCTCGGTCTCATCAGGTGGATCCAGGATGGGTGTCGCAGCTAATGAAGCAGCACATGCGTATTCCAACCACTCTGGGATGCCAGGGAGCTCTGACACGATGCTCTACTCAAGATATCTTCCAGCAAAAAAAAAAAAAAAACAACAAAAAAAAAAAAAAACCACCCCACATTCTCTCATCTGAGGGTTTTGAAAAATGGTGGCCACGTTTATTTACGTTTACTCTTTCTTGGTGGATTTAACGCTATAGCCGTAGAAAGCCGCTCACAAAATTTTGAAAAATTCAAAAAAGCTGACGGGTGATTTACAAAAATATAATATCTATATTTACAAAAAAATGCTTTAATGAGACAAAAATATTTTCCAAGGCACTTGAGAGCTGTTTTCCAGCACATAATATACAAAAGGGGAAGGAAAAAAATCTGATGTGATGGTTACATTTTTTGGTAAGTCCATTGAATTCTATCATAAAAAATTCTATGTATTAAAAATAGATTCTTCAAAAAAAAAAAAAAAAAAATTTGAGTCCATGTGAAGTATAACTTCTCCCCCCTACTGCTCTCCTATGAAGGCTGGGTTCCAGATGCCTCCCCTGAACTCTGGCATGTTGAGGGTGGGGACAAGAGGAAAACGGCCCTCCTCAGGCCATACTAACCTTAACTGCAGAGGAGTGTGAGGGCGATGAGTGTGTGTCGAGCTTTCGTCTTTTTTGTTCTGGTGGAGACAAAAAAAAAAAAACAAGGATTTTAGTTCAAAGCAAAAAACCAAAGATTTTTTTTTTTTAACTTCTGTTCAATATCTCATTATGGGAAACGCCTCAGGTATGACCGACAAAACAGAATCGCCAATGATGGCAGATCTAGCTATAACAGAGACCAATCAGAGCCTTTCCACAACAGCCTGACATCCCACATATCACCTGCTGCAACACTTGTGGTCTTTACAGAGAAGAGTGTGAGAATAATTGACACAAGTTTCATCTCCCCAGACAAACCGAAAGGAATTCTCAATGGCAAAAGTGGAATTACAGGGTTTTTTTTTCCTGCTTCTAGTTCTCTCCATGTCCCATGGTACAGCTCATGCCCCAGCTGCCTGAGAACGACTTCCAGCACATTTGATTTGAGATGGCCCAGTGCCACACTACAGAGCAAGTAAGAAAACTCTGGCCTAAAGCTCCTAGCCATGTGGCAATCATTTCACCAAAGCCATCATAAAGGACAAAGCCAGCCAACAATCCCAAGAAACAGTGCATCCAGTGGCTGCCTGCGCCATGATGGAAGGCTCTGGAGGGTTCCATTGATGGAACAATACACTGATTAATCATTTGTTGATAGGAACAGGGACATTTTCCTATATTTAATGTCTTATGACATTTCAAGAACTCTTGCTGAGTTCAAGAACATTTTACAACTTGCAAGTACACAAGAAGGTTGGGCATAAACATCAACTATTCCCAACAGATGAGTTGGAATATGCCCTGTCCAAGACTGAGTATACATTACAAAGAGTACCGTATATTAACAAAGGCGTAGGTCCATTTATACATGTAGTAGATGACAAACTGATTCACTTGTAGCTTAATGTTTGAGACGTCTGAACACAAGGTCATGAGTTGAAATCCTACCACCACTAAACTGCCACTGCTGGGAGCTTGAGAAAGGCCCATAACCCCTCAACTGCTCATCTGTATCAAAACAAAGACAAATCTAAGTCGCTCTGGACAAAGGTGTCCGCCAAAAGCTATAAACGCAGATGTATAGCTGCCTGTGTAAAGAGTCTGAAGAGTTACGTAGACAGTCTGCTACTTTTTGCCACACAAAGTTAGCCAAGAACCAACTACTTTTATAAGAAGCCATTTGCTGACCTTGCAGATAATCAACCACAAACCCTTTCTAAAGCCCTTCTGCAAATCTCATTTAGCGATGAGTAATGACTTCAAACTACATAAAAAGAGCAAATACAAGTCCAGCGTCTACATTCTGCTTGAAATGGTTTACAGTATAAAACTATTTTCTGTACAGAACTGTCAATATATTCAGAACAGAAGTGTGATTTGGAAGCTTGTGGCTCACTCAAGGGTATAAAAAAAAGTATAAGATGCTGACACTGAGATTATGAGGACACATTAAATGCCCAATAAGTATACTGAGGAACCTGGGAAGGACAGAGCTTAGGGTCAAAATGGGTACCAAAGACTGTAAGACCAGGCTGCCTGGTAGTCTGAAGAAATCTTTGTGCACATTTCATAAAAATCTGCTAGATTTCACTTTTAACAGAAACTGGTGTTGGTGGTCTAATCTAGTGTTTGTACTATGTTTGCATATACACTGTACAGCCAAAAATGTGTGGACATATGACCACCACAACCATAGTGGTCAGATGTCTACAAGCCATATTGTGTATTGTCCAGGACCACAGTGTGGTCACCCTCTTGGTCATCCTTAGAAAAATGAAATGAATCAAGAGTAAAACTAAAGTTAGCCAGTTGAAGCTGTCACTCTAGTATCCTGGCCCTCAGACTGTGCTAAAGCAAACAACTGCCCCATTACTCTTATATACTAGACGGATTTGCCTTACCCCGTTCAGACTCGATAGCTTCTGATCTGGGAACGGGGGACTTGAGGGACCCAACGTTTTTCTCGCCCTTGCTGCTTTCCTTTAGCTTGCCCTCCTTGGCCACATCTCGCTCCTTGGATGACTCTTTGTCTGCAGCCTTGGCGTCGCTCTTGCTCTTCTCGTCCTTCTTGTCATCCTTCCTCTTGTCCTTCTCAGCCTTGGGCACCTTGGCGTCACCCGCTTTCTCCTCCTTCTGCTTCTCCTTCCCTCCTGCCTTGGCCTCTGGAGTGCTGGCAGCGGTCTTCTCCTTCTTTTCCTTTTTCTCCTTCACGCTCTTCTCCTTGTCCTCCTTCTCTTTGCTCCCTTTGATGCTGTAAAAATGACAAATCTCTGCATGTAAAACTTTTTACAGCTAAATAATTTTACAGGTACATAAGCTAGTTTGTCGAATTGCATCAGGAAATAATTTTTCATGTCTTGTAGAACGATGTCTTGGACATTTCCTGAAATACGGATATTAACCATAAGCCCCAGTGAAGCATCCTGACCTCCTGCTCCTTCACACTGAGGTGAATTACACTCCAATCCAGAATACGACAAGGACACCGTCTCTGACCTCAGTAAAAAAAAAAAGTACATCGGAGCCTGTAGGAACCATTACAAACTCATTACATTCCCACTGGTCCTGAATAGGCTTTAATGGAGACCTTTCGTTCCAGCTCTCCATGCGATTCCCTTTGATGTCTTCTTTCCAAATGATGCTTTATACATCCAATTTAATAGCCCTGTCGCAATTGTCTGGATGTCGTAACAACCATATCGCACCAAGATGGCTCCTTTCAAAAGCGTTCTTCGAGCAATAGCTCAACTTAATAGAACAGTAAGCAGATTCTAGCCTGGAACACTGTTCCAATTCGATTATGCAGTTCATAAGAGAGGTAGACTTTGATAAAAGATTGATTTATTTGCCGAGTGGTTCGAAATAATAAGCCGGTGCCAAACTTCCTTGCCTCGGGGACTAACCTTTTTAATAACATTATCCACAAGATGAGAGCAGTAAATCTTTCTGCAAGTGCTCTTAGCTGGGATTGTGCTGCAGGTGGATTTGTACATGTGCATGTGTGTGTGTGTGTGTGTGTGGGGATGTAGGTGTAGGAGCAGATCTCAGGTGTACCTGTTAGGTGTGCTGCTGCCGTTGCTGCTGCTGCTCGCTTTATTCGCCGTGGTTGGGGTTTTGCAGGCCGTTTTCTGAGCCACCTGAGATTTGTCCTTAGATTTGTCTGAAAATATCAAATGCATTGTTTATGACGAAAGCAAATAACGACTTTCATTATCTCACCCATGCTCAGGTAACTGACAAAGCGTATACAGCTATACTGAGCAGAAATATAAATGAAAAAGACAAAACAAACAAAAAGACTCTTGTTTTTGCTCTTCTCCTTTGCCAAGATAATCCATCCACCTCACAGGTGTGGCATATAAAGATGCACCGGATGGATTATCTCGGAAAAGTAGAAGTGCTCACTAACACAGATTTAGACAAATCTGTGACCAATATTTGAAAAAAAGGCCTTAGAAAAATACTTGGAGCTTTAAGTTCCTCTTAGAAAAAATGAGAGCAAAAACAAAATTGTCGCGTTTATATTTTTGTTCAGTATAATAAAGACTTTGTCGAAGATTTTAATAATTCATGATTAGATAGAAGTTTTTTTTTTGTTTTGTTTTTTAAATGGTCCACAGAGAATGTTACAAAGGGGCAGATTAATGAAAGGTCAAATAGCAGAAGCAAAACTATACAAAAAAATAAATAAATAAAATAAAATACAGCTACGGAAAACTAAGACTGTCAGATTTTAAATGATTTCAATCTCAGTGAAGACACATTAAAGTAATTACTTGTATTGTGTGAATCTTGTGGACGGAGGTGGAAATTAAAGAAGACCATTAAAATTTTTTTGAGAAATAAGACTAAATTTGGCACATTTACTGACTAATAAAATAAGTTAATAATAACAACAAAGACTGGCCACTTTCACACAGAACAAAAGTAATAATGTAAAAAATACGACTAATCTTAAAAATCCACCTGTGCTACAACACATTACTGCAGTAAAGCCTCGAAAAGGACAGGATGTGCTAAACTATGCATCGAACATATGGTGGTATAAGGTATTTTGTCAGGGGGAATACAGTAATCCACACTCATAACCCATAATCCAGACTTAATTTGATGCAAAACATGAGTGAAAAACATCTTAGTAAGAACCTGAAATTATTCACGCCATCTCACAGGTCGGCTGTCAGCAAATAAATTCATGTGATTTGAGTGTGACTGGGAAAAATATATATTTTAAACATGTATTCGTAATTAGGGAAAAGATAACGCCTGGAGTCTGTGCTGAACTGAAGGCTTGTGGCTAAGATAGCCATTATAAATAGTCTTAATGATGCTCAGGCAAATTGTATGTACATCCTCGCATCTATATCCAAAAATGAACATAAAACCGCTACTGTGTTAAATGCAGTCATCACTGAACTAAAACTAAACACTAAACATTAATGAATCAATTAGTACGGTCCTCTGGGTGTTATGGTCCTTATTTACATAGTTTTTATCTTTCTGTTTAAAAAAAAAGGAGAGTGACAAATAAATTATGCCATGTTTGACAACTACAATTTAATCAAACAGATGTTGATAACGTTTTTCAGACTGTACTGTCGCGCTCCTGCTACATCCTGACACGGAACTCACCCGTGTCCTCGGCAGCTCCCTCCTCGTTTTTTCCCGCGTTGGCAGAGGCAGGGGTGGCAGCGCCAGGCTTGCCGGAGCTGCCCGGGCCGTTCTGCAGGGCGCCAGGGTTGGCGGTGCTCACAGGCTCCTTGTAGTGGAACTCGTTCTCAGGCACCATGTGAGCTTTCCTGCTTTTCAACTGGCCAGAGTAGCTGCAAGTCACATACACGGTTAAAACTCACAGAGCACACAGTGGCGCAGAGTCAAACATCTTCTACAGCACTGCTCGATGTGACATTATCAACAAGAACCAACCCAGGAATAGCCTGGTTTACAATTCAGCTAAAGTATTACATGCCAAATACTTGAAAATGATTTTTTTTTTAATGCTTCGTGGTATTCGCCCACAGCTTGTAATGTTGATTCCCACTTTCTTGTTGATTGTGTACATCTGTACGAGTGCAAAAGATCAATACGGCCCTCCACCTGGTTAGATTAGAAGTCACGCTGGTGGCATAAACAAGTTGAATATCATTTGTCACTGCAATTAACCCACAGGGAAGGGCTGAGCATTAAAAACCCTCAGGGGCGAAAATTCCCTAATTCGGTTACTGGAAATCACTTCCTCATTAACCTTCAACGCTGTAAACCGATCGACAAATGTCAATTTCAACTCCTCTTATAAACGCCTGTGGTCATGTGACAAATATTAAGCCACAAGCCAAAAAGTAAAGGTACAAAAAGTCCTCGCTAACAGGTTTTTTTTTCATAAAATCTGAGTTAAAAGTCCTAGCATGAGGGTATGTTAGCGATGGATAAAAACACCTGCAAAATGCTGAAAATATCATCAAAAGCCAAACCTTCAAGACGACTGGAAAGAAGAGAAAGCTTGTTCTGACTGATAAGATCATATTTATAGTGACAGAAAAGGCTGAGGTGAATTAATGGACTTCATTATGCTCCAATGTGGAAGGCTCTTAAAGCCAAGCTGACCTCATCATTCTTGCCCACTGCCTGAATTAAGGAGGCTCAAATGTAAGCTTTTGGGAAAGACGGAAAAGTAAAAGTGTTATGCCTCGCTCCACTTAGTGAGCAGCTCACTAAGGAGAGAAGATTACCCTTCACTCCAGGCTCCAGATTTCATCAATAAGACAATACAGTACCAAATGAAGTCTGCAAGGATCAAGTGCTGCCTTAAAAAGAAGCTAAGCCGCAGTGTGGGAACAGGAGATCAACGGCAAACACGCCATATACCGTTCAATTCTTCGGCACTGCGTACCGATACTCTTCCTAGTGAATACCATACACATGGACAAATTAATCACAAAGTAAAACAAAATCTCATCATCTTCAGACGAGTATAACGAAATCAGCCCAGTTCTTTTAGCCTTAATCTTATGCCACCTTGAAAAATAATCCCAAACTACTCAAGAAATGGTACAGGCCGGTCAGAATGCAGAGTACCCCATGGCTAAAGCATAAAGGTCAGGCCTCTTCTCCTTCTCCTCCTGGCAGATCTTGTGCACTCGGCACTCCAGAGCCTGGCCCAGGTTCAGGACTTTTGGGTAGAAGGGTAGGATCTTGGTCAGGACGATGAGGATGTTGCGAATGTGCGTGTACTCGCCCGTCTCCAGACAGTGAACGGAAGCCTGAAAAACGACACAATGCACAAGTCTCATTAAGGGTTAGATTATCTACACCAATCCAAGCACTTTATTAGGAACATTATAATATACTGATACAGAGGAGGACCTCATTTAGGCTTTAAAAACCTCATGGCCTCATATCTTCAGGGAATGGGTTTGACAAGATGCTGGAGATTCTGGTTCATGCTATCATAATGAAAGACAATTTCTACAGGTTTTTCGGGTGTATGGTTCCGAGTTTGTGGTCACAAATGTTTATAAAGAATTCAAAGCCAAAAAAAAAAAACATGAAAATGTTTGTTGCAAATTTTCCATTTACCTCTCTCACTGATGAAGGTGTTTTAAGCTGCAGAACTACTTTAAGCCGACCCCCCCCCCTCTTTCCCCAATGTGCCTCACATAGGCTAGAAGACACAGACTAAACATGGACATAAAAGCTGAACTGCATTGGACATAGGTGGCTACGCTACATATGAGTCTGATGTTAGCTTCTTATACAAATTTCCGTTCCACCAGAACGCGCTAGAAATCACCTAATTTTACCCCAAGTGGTTTAAGCCCTGGATGTTCCCCCTTTCTAAAGAAGAAAAAGAAGTAGAAAGTAAACTATTTTGCCTTACTGTGTTTTTCCACACGGAAGGAATGTGACCTTCGCATTTAACCCATCCGTGCCGTGAAACACACACACCAGTGAACACTAGGGGGCAGTGAACGCACTTGCCCGGAGCTGGGGGCAGCCCCAAACCACGGTGCCCGGGGAGCAGTTAGGTGCCTTGCTCAAGGGCACCTCAGTCGTGTCTTGCCCTGGGTGGGGATCGAACCCGCGAC
>JAOVVF010000048.1:1755842-1767193 GCA_028565595.1 Duopalatinus emarginatus
GCTGCCCCCTGTTCTGCACCATGCCCTGTTCTGAGTAAACTCTAGAAGCTGTTATATATGAGGATGGAAGCAGATCAGCAGTTATAGTGCAATCACAGTGTGGTCAAAATCACTGAGAACATATTTTTGCCCCATTCTGCTGGTTTGATGTGAACATTAACATTATTACAAAGCCGTTGACCTGTATCTGAACGATTTTATGCGTTGCGCTTCGGTCGCACGATTGGCTGATTAGATAATTGCATAAATGTCTCATTGTACATATGTTCCTAATAAAGGGCTCAGTGAGAATAAACGTCACACAGCATTACAAAGACTCAGCATGCAATCAATCATCATCTTTTTGAAGACCAGAGGTATCAGTTATCAAAAAAAAAAAATGAGAATCAGATTATTAGATTTGGTATTTAATTAGCACTGCACGTTGCATGATCTTGTGGTGGCATACACCGGTTTATGTCGGCAGGTGGCATTATAATAGCCGGCTTTAATCAGTCGGTAATATCAGGCATTTTGGATCGACTGATTTTCTTTTCCCGCTTTAATGGGCTCCCAGAGAGGAGAGTATGAGACAAAATGAATAGACCATGGCAACAACTTCTTTGACAGGTTCTTTCAAAAGCAGTATTATTTTTTTTGTAGTCATTATTTTTAGGTAACTACAGAAACACACACAACGATAACCAAACCCAGCGGTAAGCCTACCGTCAGGCACGAGGCAACACTGTTTGTTAAATTACAGGTCAGGAAATTTCCAAGTACCCTTCAATTTGATTTAACAGCATTGAGACTACAAATTATACTGAAGTACGTGAACGCAAAACCCAGAAGGTCCCACCGGATCGGAATGTGAGGAATAAAAGTGATGATTTCAATTTTAAATTTAATGATTAAAATTAATAACTGAGGCACCTGAATGTTTTCTTTACTTACAATAAGAACATATAATAAATAAATTAAAACCTATTAAAAATGAATAAATAAAAAAAAACTATAAAAAATAAATAATATATTCAAAAAACAATTAAAAACACCCAACATGTACAAAAGAATGGATAAATAAAACCATTCGATAAAAAATATCGAAGTGAAGCTCATATTGTTAATCTGTTGAATATTTAAATCTGATTGGTCAAATGGGAATCGCACATTTACATAAATAAAAGCAGCCTACGGAGATTTTTTTTTATTCATGCACTTGTTACTAATTATTATTACTAATTATTGTCTCGGTAGAAACAATGAAGACAGGACAGTTTATAACTGTTAAGTGAAGTGAGGAACCAACATTAAATCCACACAATTAAACAGAACTATAAAGTGCATTATTACCTCATTACTTGTAATTTAAAAATACAAAAGCTGAAAAAATTGCCATTGTTGGCAGATCAAAATGCCACTTCAAACCAAGACCACTTTACATCAGGCCTTACCTCTAATCATTCCTTAATTTCTTATAACCACACCCTCTGACGGTTTTATTCCTTCAGTATTTATTATTAAATCAATGTTACAAGCACAGTGCCTCTCCAAACATCACTAGATTTAACCGCATTCTGTACTAAACAGTACATGAAAGCAGTATGCAACAAGGTAGTATGACTGAATACATAGTATTCATTAAACATTACGCCCAGATGATATATTACATTAGGAGAAATTATGAAGTATGTGAACACAGCACACTGTGGTCCGATAATCTGACTTGTATTAAAGATTAGCATAACTTACAACGTGTCCAAATAATGTTATGAGCAGCTTTGTGGAGAACGACAAACACTCCTGGGCTGAATTGAAAATGATTACTGTAGCTAGCGCCACTTGATGTTGGTAAGATCGCAGACTGCGCACTGTACTGAAAGAGCCTACTGCTTTACTGGTCTAGCAGTGCGCCCTGGCTCAAATCTAGTACATAGAGTTGCAAGAAAAAGTATGTAAACGCTGTGGGATTACTTAGATTTCTGCTTAAACTGGTAATTAAATGTCACAAAAATAGAAAAACAGGGTCTGCTTAAACTAATACCACACAAAAAATTATACGTTCACATGTTTTTATTGAACACAGCAGGAAAAAAAAAAGTATGCTAACCCCCAAGGCTAATGACTTCTCTAAGAGCTAATTGGAGCCAGGAGTCAGCCAACCTAGAGTCCAATCAATGTGATGAGATTGAATGTGTTGGTTAAAGCTGCCCTGCCCTATAACAAAAAACAAAACAAAAAAAAAAAAAACACAACACACACCAGTTCTGAGTTCTCAAGAAGCATTGCCTGACGTGAACCACGCCTCGCACAAAAGAGGTCGCAGAAGACCTACGTTCAAGAATTGTTGACTTGCATGGAAAGGGAAGGGAAAGGTTTACAAAAGTAACCCTGACGTTCATGTGTCCATGGTAAGACAGACTGTCTACAAAAGGAGAAAATTCAGCACTTGCTACTCTCCCTAGGTGTGGTCGTCCTGTAAGGATGACTGCAAGAGCAAAGCACAGAATGATCAATGAGGTGAAGAAGAATCCGAGTGCATCAGCTGAAGACATTTTTGTTGACAAGTCTACAATGAGTAAAACTTAAAACAAGAACGGAGTTCATGGGAGGACACCACGGAGGAAGCCGTACAGCTGTCCAGAAAATCACTGTTGCACTTTGAAGTTTGCAAAAGACCACCTCTACAGCACTACCGGCAAAATATTCTGTCAACAGATGAAACCAAAAGTGAGTTGTTTGGAAGGATCACACAACGTTATGAGTGGAAAAAGAAGAAGAAAAAAAAAAAAAAAAAAGGACAGCACGCTAACATCAAAACCTTATCCCAACTGTGAACTTTGGCAGAGGGGGCATCATGGTTTGGGGCTGCTTTGCTGCCTCAGGGCCTGGACGGATTGCTGTCTTGAACGGAAAATAGATTTTTGCAGCAAAACTTAAGACCATCTGTCCGCCAACTGAAGCTCAACAGAGGCCGGGTGAAGTAACAGGACAACGACCCAAAACGTAGAAGTAAATCAACGACAGAATGGCTTTAACAGAAGAACACAAGCCTTCTGGAGTGGCTCAGTCAGAGTCCTGACCTCAACTCGATTGAGATGCTGTGGCATGACCTCAAGAGAGAGATTCCCACCAGATTTGGCAAGAATATTGCTGAACTGAAACAGTTTTGTGAAGAGGAATGGTCCGAACTTCCTCCTGACCGTTGTGCAGGTCTGATCTGCAACTACAGGAAACGTCTGGTTGAGGTTATTTCTACTAAAGCAGGGTCAACCAGTTAATAAATCCAAAGGTTCACATACTTTTTCCACCCTGCCCTGTGAACGTTTACATGCTGTTTTCTATAAAAACATGCAAATGTATAATTTTTGTGCGGTACTACTTTAAGCAGACTGTGTTTGTCTATTGTTGCGACGTAGATGAAGATCAAAACACATTTGATGACCAATTTATGCACAAAACCAAGCAATCCCAAAAGGGTTCACTTACTTTTTCATGCAATTGTATTGCTCAAGTATGCAAATATTTCATTTCACTGAACTCTACTGTACCAGGCATTCAGAATGGAAAGCACTGTGAAAAAATAAAGATATCTGACTAGGATGTGAACGCACAGCTTTTTTTTGGTGGTTGGGGGAAAAAAAAGAGCAATAAACACTAACTTTAGTCAGCTTATAATGCCATTTGTGAACGACGTGTCTGAAGTTCTCATAGTCGAGTTGGTCCGCCTTATTTCCTCCGTCAAAGCCACTGGCTCGGAAAATGGTTAGGAACCCTGGGTAATTGCCGCACTCCTGGCAAAAGAAAAAAAGGGGGGGGGGCACAGCAGAGAGCAGACGTCATTTGAATTTGCAGCTCTAAAAACAGAAGGTCATTCATGCCAACATGGAGCAACTCAGCCGGCATGAACACGGATAACACCAAGAATAGATGTTCATGCATTTTACGTAAAACATTAAGTCCTGCACCTTCTCATAGATGGCTTTATCGCTGTGCCATCTCGTCACTGTCTCCAGCATGCAGCAGAGGAAACGGCCATAACGCCGAGACTCGTTCTCTGTACAGCTCGCCACTGTATAGATGATATCGGAGAACACCTGAAGGAAAAAAAAATGACAGAAAGGAAAGTCAGGACGAGGAAAAGGCGAAGAAAGAGAAAGAAAAACGGCTGTAGGAGAAATATCTCCAGCATTACCATAAACAGGCTTTTTACACACCGCTGCTTTAATGCACATTATCAAACACTTGGCACAATTAGGCTCAGCAGGAGATCACCATTTACACAAACACAAACCAGTGTGTGTCTGCCGGCTTTGGCTGTTGTCCTTCCAAACACTACCCAAACAGCTATTCATTATCCATGTCCGTGCTTAGTTCTAAAGAAGCAGCAGCTGCTTGAATGAGCTCCGAAAAAAGAAAAAAAAAAAGACTCACGCGATCATAACAGAGAAGCGTACAGAAGTTCTGCGTTTTTTGCTGGTGCACGAGCTCAACGAAGCGAGCGCAGTAGACGGCGTCGATGGCCGAGAAGACGCAGCGCGGGAACAGGCAGAGCTGGAGGAATTTGGTGATGGTCTCGTTCTTGGTTGATTCTGAAAAGGTGAATGAGAAAACAGGTCAGGTACAGGGATGTGCTGATAAAAGATGATTTATTAGTACGTCAATCACAGATAGCAGATCTGCCAAGCCTGAAAAGGAATAATGGGAGTGTGTGTGTGTGTGTAGCTACATTGTCAGTGTGGTCTTTTGAACTTGTATACATATACTGTACCATGTAAAAGTCTTGGACACATGCAAAAAAAATTTGTGTCGTTACACTGATTGGTCAAGCAGCATTCTAATAGCGCAGTCATGCTCACACTTGGTGCCCGAAGACGATTCTACCCCCACACCAGTCCCCCACAAGCCTGTGGTCATACTGCGCTTTTACATCCTGGGCCTGAGCATGCTTACCTCATCACAATATGACTTTTTGTTTTGGAAAAGAATACGATGTGACTGCTGAGTGTAGAGATCAGTGTGAGTTTAACAGCAGGTCAACACACTATAAGCATGTGCAAGTGTAGTTTCTTCAGGATCTGTTTCCAGACCAGTTTGGGGTACAATCTAAAAATGATAAACCTATTTACAGAATCTTTTTTTGTTGTTTTACAAGTAGTAATAATACTGAAGCAAAGAAGAATTAACAATTAATAGAGGAAATCATTTTCTGCATGTGAAGTTTTGTAGGTAATAACTTTGAGAAGGCGGCAGCTGAGGCTAGGCAGCAGTGACAAACATCTTACACCATGAGGAAAGTCTAGGTAATTCTCAGGAGGACAGGAATTGGACATGTCTAGCGGGATGGCAGAGCCATATGGGATGAGGAAAATATGACACAGTGAGAGAAAGGACGAGTGGAGTAACTCACTGGCGAGTAACCAGTTGTCCTTCTCCAGCTTGAGGCGATGCAGGACCCTCTGCACATGCTCCAGCTGCTTCTTCTCCTCCTCCTGCAGCTTGTCCTGTAGCGCAGTGCAACGTTCCTTCTCCTTCTTCTTTTTGTTCAGCGGCTTTGAAAATAATATCAATAATACATTTTCTCTATAGGAAAGATCCTGATGTTCATCACACAAGTCTGACAGGTTTGCTATAGCCTAGAAGTTCTATATTAGAAGTTAACTCATTATCAGTCGACCTTTTAAAGAACGATTCATTGACTCTGGCCTTTTCACGCTCTATAAGAAACCTCTTTATATGCCAAAGATCCCTCATGAGGGCAGGTTGTGTCAACCAGCTTTTTATTTCATATCAAAACAGCATTATATAGGGTCTCAAAAGTAAGGAAACACCCAAATGAAAACGGTCTGGCAGATGGTGATCCAATTTGAGACACAAGGCGTAGAGAAAGGAGGAACCCTGTCAGGCCATGTCACCAACATGGCAGCCATCTTGCTTCCACAACTGGACATTCTGATTTACCAATTTTCCCCATCTCTCTAGCTCTAGTGCATGGTTCCCCAAAAGATGGCCTGCAGGTGTTAAACCTTTGGCCCACCACCAACACATAACTCTACTGGCGACAAAAAGAAAAGAAAAAAAACGAACCAGAACGTCATAGTCAAATACCAAGCTTACTCTGTGGACACAGCACAGTCATGCTTACACAGAAACCATGGCCTGTGATAAAAAAAAATTGTAAAGTTGACAACCAAAATAGACAATTCTGTATATGTCCGGTGGTCCGTGCATCTTTTGGCAATTGGACTTTCATTTCAGAAACAGGAATTTAAAAATAAAAAAGAAACGGTTATTTAATTTTCGTTTGAAAATCCAAATACAAGAAACAAGAAATGCGTTATTTCGTTGCATGATTAAAGAGTTCTTTGCACCTTGGAGAGGTTCTTCAGACTTGTGGAGAATGTGCTGTAGAGGGTTCTATACAGAACCTTTCTGAAAGCCTTTACTGTACAGCACCAAAAGGGGATTTCCTGTAGTTACAATGTAAAACTTGAAACCTTTTTTAGAAAGGTTCTGCATAGAACCGCAAATGAATCTACTGTGCCATACCATATGAAACAGTATGAGAGGGACACGCTGACGCTTGCCTTTTCCTTTGATGGTTGGGCGTAGCCCTTGAGGAAAAGTAATTGGGAATTCCTGCTCTAGTGGCTCCAACCATTCAGTCATGTAAAGCAGGACCCAACAGCTTAACATAAGAAGTCTCCAATTTTTAGAAACTGTACTACTCTTAGCATCCAAAGTGCAATGTATATTGGTGAGATCCAGCAAAGCTAGTGCTAATTCTTCAAAATAAACACTTTAATTCAGCTTAAGTGTCTAGTACCTAATCTAAGAATAATAAATGTGTGTATAATCTGAAACGATTAAGAATAGTTTTAAAACAGCCTACAAGTAACAACACTGCTGTTTGTATTGTTTATTTAATTTTATACTACAATAATCTGTAGCTAGCTTGCCATATAACTGTTTAATGTCCTTCTGACAGCTTCAGTCAGTGATCTTTTCATCTGAAAAGTGGTCTATTGTATACTATTCCTCCTATTTGTAATGACGCACAGCTATATTTTAGTACATTTGGCATTAAAAACTAAATTGAACCGTAATTGTACAATTTCTTAATTGTTAAAGTCATCTCCTACCATCTCTGTGTTCTCGTCAATGGCCTTGATCTGCATCTTGAGCTTGTTGACCTCTCGGTCGTAGGCGCTATGGGGAACAGACAGGTCGTACATGGTGAGTGACCAGAAAGTGGCGTAGAACTGCGGACGCAGGTCGTCCCACACGCGAGGTAGGTGGAGAGAGACGACGGCTTCGTGCACGGGCGCCATCACCTGCTCGCATGCCGCTATGTACTTGTGGACCTTCTGCTGCTGCCGGTTCCCCTTCTCAGCCTTTTTCAGCTCGTCGTACTTGGCCTGGAAGGGAAAGCGTAACGATTAGCCCATTCAGGAGCAAAACAAGACAAGGACGGAACGATGGCTGGGTCGGTGAAATAAAACCGGACTGGGCATGGCTCCCGGACCGAGGCCAAAAGACTGAGCTTTGCTTGGCAATGAGCCGGAATAAATCAGTGGCACTAAGCAGTTCTGTGCTACACAGCAGAAGCCAGGGATTTAAATCTGTGGCACTTTTATGAAAAAGCATGCATCAGGAGTGATGGTAAAATGCGGTGTTGACAATGTGTTGCAAAGCAGATACAGAGAAAGTTGCATACAGGGAATGCAGGCAGGCAAATCTTGTTAGGCAAGGGGAGGGGTCGAGGGGAAAAGGGGGGACCCACTTCAGCATTTTTCTACTTACTGCAGCTTTAGAACATGTGCTAATACATCATTTTACACTGAATACATACATCAGTAGCCTAATTAAATACTAAAAGGATGCAATCATGACTACATATGATAATGACTGGTAAATTCCATGTGACTCACCATAATCTGATGGGCGTACATTGGGCGGGACAAGAAGAAAGCAGCATCGTGAGGAGTGTGGAACTGGTTACAAAGCACGTCTATGGAAGGAACTCTCTTGATGTAATCCTCGGTGCTCAGGTTGGATGCTAAAAAGCCACCGAATTGCACCAACGTGTCGTGACACTAGAAGTAAGAAGACAAGAAAGTGGACCGTTCATCATTAGGCGAGGCTCTCCCAATGGTTCCCGGGCAAATTCTCTTCCTAAATCCTCATGTTGCTTATTTATTTGTGGAACTGCACCTTGCTTTATTAAAGCCATTCATCACTGGGAGCCCATCCCCCCTGAGGAAATCAATGCAATGGCCGGTAAAGCAATTTAATGGGGCAAAGAGGAGCTGGGAAGAGATTCCAAAGTCCTAAGTAGCAAAGAAAAAAAAAAAAGAGCAATGGAGCACCACATGAACCCCGGGTCAGGCATTGCTTAAAAGCAGTAAGGCGTATTATTTTACAGGAATATGTCAGAGCTCATATTTAATCTGGGTGTCTGAATGGATTTGAAATATTCTTAGTCCAGACTCTTAGTTTTAATAAAAAGATGCTGTAAAGCCCAGGAACAGTGTCAGAATGCCACAAACACTGAGCATAACAGCAGCCAAGGTTCCTTGTAGATGAAATTGCTGCTAGGAAAAACAGGCACAGTAAACAAAGTACTATTTCACAAAAGTCTGGATATAAAGCCAAGCCAACTGTAATGCATTTAACAGCAGCATGTGTCCCGGGAATAGTTTAGTTATGTGTAAATGCATTTATGGCTGAGAATGGATCACCACAGGTGTGGAGAAATGACTAGAAGCTGATTGGGTCCAGGCTATTTATTTTTATTGGACATGTTCAGATGCTTCTGTGGTCAAAAACATTTGTTGTTTTTTTTCTTATATAAACAAACTTCCCGTCGTCTTTCACATAACGATCTGCTTAACGAACGCTTCCCAATTAATATTCTACATTGCTCATATTACTGCACTGAACTAGTGCAATATGATTTTAGCAATGGCAGCTTAGTGAAAGCGAGAACTCTTGACCCCTGGGCAGTGGAATTCTTTTCCGCATTTAACCCATTCGTGAAGCACACATACACACGTAAACACTAGAGGGCAGCGAGTACATATGCCCAGACGTTATGGTCCTAAGCAGTTAGGGGTTGAGCACTTCAATCAAGAGCATTTCAATCAAGCAGGGCTCAAACCCGGGATCTTCTGGTCCCAAGGTGAGTTTCTTAACCCCAAGCCTACAGCTGCCCTGAATGAAGTCTTACATTTTCTAGATTTCTAGGCGTTCGAGCGTTCACTTGTTGTCAGCTAGCTAATGAATTTATTATCTGAACACTCTGTATATTTATATAAAACAAACAGACAACACTAATCACCCGTAACATTACCACTTCCTGCCTAAACAGCTGCCACAACAACTCTGACCTGTTAAGGTACCTTTACCTCTCAAACAGATCAGTGAGAGCTTTGGGTGCCAGTTCACTGGTAGCCCTTTTCTTAGACCACTTTTGTTACGTACTAACCATTGTATACTGGAAACACTCTACAAGACCTGCTGTTCTGGAGATCACCTGACCCAGTCGTCTAAACATCACGCTTTAGTTCTTGTCAAAGTCGCTCAAATCCTTACACTTGCCCATTTTTCCTGTTTCCAACACATGAGATTTGAGAACTGACTGTTTACTTGCTGCCTAATATATTCTATATATCCTATTTATTTCACCTGGCAGTAGTTTTTAATTTAGAATAAAGTTATAATGACCTAATCAAGAATTGACGACGTATCATAAATCGTATATTAGCAACATTTTATAAGACGCATATTAGCTCTCATTTCATAATTAAGGAAAGGAATTATAAGATACAATGAAAAGTAATAACACTGATTCAGAACGTATTTCTCAATAGCGATGAATAATAATGTGCTAATGAGCTAATGTGTCATATAAAGTGTTGCTAATATACTAATCCATAATTTACAGAATGTTTAATTCATGGTTAGTCTGTTATGAATGAAAAACATTTAAATGTTTCATTAACAATCGTTCTTATCAAGCGTTACCAGTGGTTTTAACGTTCTAGCTGATCCGTGTAAATACTTTTCAGTAGACTTTGTAACACAGATGTAGGGATCTGAACCAGCCGTAACAGCATTAGTAAGGTCAGGCACCGATTTTAGGTGAAGATGTCCGACACTCAGTCTAGGTTCCAGTTCATTACAAAGGGGTTGAGGTCAAGGATCTGCACAGGCTGCTTGAGTTGCACTCCAACCTTAATAAACAATGTCGTCTTCGAGCTTGGTTTGTTCGCAGGTTTGAGCCTTTCAGTTTCAGTGAAAGGAAATAAAAAATAAATGTATAAGACAATGCTGTGTTTCTACATTTGTAGCAACAGTTTGGGAAGACTCGCATATGGGTGAGAAGGTCAGTTGTCCAAATACATGTGGACATTTTCGAATCATTTAGAAAGCTACACTGATCAATGCACGGCAGGTTTATTTCTGAGGTTGGCATAAAAATGGTATAAATAAGATAGAATTAATAGTGATTGGTACTTTAGTGGTCATTACATCGCCTCTAGCAAAAGTAACCCCAGGATACTCTACTAACCAGAAGAACACAAAATTCAGAAATGTTTTGACTGAAACTAATTTTTAGCTGATGAGAAGATTATGTGACTGAACAGCAGTTAAAATAATTACCATTTGTGACCCCAAACAGCGCAGTCGATTTTTTCCTGAACACTAAACATCAGCACACCAAAAGATAATTGCTGAAAATTCAAATGAAGCAAAAGTAACTGACTGACTGTATTCAATTCTCTGAATAATTCAGGCCAAGTACTTGAACAGGTCAGAACTCTAAAGCAACCATCTGGACCTGTGAACTGATTTTTCAGCCAGTCAAATTTCAGCAATTAAAAAAGGCTCAGAAAGAGATCCAGATGCTAACAGATGGGAAAAGTAGCCTCAGTAAGAGAGCACACAGAAACAGACATGAAAGGAGTCTGGTGGTTTGGGCTGCTCTCGCCTTTTACACCTCTAATCGTTTCAGACTGACACGACGACTCTTGGGAATCTGGAGCTGCAACTTTTCTGTCCTTTCCTGCCTCGCTTGTACGTTTTAATACACGTTTCTGTCTTTGGGAAGTTGGAGGTACGACTTTGTAGTGATTAGTGATGAATGTAGAGGGCAAGGGGGAAAAAAAAAGCCAACGCTGTCATTCAAAATAAATAAATAAATAAATAAATGAATAAAGTTCAGCAGAGTAAAGTTATTTGTACACCTGATTTATGCTTCTGCACACAATAGGAGCATTTTAGTCTAGTGTAGTGTGGTACAGTGGTAACATCATTGGCTCCCATGTGAGAGACCTGGGTTCGATTCCCGATCTGGGCAGCCAGTCTGT
>JAOVVF010000048.1:1798342-1812172 GCA_028565595.1 Duopalatinus emarginatus
TATGCGCGTGTGTGTGTGCGTGTATATATATCTAGTACACAAAACATGAATGTTTCTTATTAACAGGAAGTGATGAACCATTGCTATGACAACGATGGTCGCAGCAGGCTGGATTCTGAAGGCTGCTTTGGAAGAGGTTATCTTTTACAAATCCATTAAAATGATCAATAACTAGCTTTCAGCACACTGCTTTCTCTATTAAACCTGAATGTAATGTTCCAGTTTTATCTTGTTAGCCAGCTGACCAACGCTAGCAGCTTAATATCAAACTATAAACAATAGAATGTCAGGATTTCATCTTATTTTATTACAAATTTCACACACAGCACTATTATTCATCATTCATCCAAATATTTTATTCTACCATTACACTTCAGGGGCTCCATAAAAATATGCCTAAAAATATGAAAGTGAGCTCAGCATTTAACCCATTCATGCACTGAAACACAAGCGCACACATTAGTGAACACTAGGGGGCAGTGAACACACTTGCAGCCCCAAACAGCGTCCAGATAGCAGTTGGGGGGTTGAGTGCCTTGCTCAAGGGCACTTCAGTCATGTCTTGTCCATTGTGGGGATTGAACCCGGGACCTTCCAGTCACGAGACAGGTTCCCTAACCACAAGGCCACAGCTGTGATGTCTAGATGACATAGAAAGGACAACTGGAATAGCAAAGGCAGGTTCATGGCTGATCAGTGCTCACTAAAATATCTCTTGCTAATGTCTTGGTGTCAGATACTTCAGCACACCTTCAGAGGCAGCGGTTTAAAAGCATCCTGTACCGTGCCATATTTGGAGTATCTGGAGGCAGTGTTATGATCTGGGTTCACTTTGAGATCATAGGTTATGTTTAGCAAAGTTATGCTGCAATAAAATGAAGTCCACTTAGCGCCCGAAGGTACTGAATGAGCCTGAATTCCGACCTTAACCGTGTCTAAAGTCTTGAGGCTTTGCTGGAAAAGACTATGAAATAGTTTGATTCTCCGAACAACCAAAAAATTTATGTAGTTCTGGATGAAATAAATGGAAACAACGTTGAGGTAAATGTGCGCCATAATCAAAGCTAAAGACATCCAACAAAACTGCATGTGCAGCTGTTAGCACTGTTAGCAGGCTAGCTTGTTGCTAACAAAACCCACGTTTATAGACTTTTTAGGTCACAATGAAACCTAATAATTGTGTCAGTCAAGGCTCAAGATTAAGGAACCCGGTCTTCTGACCGGACGATTCAATCCTTCTAACCAAAAAGACATGACTGAAATGCCATTGAGCGAGGACGGCTGCTAACCCCCCAGCTGCTCCCTATGTGGCATTGATGTGTGTGTGAGTGTGCGTTTCGAGTGCGTTACCAAATGTGTATTCGTGCAGGAAGGCCTGCTCACCTGATGGAATTTGAACTTAAAGCCGAGGATGTGGCACAGGGTCTGGTGCTCACACATGTACGATTTGATCAGAGGGATGAAGAACTCGTCCTGGTCTGAACGACACTCGTACACTTCTAAAATGATGTCCAACACTCGGTTCGGGTCCAAGTTGAAACATCCTGCACAGAAAAAAAAAGGGGTGAGATGGATTTTAGTAGAAATGCTACAGTAGATTAGATAATGGATTGACATCCATCATCTCAGGTTCTGTAACACTTGACAACCTGTTCATAACAATGGGAGTCGTTTGATTCGGAAGTTTCAGCTGAATTAGTGACTGCAACAGCGAGTGTTTCTGGTCAGGACAGATTACTTCTGCTTATGGTTTTGTAATTACTGCAGGTCAGGACCTCAATTACAGTCAAGGGAGGAATTTATTATCAATCGATGTCACTGAAGATACATGAGGTTGGAGATAATACAAGGCACTGGAAAAGCGAGTGGAGCATCTGGGTCGAGTGAGGTGTAATAAAGAGCTCTGTACCTATTAAAGACTTGATGCTCTCAAGAACAAGATGGCTGGTGACGTTTCCTGATAGATCCTGGCCCAGCTCTGTCACTAGCTTGGCGTAGCCTTCGTTCTCCTCACGCAGCAAGTTGAACTTCTGCTGTTTATAACTGGAAGAGAGGAGGACAGAGGTTACAAGGGTGGCAGCAGTGCTATAAATGTCCAGCTTTATTTATTTCTTCATTTATTTGAACGACTGATAAAGAGGGTAGATCAGTGGTTAAGACACTGGACCTTTAATCAGAAGACTGTGAGCTCAAATCCCAGCACAAGGACCCTGAGCAACCCCCAACAACTCAGCTGTATAAATGAAATTTATGTAAGACACTCCTGAATACGGGTCTCTGCTTAATGCTGGAATTGTAAACCATTAATATGACTTGGTGTGAAAAGGGTGGCTGCTTTGTTCACTATCTAGGGTACAATCTAGACGTTTCCTATTCAAACACATCCAGTAAACCTTGTTGGTAATAGATAAGTGTAATCAAGTGCGTGTGAGAGAGTAGGAAAACCTCCAAACTGTGCTGGACCCTGTCACCCTGTATTTGTGTCACGGCTGGGCGATATAAAAAGAAATCTTCGTACTATATATTTTTTTCCATTTCAGTCGATATCGATATATATCACGATATGAATCAATTTTTTTTTACCAATTAATCAAACTATTCTTTTATTTCTATTAGTCAATTAACCTAACAAAAATTCTTAGATAACTTTAATGTGAGTGTGTTGACGCATCAACACACGCTATGGAAACTGACGTAGCCCGTCCCCAAACTGTCAAATCCACCCCCATCCAATATTCGAGCGCAAAAAGCAGTCGAGGGTAATTCACATGGCACGCAAGGACAACTGCCGAATTAAGAAAAATAACATTCGAGAACACAAAAGAGGCGTTTTGAGCGCGATATAATGCTAAATACCCGTGCAGGACTTCTTTCTGTGCTCACGAGTTTCACTTTTACGCTTGCGGAAGAAATATTTATGCGTGCAAACTGTTAAAACTTGTAGGTTTATATTTTTCACCTTGTGTTTTTGCGCCCCCTAGATTTGACATTGATCTGACGCCATACACGTGGGCTAAGCCCGTGCTACTCTGACGCTCTGTGGTGTGTGCGTCAACCAAATCTGAATATGGGCGGAACTAATTCTATCATTGTGTTGTCGACTACATCATATACTTCTATCGAGGAAATGTTATGTCACAATAATTATTGTTATCGTTCTATCGCTCAGCTTTAATACGTGTTTACACAAAACAAGAAATTAATAAAATGGATGAGTTTCGGAGAACATTTGACCTGCAGCCCGTCTGGTCAGACAGCTGGGCGGTTTGATGCCAATGCACATCCTACAGCGTAGCCTTTTTTTTTTTTAACTGCACAATAAACAGAAATGTGGAGATTATTAAATAAGCAAATAAGCAAATAAATAAAAAAACAACTTTAAATTCTTAACTGTTAGTTTTAGCTTTTTGGCATTTTTTCTTTCATCTTCACTTATTTGCATTTTTTTATTCCAAACTAATATTAGTTGCTAGTGTTACAGCAGGCTTGCGAAGTTTTACTGTTGCATAGCAACAACGCTTTCGTTGTGGAACTACTTTTTGGCAATATTACAGGTTTTGTCAATATTAAATCATATTCAGTATGCAATTCTGGATTTCTTTAATTTATTTTCCTTCTGTATAAAAGCAATAGAACACTTATGGTCGTGTATTATCACAATTAACATCACAGCTCGTGCCTGTTGCCAAACCAGAGTCATGATGTTATTGGTGATAACATTCCCTCTCGTGTTCTATTGCTTAATTGCTTAACACAACTCCCTCAACAGTGCTTTATTCCTCTTACTTATACCACAGCACTACGAGAATAAGTAAGTGTTTTTCATGAAAAATTTACAATTTTGACATTTAATGTCATGTAATGGCTATTTAACAACTGGTCCCAGTCAGTACTGGTCACTTACGGCCTATGGGCATGTCTGTGGGTGCTTCTAAAAGCTAGCAGTCTGTTGTCTACCACGGTTTAATTAACGTCAAGTTACATAGTACAGGACCGGAAAGTTTGAGGCTAAGACAATTAGCTTCTTTTTTTATTCCACCTCTAGTAGGGATTAATATTTAGGAACCCAATAAATGAGCAGCGTTTCACAGTGAAGATAAAGCCTGCAGCACCCTGCTAGGTTCACAGTGGATATCGGCGCATCGCTCCGCTCCTAATTTGTATGAACTTTGTCGACTCTTATTGAAAATGGATAAGTGGTGTCACTGCCGGTGTAAACGCAGCAGTGTTTAACACTGGAGACTCCAGACTCTTCATCATACAAGTTCCTGTGTGGGTAAATGGTGACTATGGAATCGATAACATATTATAAAAAGTGCATATATGTAAACCTGTGATGTGATCACCACTGAAATAAAATTCGATCCTTTCAGCCAATCAGATTTCAGACTTGTACAGCGCTGTGCTCATTCATTTTACAGCAGTTCTAATATGACGGGTTGCATTTATACTTTTATCAAACCTACAGTAACTCACACTGGTTAAACCAGATGAGGTTTTCAGTCTTGTCTACACAATTTCTTTTCTACAATGCAGAGGTTTTTTTATTCCACATGTTTGCACTGACTCTAAAATAAGTGCTTTAGAGAGCCTGAATAGCTCCTTTCTGTCGTCTTATTTCAGACTGCACAATAAATCATATATTAACCACAGAAACGTCACTTATAAAAAAAAGCACTGACTGAAAAGAAAAACGTTACCAGCTTTACAAATATGTCAGTTAAGCGTTTCGTATTGGATGTTCAGACACGATGATAATATTTTTCATTCAGGTCGTGAATGTCCTGTAGGACGTTTTTATTCCTGTAAGCTTTGGATCTAAAGAAGTTAGTTAGATCTAAATATCCTGCCTGACTGCGCTAAGGGTCGAGATCGCTTTCAGTGATGTTTTATTGTTTTCGGTTGTGAACTACAAAAGCAAAGAAAGTAAAAATCTGAGCAGAACTGTGTTGCTTTTTAGCATTTAAATGAGAACTTCAATGAATTGTTGCACATTATATAAAGATCACACAGGTTTAATTAAATGATGTCATTATAATGCCATACATGGATCAAGACCAACCACTGGGGGGCAGATAAATACTTACATATCTAGTCACAGACTACAATAATGTACCATACAGCCAACTGATATGGACAGAATACATATACGGTGCTGATAGTATACAAAAAGCAGTTAAAGGCTGAGCACCAGCTAACATAATGCAAAATGATAAAAAGTTGTCAAATTCACAAATATCATCGGAATCTGAAGATCCAGCATTGGGAAATTCCCAGCCCAGGTCATAATGGTGTACAACAATTGTTCACTGTTGTCCACCAGTGATGTCATACGGTAGCATTCGGAATTTCCGTAGCGAGCTTGGGGTTTTCCCCGTCACTTTCATTCAAATCATCAATTTTAAAGCAAATTAAGCTACTATTTTCATTTTAATTAATTTCAGTATCTAAAACAATGTGAAATCATCGGGGGGTGTCCATTAGGTGGTGCTTAGTCTTTAAAAGTGGTTTCTTAAGAACACCGAGGACATCACCACAACTCCTTCAAAGACACGACACTCATCAACTTTCCTGCACTTTGTCATACGTGCAAACTTGAAGAGACCTACGTGATGCCAGAAAGACGCAGCTATTTGAATGAGTCTATAATCACTGTTCTCGCAGCGGACTGTGGTAAGTGGTTTCTTCTAACTGAAGAAAGTGAAAGAAAAGTGAAAGTGAGAACTCTTTTGACTTGTCTATGCGGTGGAATTCACCTCCGCATTTAACCTATCCATGCAGTGAAACACATACACACTAGTGAACACTAGTGGGCAGTGAGCACACATGCCCTCAGTGGTGGGCAGCCCCTTTATCCACAGGGGGGAGCAGGTGCCTCGATCAAGGGCACTTCAGTAAAGTCTTGACGATCGCTTGGCTCGAACCTGGGAACTTCCGGTCCCAAGGCTTTAGTCTGTCCAGGTTTCTCACCTCACAAAGCAATCATGCTAATACCACCAGCAACACAATCTCGCTCGTCCTCTTATGCATCATTAACAGGCTGAACAGAGTCTCTGCTGGGAGTCGCAGGGCCACATGCTACTGCTGCTTTGTATTCTGGCATTGCTCAATAAAATGACAATTCCACACAGAGCTGGAAATGTTTCTCTGTTACCAAAATCTAAAATAAATAATAAATAAATAAATAAATTCAGCCAATCAATTATCTAATCCAAAGCCTGGGTGACTCACTCGGGAAGCCTGGGACCTGCCCAAACCCCTGTGCATACACTACAGAGCTCAGAATGCTGTTGTAAAGCTCTAATGTAATGAGCTTACTCGGCTATTTCCAGGCGACGCTTAGCTTCTCATCTCGCGGTTCTCTTCTCTAAGTTTCTCCTATACTATTGAAGCCTTTATACACTTTAACAGCGACTAAAATAGCATAGCTTTTGCTGAAGACGTACGCTTTTCTGTGGCTGTGGCAACAACCTGGTGCTTTTCTCACACATACGGAGAGACTTGGCTAAGTCAGACCGAGTCACATACACAGGTGTATTTAGGTTGTTAAGATGTTAAGTGAAGCACTGAGGACGGGACTTAAATCTAGAAACCGTAAAAAAAAAAATAATAGAGTTTTAACTGTCAGTGAAAAATTAAGTTATTAAGCGTTTGTTTACCTACATAGACGGAGACAGACCTCAGGGACGGACAGATGAG
The DNA here is from genome assembly GCA_028565595.1 of Duopalatinus emarginatus. Lineage (NCBI taxonomy): Eukaryota > Metazoa > Chordata > Actinopteri > Siluriformes > Pimelodidae > Duopalatinus > Duopalatinus emarginatus. Next base: position 1,805,042 of record JAOVVF010000048.1, read on the forward strand.
GAGAAAACAGAGGATGGCTGGAAGTACTGGGTCTCGTCCAGGATGTCTTGGTAGGACCCAGACTGGCCTAATATTTAAGCCTTGATTTTATAGCATACATTAGATAGTACGCCTTAAATACACAATTAATAAAAGTAAAATATATTTAAAAAATATATTCTTAACAAATCTATTCATCCTGTTATAGACACGTCCTTGGAGACAGCTGTAGCCTTGTGGTTAAGGAACCCACCTTGGGACCAGAGGGTCCCAGGTTTGAGTCCCGCAACTGCCAAATTTACAGCATTTTGGCAGATGCTCTTATTCAGAACGACTTACAAGTTTATTGGTATTACAGGAAGGCCAACATAGTGTTAGGAGTCTTGCCCAAGGACCCTTATTGGTGTAGTACAGACTGGCTGCCCAGATCGGGAATCGAACCCAGGTCTCTCACATGGAAACCCAATGTTGTCCTGCCCTGGCACTGGCATGCATAGATGCATCCATACATGGACGCTTTTAAAGAGCATGTGCAGCAGCTTCACGTTTAATTCAGAAAATAAACAGAATACAACGGGACCACTGTCACATTTTAGTTTTAATGTAAATAGAAAGTTCTCTAAAATGTAAACAATAAATAAATTGCATTTCTTGCAAACAAAACAACATTTTAAATTACTTTAGGAAACACCTTTAGTCTCCCTAAACAAATATTATTTTAAATAATGTCTCGTCAAAAGTAAAAAATAACTTGATTTTCTTGCTGCGCACTCGGTTCCGTATGCAAGTTCACCTCCATGGCGCTCGCTTGCTGAAGACTGAATGGTGCAGCATCACGTGACTAGACACGCGGAAGGGTATTCTTAAAAGAGACAGTACGTGAAAACCCACCGCGGGGAAAGGATTAAAAGAAATTTAAAATACAAAATAACCAACAAGGGCAAGATCGTGTTGATTAGAGGGTCTTAAGGTCGGTTTCAGTTATAGTTCGATTAATTGCCCAGCCCTATGTTGAGGCATGGACTCCACAAGACCTCAGAGGTGTTGGATCTTCTGCAGGATTGGTTCATACCCCATGCACAGCAGTGGGTTTTGGGCACCCCTGGCCCTGTTGCTGGTTTATCAGCTGTGCTTTTTTTTTTTTACCCATTTTCAGCAGTCAGACGCTTGCAGTTGCCCATTTTTCCCCACTTCCAACACATGCAAGTCTGAAAGTTAAAAAAGGTCTCTGTGATTATTTCTCCTTTAAAAGGATTAAAGAGACACCAGTAATTCCCAGTCGCTGGTTCTTTCTAGGACAAATCCCACCAGTACCTAGATGCCTGCAGAAGTCTTAGATAAAGAGAAAAAAAAGGAGAAGAGGACAAGAACAAGGACAGGTAGGGATGACTAGGGAGCAACTCTGGCCAAAGTTCAGGGAGCAAGTAAGAAATCAGATCATGGATGGGTACACTCATGGCCTTGAAAGGCAGCCTGGTACACAGGTCACATCTCAACATCTTGGCATTCTGGGAGCCTTCAGTGTTTTGGGACCTCAAGCCATAAGAACAAATGAGACCAGAGATCTTGCTAGGCTGAAGACAAAGCAGTTTCTACAGGAAGCGGAGGTCCCTGTGCTGCAGGAAAGTACATTTTGTTGACAACTGCTGTTCATGTGTGGTTTAGGATGAGTATAAGTATGCCAGCATCCCAAAATGATAAGTGGGACCAGCTCTACGGTTCCTCAGCCAAATAACAGCAATTGCACTCGTGGTGCCGGTTTTCTCTATGAATAGAGTAAGAACATTTGGATATGTAATTTATAATACTCTTTGTCCTGCCACCATCTCATTATTCTTCTTCTGCCTGCAGGTGAAGACAGATTTAAGGGAAACAGACTGCAAGGTGAACACCTAGCAGCCTGCATGCAGCTGTCTATTAAATGGTCCTGCTCTCACAGACTTCCCATATCAAACGGCCTTGGAAATGATCTCCCAGGAGCCCTGAGAAGTAAAATGCCCCGAACGGTACCTACGGCTTTGCTATAACTAAACAATAATGAAGTATACCAATGCTCTGATGCCTGTACTTTTTTGTAGTATTCCGCATCTTCATCCATGACACTGAATTAAAAGGTTATTAAGCACCATTGTACCTGCACCAACAGTGTCGCCCAATAAGATTAGAGCAGTAAGCAAGTACAATACAAAACCTACTTGCCTTGACAGACCATATTTCACTCTTTCTAGCAGTTACTAGACAGCGGGAAGGGCTACAGGAGCGAGCGTTCTCTGAGATGATCAGATTCAGTGGGCAGTGAAAGTAACCGGCTCAAATAAAACTAGAAAATCGTTTTGTTTTTTTTTTTAGACGGGGAAGGCGGTGTGAATCAATCGCAGCGGGTGTTCTTTACAAATTTTCTACCTTTGGGGGCAAATAAACGACCGTACTCAAGACTTGCACACTGAGCTGAACGGCGGACGGTGTGAAAAATTAATTTCTCCAGCAATTTCTGCACATTTAACAGTTAGCGAGCGTGTTCATGCGTGGGATATGGAGGTAAACGACAAAACGCGGCCCCATTCAGAGAGGTACGCGAGCCTTCCAGTGCAGAAAGCTCTCCAAAATTGATAAGAACTCGAAGAGACAGACCGACATAAAGGCGTGAAATTAATCATTGTCAGTGGAAGCCCTGTGGAGTGCGTTGCGTGTGAAAGAAAATGAGGTGGCGGGAAAATTACAGAGTTGCGGCGCTTTGCTGACATTCGCGCACGAGGCGGCGTCTCGGAAAAGGAAACAAGTCAAACGCGGGTAAGGAAGACAATACAACAAATGGAAAAAGTTAAGAGGCCTTGCAGTCGTCAAATCAAAGTGGTAACACGTTGCAAGACAAGAGATTACGAGAAACATTTCTATTCTATAACTCTTTCTATGTCTGACAACTCGCTATGAAGTGGAAATAATGTCTGGCTTTCACAACCGTGCACTCTTTACACCAGCAAACAAGACTTTTAGGATGTACGGATACGGACCACTAGGTGATCCATAACCTCCCTGGGCATGTCTGAACCACAAAAGTGCGGTTCCAAAGGAAAACTGACATATCTAAACACTCCAGCAAGTAAATGGGTGATGGGGACTGTTTTTTAGGCTATATCTGGAACATGGCCGCCATTTTGAAAGCAGCCGGATTGGATCAAGGGCAAGTAATTCCAGTGGGAAGGAGGTCATGTGTCCTGTGACTTTTGACTCACCCTGCGACGTAATCTAGAACATCCATTGTGTTGTGCAGACGCACCCGTCTTCAACACAAAGAGACACCTAGTGATGACGCAAGTATGTTCGAGCCCAGAACATTAAAGCGCAATGTGAACGGAGGCCAGAGGGGGAATGGGGAGGAGGAGGTGCAATCCTGCTCAGGTAAGGCAACCACACATAGTGCAAGAACACCCTGAGAGCCCATCCCCAGAGCGCAGTGTTCACTGAAAGAAAGACCTTGAGATTATTAGTAAGATTTTCTACAGTAATTATTTTAACCTCCTGCAGTGTACCAGTTTTTCTGACGTTACGTTGAGCAGAAAGTCCTGGTCTTGAGCCGGCAGATCCAAACAAAAAGCAGCGCCAAAGGAGAGCATCTGCTCATCAAGATACCATGACGGACATGAGGTTAAGCAGATAGCGGACATCTCTACACTCACCGTTCCTTGCTAATTCATCATCAGACTGACTGGGAATATCCGGCACGTTCCCGTAACTAACTGCCTACCGAGTTGCCAGTTCTTCTCATCCTGTTCCGTTCTTCTGCTATTTATAACACTGAAAGGGGAGGTGCTGAGCTACGGGTGGTCAGCGACAGTTACGTGGGTTCACATCTTCATTATCGTCTGCTTGTACGAGATGTATCTTTAGACTGCAGAGGATCGGATTCCTGCGGTTTGTACCTGCTTTCACTTTGCATTAAGGACAACTTCCTTCGCGTACGTCATGATGTTGATCTGTGATTTTTTGGGTAGAAGAATACTCTTTTCTCTACAGGGTGTTATGCTATAATTTGCTCCAGAGGATTTAAACACAGTGCACAGAAAGTTGTTCAAAGTTGTCTTGCCTTGACTTGACTTGACTGTGAATTTTACTCGGAGCTTGGGGAAAAGTGAAGACTGAGCTATGATGATAAAATGCTGTGTAATTAAATACAAAACATCCGAAACATTAAGCGCTGGTTTAAAATTGTGCCGAAAAAAAGACGTCAGTACTACCATTGCTGTCTGAGCAGTCTGCAACATTCGGACCTTGATGTGTACATCCCAAGAAAAAGGAGGCTACATGAAGGATTATGGGTGATTTGCGGAATCGTGACACAGCGCCTGGTCTGATAGCACTTTGGCTGGTGTCTGCGGCGCTACAGCGAGCTTCTGTGACACGAGACTCATTACTAACATCTTCGGATTTCAGTTCTGAAGATTTCAGTTCACCAAATCAGCAGTAACGAGTCAAAAGTCCGGCGAGTAACCACCCATGACCTCCTTGTAGATCAGAAAGCAAGTGACATTTTAGTTCCAGTTCATACTGAAACAGCTGAACAGTCCTAGTGAGTGAAGCTGCTAATAAACCTGTCAATAACAAACTCAATTTAGATCTTTTCTTTGGGCGATTTTAATCCGAAATCAGGGTCAACTCATCTCCTCAGCATTTTACGTTCACGCCACGGGGCATGACGGCACGTTAACCGTGTCACTGCGATCTGGAGGCACGTACACGTTCTCTAATCATTTGTTACCTGCTGTCTCTATGTGTCAGTTTTCAATCATTAAAAAGGCATTATTTAGTAACATTAGCCTAATTATTATCTCTATGCCGACGTAAAGTCTTTCTCAAATTCTGCAAAAATGGACATACATACATTCACTATGATTACCCAATCAGCAGCAGTAATTCAGAAGTTCAAGAGCTCTGGTTAATATTCACACTGACCTTCATTCTGATTGAAATGTAAAGATTACATAACTCCTGAAATAATAAGAATTTCACAATTTCAGTATTCATGACTTTCCATAAGGTTTATTTTAGCAGATTTTTATCCAAATCTGATGTGGTCATTTGGGAACTTTTCTGAAAATTGGTTGATTTGGCACAGAAGGACCCTCCTCTATCTCGACTGAGGTGTATACATGGACGTATTCTATTCATGAGCTATTATATAGTCCAGTTCATTAGAGAGCCAGTGTTTATTTCTCCCATCCACTGCTGGGCTCTTCATCACAGTCATCTGTACAATCTGGTTTGGTTTAGCAGTCACTGCCCCCTAATGCATGCGGCATCACTCGCATTGACAAATGCAGATTTCTTTTTTCCCTTTAACCCCATACACACACCCATGCACAAAAATAATCACACTGGATATGGCAGCGTAGACAGCTTGATAATGAGTACAGCGAGAATGCGTTACATTTAAATTACTCACAACAGCTTGGTCTTGATTTTGACAATCTTCTGGTTGAACTGCAGTGCCTGTTTGATCAAGCCGAGGGACTCGAGCGTGTCGGGGTCGAGCCTCTCTTTCAGCACGGCGTCAGAAACACAACACTGGGGCGGGGTGGGTAGGGTGAGGAGAGAAAAACAAAATGCATAATTCACGAGGCGATTGTAGTAATAGACAGAGACGCAGAATTGTCACAGTCAATAGATCTACCAGTAAAATATGACTGAAGGAACAATGGGATTATGTGTCACATACTGGAGGTCTGCTTTCAGTCTTTTGCAGCCACTTTAAAGAATAGACTCATTCAGCATGTCAAAAATCAGTCCGTCTGCAGACTTTGTTCAGGAATCTCTTCTAAATGTCTGATTTGCTTTCACCTAACCTTTTCACGTGTAATTAGGGCATAATTATGGCAGCTCTGGGGGAAGTACACATACTCAAAGCTTCGAGAGATCCGTTTTACCGGACAAAATTTAGGTCAAACTACATCGCAAACATGGCTAATCCGAGAGGTTCGTATGCACCGCAGGGAAAATTATTTATCGCAAGGGGGCAGCTGCAAGCTTCTGGGTGTTTTGCAGCACTTGGGCAAGGCACAAGCATACAAAAAAGGGTGGATTCTGTATTTCCTACAGGGCAACACTGCCACACAGTGGTGAGCCCTAGCACATGAGGACGGATTCAGTGCTGCACTGCAGTCATGACAGTGGCGGTGACGGAGGAAGGCGGAAACGGCGCTTACCAAACACGCTCCCACCAGCTGGGTGAAATGGTCTCGCTTGTGTTTCTCCTCCAAGCATCCAGTCTCAATATCTGTGCATATATGAAGAGAAAACAAGTCAGCATTATACGCAGAGCACCGTCACGATTTTTTAATAAAGGGTTTTATCAGAGTATCAGTACTCATTGCTGCATAATAAAAGGTCCGGTGGGTGGAGTAAGACCTGAGCCAGCTCCTCCTACTATAAAACTCATCTATAGACTTGCTAAGTGCAGGGATATGTCATTAGAATTAGTGTTACGGGTTAGAAGAGGTGTTGCATCAGGTCCAGCTCCACCCACTGGACTTTTACGTCTGCGGCAAGGACTATAGTGAGTGTCTACTGTGATGACGTCTATCACACCCACTGTAAACTACTGAAATGTACATAAACAGGCCTATTTAAAGCTTTCATTTAATCTAATTAACAAGGCAGTCTCGCTCAAGGACAGCTTGGCAGTGCTAAAGCCCTGGACTCACAACCCTGATGTGTACAGCACTTCACATACCAGATTTTATCTATAAAATATTTGTCTTAAGAACAGCACAGTGTGTAGAGGTGATACTGCTGAGGATCTCAGTGTGCCGGTGTAACGTTATAAACACATTCAGATTGAAAACCCAGCTGTACAGGAATCCCATCTGATAGACCGGATACATGCTAGGGATTTATTTAGATGAATATGAGATCATAAGACTTTTACTGCACTCTGGAATCAACTGTGCTTCCAGCAGGAAAAATACATATTATATACAGACATGCTGAAAAGATTCAAATGACACTAGAGGTAAACATGGCATGAAACTATTGAATAAAAAAAAAATCAATAAACATGTGAATAAATACTTAGAAAGACAGATATTTCAATAGATAGATAGATAGAGATATATGTGTAAATAAACAGTGAATAAACAGATAGACAGAAAGAATAAA
>JAOVVF010000048.1:1838466-1883426 GCA_028565595.1 Duopalatinus emarginatus
AACAACAACAATAATAATAATAATAATAATTATTATTATTATTATTATTATTATTATTATTATTATTATTATTATTACAGTAATTTTAGTAGTGGTAGTAATAGGAGTAGTAAGAAGGGGTTGTACTAGAAGGAGGAAGAGGATGAAGGGGAATGAAGAGGAAGAGTAATAGTTGCAGTAAGGGTAGTACTTGGAAGAGGTAAAAGGATGAAGAAGATGAGGAATAATAGCAGTCACAGTAGGGACAGAACTAGGAGGAGGAAAAGAAGTAGAAGTAATAGTAATTGCACTAGGAGTAGTACTAGAAGGAAGAAAGAGGATGAAGAGGAATAATAGTAGTCACAGTATGGGTAATACCTGAAGTTGGAAAAGCATGAAGCTGAGTAGGAGTAGTAGTAGTTGTAGTAGGGGTAATACTAGGAGGTGGAAGAGTAATAGTAGTTGCAACAGGGGTTGTACTAGGAGGAGGAAGAGGAAGAGGAATAATAGCTGCAGAAGGACTAGTACTAGGAGGAGGAAGATGAGGAAGAACAGTAGTCATGGTAGGAGTAGTACTAGGAGGAGGAAGAGGAGGAAGAGTAATAGTAGTCGCAGTAGGAGTAGTACAAGGAGGAGGAAGAGTAATAGTAGTCGCAGTAGGGGTAGCACTATAAAAAGGAAGAGTAATAGTAGTTGCAGAAGGTGTAGTACTAGGAAGAGGAAGAGGAGGAAGAGTAATAGTTGCAGTAAGGGTAGTACTAGGAGGAGGTAAAAAGATGAAGAGGAGTCATAGTAGAGGCAGGACTAGGAGGAGGAAAAGGAGAAGGAGTAATAGAAATTGCACTAGGAGGAGGAAGAGCAATAGTATTTGCAAGTAATGGCAGGACTAAGAGGATGAAGAGATGGAGGAGGGGGAAGAGTGGTAGTATTTGTGGTAGGGGTACTACAAGGCGGAGGAAGAGGAGGTAAATTAATAGTAGTTGCAGTAGTTGCAGTACTAGGAAGAGGAGAGCAATAATCACAGTAGGGGTATTACTAGACATATGAGGAGTAATAGTAGTCGCAGTGGGAGAAGGACTAGGAGGAGGAAGAGGAGGAAAATGAATAGTATCTGCAGTAGGGGTAGTACCAGGAGGAGGAAGAGTCAACTCTAAAGTCAAATCCCTTGAACTCTATACCTACAGTTTTCACGAATCATGTCATGCTTTGACTGTGTCTGTGATAAGACTGAAAATAATGCAGTATGATCACCGGGAAAACCCCTTTCTTGATGCCACATCTTGGAGGTGGAAGTATGTTGCTTGGGTGTGGATACTGGTGAACAGGCTGTTTGACATTTGGCATCACCATCTAGCAGGAGATTAATAGCACAGAAACGTACCGCAAGAAAGACAACGGATTCCCAAGGGTTTGTATGACGCACTATTTTCATAACCCAGGCTGGACATGATAGTGAAGCATACACTGAGAGACTTGGCATAACAACTCAGCAAAACTATGAACTGAGCCAAAATGTAGAGGCTGAGTGACACCATACTGAGCTGAGGAACACTAGAAAACATGCCAAGCCACATATTTGTGCATGCAGACCACACCCTCAAGTAAATGACTGTGGAACTGCAAAAAAAAAAAAACCATCTCAACGCTATCAAACACATCTGCCATGCAATATGCTGTTGAACACAGTAATCCTACACCTCGGAATACAACAGAATTGTTGACCGTTCTGCAGGAAGTATGGTGTTCATCACCTCCAGAATATTTCCGCAAGCTTGTGGAGTCCATGCCTGATGGTGGACCTACCAAGTATTAGACTTGTGTACCAGTTTTTCTTTCTTTAACACAAAACCCACAGTTAAATAATATACTGTGATGTACTCTACAAACTACAGTATATGGTCATAAGTATGTGGACACTCGTCTGTCACGTGCATATATGTTTCTCTGTGTGTGTGTTTTTTTCATGTCCCAATCCAGACCAACATTAACATTACCTCCTTGTATCTACACTCTTTGTCCATTTCAATGACCATACAGGTGCGCTTTTCAGTTCTGTAGTCTATCTGTTTCTTTGCATACATTGTAAGATACATATACCCTGTTCTTTAATGGTCAGGACCCCCAAATGACTGCTACAGAGCAGGTATTATTTTGATGGTAAATCATTATCAATCATGACCAGTTACTGCGACTGCTTTTGTATCTCCAAGGTAGACCAACAAGGCCAATGTGTCTAGTAGAGTGGCCAGTGATGGGTATAGTGGTTAAAAACCTTACTTACAATAATCCACTACAAAAATAATGCCTGCTTCGTGGATTAAAGAACACAGTAAAAGAGGGGAAAGAACTGCGGAATATACCTGTATTGTCATAACCTCCATTCTTCTGGGAAGCAGAGGAATAGGTTTTGGAATGTGGCTGTGGGGATTCCTGTTCGTTCAGCCACAAGAGCAATACTGAGGTCAGACACTGATGAAGGATCAGAAGGCCTGGGGCCTTTGTCAGCAGTGTAGTTCATCCCAAAGGTGTTCAGTGGGGTTGAGGTCAGGGGTTTGTTCCATATCAGTTTCAGTCATCATCCTTGGTGAACCATGTTTCATATTGTGCACAGGGTCATTGTCGTGTTGAAACAGGTTTGGGCTTCTTGATTCCAGTGAAGGGAAATCTCAATTCATCATTCAAATTAAACATCCACACCATATGTATTACCCATCGACTTACACCCTTAATTAAGCCGCAAGACTGTGAAACAAAGGAGTTTCTGAACCTATTTAAACATACTTTGGTACTCTAAATCGTCTCTTTGATGGTAAAAGAGCATACTCCTTGTGCAACACCTGTGTTCGATCTGATAATATTCTACTTGTCTACTAATCTTTTCATTCCTTTCCTGTCTGCTGCCTTTTAATGGTCCTACAGGGACTGGCCTACAATTTTGGAACAAATTCATATCAGTCTCACCAACCTAGTCTTCAACGTCACTGTAAGGGCAGCAAGCCAAATGGTCATCCAATATTTCATCACGCTTTCAATCACTGAGATATAGAACAACATTAAAATTCTGCTGCACCATATGATCTCAACCTCTGAAAAAAGTAAATCCGGTGCTGAGTTTTATTACAAACAAAATCCATATGACTGCTCCAAGATAATGCTGCATCTGTATGTACCCCCATATATTAGTATGACATAACTTGACTTCTGATTAATTATCAGTGGCGATGGATATGATTCCTGAAGGAGACCAAAAATAATTTCCTTTGTCTTCTGTGTGTTAATAAGACCTTTGAGACCTTTGATTACACCAATCTACCAATTTATTTACACTTCCTTAAAATGCATTTCTTGTTTCACCCCCCGTTTCCAAGGCAATGTTGAATCATCTAAAAAAAACTATAATAAACTTATTTGATTCTTGAGGAATGCATTTGTACGATGCAAATGTACGATATAAATAAAAATAGAGAACTAACACGTTCCTTGCTGTGCTCCGACATTTATAATGATGGGAAGTGATTCAACATTGTGGTTAAAAAAACGCCTTGTACCAAGGAATAAGATCCATTTTCATCAGTATGATGTCAGGTTTTATAGTATTTACTGCAGAGGAAAAGTCCAAGAAAAGTTCTCTAGCATATGTGTAAGGTTTATCTGGATGTCTCAGTATTAAATGGACAAGTGTAGCTACTGCATCTTCTTGTATGCAAACTAATAAGGGTCTAATCTATTGTTTGTTGCTATCATAAGATGATTTACTAGGATCCTCTCAAAAGACTGCATCACTATGAAGGCCATTGCCACTGGGTGAAAATCACTGTACTCCTTGACACCTTGTTTCTTAGGTATATGTGTAATATATGATGTCTTCCATATTAATAGTATTGTGTATAGAATACTGCATAGCTCTTGCCAAACAGGAGCCAGCTCTCTCGTAAACAATTTTAACACTAAAGGACTGATATTATCTGGGCCTGGGGCTTTCTTTACATTTAAATTTCTAAAGATTCTCATCACTTCATAAACCGGGATTACTATCCTGTCTGCTCCAGTTGTGTTAAAAGCCTTTAAACAGTCAGTGCATCTGGGATGTATATCCTCAACTTCAAACGTGGAAAAGTAGTCATTTAATGCATTTGCATATTCAAACTCATTTCCTGTTACAATTTTCCTTTTTGGTTATTCATAGCGTCCCAGAGACACTATGTGCTATTAGAATTAACGGCATCTTCCAGGCATTTCCTATATTCCATCCATGCTTTTCTTAACATCCTTTTTAAAATTTTTCTCTGCCAATTTAGAACCCACCCACCCGCCCCCGGCTTTCCTGCCGTTGAAATGCAACTCTCCTTTTATTCATTAAGTGGTTAATGTACCTTTGTAATGTATATATGACTTATTTGAAAAAAGCTTAATCTGTTTCATTGGAATTAATGTCTGCACACAAAACAAAACTTAATGCTACAATTTATACAGTAAGTCAGTTGTAGCAACTGTTTGGAAAAGAACTACATTTGGCTGTGATGGTCAGGTGTCCATATACTTTTGGTCATAGAGGAACAGGAATTTTTACATTGTCCTATCGCAAAATGATAATGAACTGAATGCAGTCGGTTATGGTGCTTCACCACATTATAATCAGAAGGTAGTGATTTAGCGCTTAAAGTAACTCAGCAGCAAGGTTTATATGAATGTATTATATCTATATATATTATCTTATCTCATTTCTATAGTAACAGCAAGGACTTGGAGGAGGGACTTGGCATGGTAGAGGCTCCACATAAACAGATAAATAATTAATCAGTGTGTAATTATTGATATGGTAAGGTTTTCTATAATGATGTATTTATTTATTTATGTATTTATTTGTTTGTTTGTTGTTTAGGAAAGTGTTGCAGTATTAAACCAGAAAGTATAATCAGTTATTTTCTTTGATATATAAAAATAGCAAATGTTGGCAGATTGCTGTATTTTGTGGTACAAGAGGAATAAAAACTTCTTTGCAAATATAAGCAAGTGAGTGCATCATTAGCGTTGAAAAATAATCTCTACCATCCAGGATGGTACAGGGGCAGCCGTGGCCTAGTGGAACCGGTCTCGGGTTCGAGCCCTGCCAAGGGCGAGACACAACTGAGGTGCCCTTGAGCAAGGCACCTAACTCCCCCAGCTGCTCCCCGGGCGCTGTGATTGGGGCTGCTTCCCACTCCGGGCTAATGTGTACGCTGCCCCCTAGTGTTCACTGGTGTATGTGTGTTTCACTGCACGGATGGGTTAAAAGCGGAGGTCACATTCCTCTGTGTGCAAACACAGCAGGCAAATAGTTCACTTCTAATCTTTCATCAGGATGATAGTGGATACTGTAGCCAGTCAAATTACTGGAACATAAAGTGCTACATGTTTCTGGTAAAAGCATGTTTCAAAATGTACAAAATTTGACAAATAAAATATTATAAACATGAACAATACACATCTTGACATGGCAGTCTTTGCCCACTTTACCTTGCAAGAGAGCTCCAAATCTGTCAGATTTCTTGGACATCCCCTGTTCTCTTCAGGTCCCGCCACAGATTATCAATTGGATTCAGGGCCGTTCCAACACTTTCATCTTCTGCTGGTAAAGCCATCATTCTGTTGATGTGGACGTACACACTTGGTTGCTGTTGTGCTAAAAGGTGAAATTCCTCTCCAGCTTCAGTTTTTTAGCAGAGACCTGAAGGTTTTATCCCAAAATTGACTGGAATTTGAAAAACAACCCCAAATAATGCTAATGCTGCCACCACCATGCTTCATTGTGGGTACAGTGATCTTTTGGTGATGTGCAGTGTTGTTTTTGTGCCAAACATGCCTTCTGGAATTATGGCCAAAAAGTTCAGCTTTGGTCTCATCAGGCTTTAACACATTTTCCTACATGCATTTGGCAGACTTAATGGAGATTTTTGCTAAATGTAGTCAGGCTTGGATGCTTTTCTTTGTATTAAAAGGCTTTCATTTTGCCATCTTACCCCACAGCCCAGGCATATGAAGAATACAGGAGATTATTGTCACAACCAGAAATTCCTGCAGCATCTTTACTGATGATGTAGGCCTCTTGGCAGCCTTCTGGATGAGTTTCCTTCTTGTTTTTTTTTTTATAAATTTTGGAGGCATGTCCAGTTTTTAGTATTATGACTGTTGTGCCATATTTTATCCACTTGTTGATGACTGTCTTCACTGTGTTCCATGGTATATCTAATGCCTTGGAGATTTTTTGAACCCTTTTCCTGACTGATATCTTTCAACAATGAGGAAAATCCTACTAAAACAGCTTAACTTTGAGGGGGTTAATGGGAGTCATTACTTGATGGTCATTGTGTACTGACTACTATTTAACATGAATTTGAATGCACACTTATACAAGATATTTTAGTTTTTTATTTTCCCATTCTAATCACTTTTGGTTTCTGTTTCTACTGAAGTATACAGATTATAGGTCACACTGAAGGTTGCAATTAACCTTCAGTGAAGAAGGTTAAAAAAGAAGAAAAAAAAAACTTATCCTGGTCTGATATTACTACATCGCAAAAGCCAGGCATTTTAACAAGGGTGTGCAGACTTTTTATATCAATTGTACATCTGAACACTGTCATGCATGCCATAACTTTTACAGCATCGTTTAAATTCATCATGTGTGATATGTGGTCTAGAAATCAAGAATCCTGCACGTGATAATGAAAATGGTATACTAGGGCAAGGAGCAAAGTGATTAGTGAATGATTACCTGCAGTAAATTCTTCAGTCTGTGAACACTATGAAAAATGAAGAAGGACTGATTGATTTTTCATCTCTTTAACCAAACCGATTATGTGTAGTAGTAAATAAAGGTTAGAAAACAGTGACACTGGTACACACCGTAAAGAAATTTTATTACTTTTTAAAATAATCCTATTGAATGTTTATAGTAAGAGATTCTAAAATAAATCTAGTTAAGGTTTGCCCTAATAATAATAACTGCTGGGTCAACATTAGGCAGCTAATTATATAAAGCAGCTCAAATCCCACAGGATACTGAGAGATGTAATTACAGTGGATCTGATATAGCGAATGTTGTATCACACTAAACTAACACACCTAAAATGCTGAGCAGGTGTCCTGTGAGGGAGGTTCATTTGTTGTCTCGGTGAGCATCTGTCGTTTTTTTTCACCGGCCATATAGTAGGAAGTGCCTGCAGCTGAGAAAACACAATTCCAGGAAGTACAAATACTGAGGAACCAAATACTTTAAACAATATGAGCACTATAATGGGCTCCTCTTAATGAAACCATATTGATAGATATATAGAGAGAGGTTTATATATATATAGGATTATGCTGGAGGGATTGAACATGAAGATATTCCCTCAATCTGTGTTTTGATGATGGTGATGAAAAGCACTGTCTGGAAACATCAGTTCGAAATCTCCAGTTAGGGGTTGACTGGGTTGAGATCTGGTGACTGTGAAAGCCGTAGCATGTGAGCCTGTGTGCCCTGAGCATGGGCTCATGGTCATCCTAGGAAAGATCACTGACTTCAGGATAGAAAAGGTTCATCATACTGTCATCACACAATCCTTCAGATATCAAAAATTTTAATTATAAAATAGATATTGGAGATATCAGAAAAGCGTTTTCTTATCCTTGACATCCTTTAGATGACGTTATCTATTATTTTGCCATATATGTTTTTGAAAGTAACTATTATTATTAATAATACTTCCATAAGTGTGATTTTATAAAAAGATTTACATTTACATTTACGGCATTTAGCAGACGCCCTTATCCAGAGCGACTTACAAGAGTTAAACTTACAAGTTAAATTCTTGGAGTATCTGAAGCTAGTAAAGGTAAATCAGGTTTCAAGAACTCAGACCAGAATCCTACTAGAAAAGAGTCACGCAGTATCAATTATCCAAAACTGTCTACACTAGTCAACCTGCAGAGAGAAGATGACAATAACCAAAATAGTCACAAAACTGAATAAGAGAGACAAACAGTTCACAAACATTTATTTTTCAGTTAAATGCTGGCAGAACAGGTGAGTTTTTAGCTGGCGTTTGAAGACAGAAAGTGACTCTGCTGTACGGACATCAAGGGGTAGTTCATTCCACCACCTTGGTGCCAGAACAGAGAAAAGTCTGGATGTTTACCTTCCATGTGTCTTGGATGATGGCGGGTCAAGTTGGGCCATACTTGAAGCAGAAGAGCTCTAGGTGTGCGTCTGGCCTTAACCATTGCCATCAGGTAGGAGGGGACTGGACCATTTTTGTAGGCCACTTTGTAGGCCAGCATCAGGGTTTTATATCTGATACGAGCTGCTACAGGAAGCCAGTGAAGGGTTCTCAGGAAGGGGGTGACATGGCTATACTTGGGGAGGTTGAAAACAAGTTGAGCTGCTGCGTTCTGGATCAGTTGCAGGGGCCTCACAGCTTCAGGATCCCAGGTTCAATCCTGACCTTGATTTACTGTCTGTGTGGAGTTTTGCATGCTCTCACCATGTTTGTGTGGGTTTTCACTGGATTCTCCAGTTACCTCCCATTGGCTACATTGCTGCTAGGTGTGAATTTGTGTATGCATAGTGCTCCACCCAGTGTTCCTAGAATAGGCTCCAGATCCACCCTGATAGGCTCCAGGCTTCAGAGCCACCCTGACAAGACAAAGTGCATACTGAGGATGAACCAGTGACACAACAATGGTATAATGTTTATTTTATACAATCATCTTTGCTCAAGGGGCCACAAAGTCGTGTAACAGGTAGCGTTGCTGTCTTCACGATCCAGGGTTCGATCCTGAGCTAGGCTTGCTGTCTGTGTTTTCTCCATGTCCTGTGTGAGTTTCCTACAGGTTCTCCAGTTTCCACCCAACTCCGAAAACATGCTGGTAGGTGGATCAGGTCTCTGAATTGCCCCTAGGTGTGCATCATGTGTGTGATGGACTACCATTCCATCTAGGGTGTATTCTTCACAAACCACACGAAAGTGAAAGATTTTATGAAAGATGGCGATAATTCTGGTGGATGCTGTATGCAGTCCTACAAAGCCAAAGTCTTGTCTGGTATGTTTTGTAGTGTCCATAAGAGTTTTACATAACAGCACTGCTGAATCTCTCAGACTCCTGCATGGGAGGATATGTTTTCACAAAACGTTGATTAGAGCTTTAAGACCAGGCGGCCCTCTTCCCACACCTTGATGGCTATTTCTTCAGGACACAACCTTTTATTACAATCTAGCACAGCAGTACACAGTCAGAAAAAGGGTGTGTTTGGTGCATATTAGTGGTATGACTAGTCATAGAGACCTATATTTAGATAAACACTATGTTTCTAGTAGATTAAAATCAGACACTGGGAGAAGGCTGTTTGTAATAAAGTGCATCATTCTGTCAAAAAGGGCAGTGAATTACTTAAAACACACAGTTTTAATAGTACACTACAATCAACAGGTATATTATATTCAGGACTGGGGCTGTAGGGTTATATATAGAGATAGAAAAGGAGGCGTGGTTGTAGAAGAGGGTTATGCACGTGAAGCAGAAGTCTGTCCAATCAGATTAGATACCAAGGCAATTTGGACCAATGAGAGTGTAGTAGGCGGGTCTTAACCGGTTGTCCAGCGTGTAGAGGGGATAGACCTGAGGAGTCGACGCCAGGAGTCGGACACCAGCTGGAGAACCGGGAGTGTGTGAGCAGTGGTGAGTGAGTTAGCACACACATATTTATCTTACACTACTGTTTTGTGAATGTTTGTTATTATATTTCATGACTATGTCGAGTGAATGTCTGTTTGCTCGTCAGGTTGTTCAGTAAAACCGTTTTTTTCCGTTAGTTCTCTTCAGTTAGCCGGGCTGCTAACGGTCATTCACTTCTTATAGGCTTTATTTATATGTTCGCGTGAAGTTTTTATGCTTTACATTTTTTAAAAAAAGTCCTTGGGTAACATTTCGGCTGTGTTTGTTGGCTTGTGAAGGCTCTTATAACCCTGTCTGACCTGTTCTACAACACCTAAATGTTTCTTAAAAAAAAGAAAACAAACAACCTCCAGACTTTTAAATGTGAGGGGGGGAACAAAAAAAAGAAGCCTGGGCTCGCGCGCAGTCAGCACCCGAGCTCGTGCTACCTATTATTATTATTATTATTATTATTATTATTATTATTATTATTATTATTATATAGTTGTAACAGTTTATTCATTCATTCACAGACAGGAGATTTGCCCTGTTTCACCCCCTCATATAACATGTAGCTAGTGTGTCAGGTGACGTTGTGTGGTCTAGGCTGTATTTATTATGACTGTACAGGGGGCAAATGTGTGAACTTTACCCCGTATCCACCAGTTTCAATAATAACAATAATAATAATAATAATGAAAGATAACATGGCAGGGACCTGATGGATATTTGCGCACTGATGGATATTTGCGCACTTGTTTTGCTCCCTCAATCCTCGCCTTTGCATATTTTTATACTTTTCTGATCATAGGTGTATGCTTTCTGATAAAGCATTTATTGATGAACATACTCTAATGTAATAGCACAAGGAGCAGCCGTGTTTTGTTACCAGAAGGGTTCCCCGGTTCAGTCCTTGCAACGGAAAAGACACGACAGATGTGCCCTTAAGCAAAGCACTTAAAACCCTTAACCTCTCCCCAGACGCCTTGGATAGGGTTGTACACCGCTCCAGGCACGTGTGTTCACTACCCCTTAGTGTGTGTGTTTGACTGCGTGGATGGGTTTTATGCTGCCCTCTGCTCTGGGCAAGTGTGTTGACTGCTCTCTAGTGTTCACTAGTGTGTGTGTTTCACAAATGCGGAGGTCCCATTTCTCTGTGTGCAAGTACAGTAGGTGAATAGTTCACTTTCACTTCACTTACAAAGACCAAAGTGCACACAGCAAGGTAACACTGCAGAGCAGATCTAATGACCTTTGCATCTCATCCTCCTATCCAGTCTATGGGCCAGCCATAGGCTTGTGGTTAAACAACAGGCCTTGTGATCAGAATGTCCCCAGTTTGATTTTCCCCCTGACAGGAGGTGACTGAAGTGCCCATGAACAACACCTAAGCCTCAAATTCTCTCCAGGTGCTGTGGATGAGGTTGTCCACTGCACCAGGCATGTGTGTTCACTACCCCCTAAGATGTGTTCACTGATGTGTGTATTTCCCAGCATGGATGGGTTTGAATGTGGAGGTCGCATTCCTCCATATGTGCAAGCACAGTGGTCACTGAGTCACGTCACGTCTTTTAGAGAACATTTTCCATTTTCTTGTCTTAGTGTCTACATCTTCACCGCCAGCTCATCTGTTTTGGTTAGTTTATAAGTATAAATCCTGTATGCATACACACAGCAATCTCTACTGATTTGTGAAAAAAGGGACTTGTGAAAGCAGTATCATGAAATTAGGAACTGTACTGCATTCCCAGGACTAGACATTATTCCTTATTTGGGTTTGGTGGTCTGACATCGGGTGAGTAGAGTGCTGTGTGTGTGTGTGTGTGTGTGTGTGTGTGTGTGTGTGTGTGTGTGTGTGTGTGTGTGTGTGTGTGTGTGTGTGTGTGGACGGATGGACGGACAAGTTAATATAGATGAATGAATAGAGAGTAAGGAAAGCATCGGAGACTTAAAAATGCCTACACTTTGGTCATGTCAGAATTATGCAAATGGTTTTTCCCTAAACTTAAATATGTACATGTGTACTGTACACTACAGCTGAAGTGTATTTGTTATGTAAATGTTAATTTGTCAACATGCCATTCATTCCAGTTTCCTTTTTTGGTTTCTGGTTTGAGAGTGTCTCTCATTGTCATTAGTGCTGATTGCTCAGGTGGGGGACTTGCTCGGATAAGAAAGCACTTTTTATTAATTTCCGTACTTTTTCTACATTTAAAAGTTTTCTTCTTTTGTTTTTAATCTATGGTGGTCAATTTGCACACTCTGCCTGCCTGTGGGTTCTGGACTGAGGGCGACGGTGAGCTCTGCACTGATCAGGGGTTTAAGTTAAAATATTAACAGCGTATATGCATATTTTGTGTGTCACGTTGTGTGTGGCGTTGTATGTTATACTACTTAAATGTAGGATATTGATCGGATTTTGTATCTAACATTACATTTAGTTATTTTCAACACAGGTTTGCTGAAATTGAGTAAAATGAGTAAAAAGCCTCATTAACTAGGTGATGCGTGTCACACAGTTACACCTAGTGCTGTGTCTTCCTGGTTGGTTAGACTGCTATTAATAAACTGTGTGACACTTTTTTTTATTGGGAAAGGCTCTATATGGAGTCTGCTCTGATTTGCATAAAGGTTGCACTTGGCATGTTAGCCAGCCATGTAATGCAGTTGTTGTTTTTTTTTTTTTTATTTTACTGTTTTTACTAGCCCCCAATTATTCAACAAACCCAGTATTTACTTGTCATAACAAACATAAGAATGTTTACAGTAATAGATTAAGAATATCGGTATAAGACACCATGTGTACAGAGGGCAAGTCCCTTCCACACTGAATAACATACTGATATTCTGTCATACATTGAAGGTTCACTTCACTTGTTCCAACCTCATTATTTCCATTGCTGATTAGGCAAATAAAGCTTATGTGCTCAAACACACTACATTAAAAAGGATCCCAATATAAAGGAAGTGCTGTGTGCTGTTCTGTCATGGCAGGTAATACTGAGCGAAGCTTTTTTTATGATAATTGAATGTCTGGATTGCATGTGAATCTAAGATCTCTCCTTGGCAGAGGGATTAAAGCATGGCCTAAAATCTCTACATGATAATTGATAATCTTGCTATTTATCACAGTATGGACTTTGTGATTGTAGTCACAGTTGTTTAACCCTTCTAAACCATGCAGAATAAATTGCTGTAGGTTTTAACTTGGTTGTCTTTCTACGCATCACATATAAAACTACAATTTGGGTCTTGCTAGGATCTTTATTATTTCCTCTAGATATGTGTAATCTTGAAGTAACTGTGCAGAATATGGGAGAGCTATTCCAATCAGCCATAATATTAACATCGCCGACTTAAACAGCTCTGACCCATCAAGGTGCCGAAACTTTAGCAACAGATTCTTCTGTGGATCTTTTGCGGGATCAGATCAGACTTGATAGCCTTTACCCCATGCACATCAGTGAGCCTTGGGTGCCAGTGAATGTGTTGCTGGTTCACTGGTTGTCCTTTCTTGAGCCACTTATCTGTAGGTACCAACTGTCACATACTGGGACGCACCCCACAAGACCTTCTGCTTTCGAGACCTAGTTGTCTAGACAAGTTACATACGTACATACATCGCCGTCATCGCTTCGCGATGGTGTGCTCCATGGAGGAGTCAGGGGTTCACTGTACTCTGGGAGTAGATAAACTGACTGAGCATCCCAATCTCTTGTCAGCTGACACGCATTAATGCACACACTCAGGCCTACGGGCAATTTAGACAGAGTACCCGGAGGAAATCCACGCAAGCACAGGAAGAACATGCAAACCCCACACAGAATGGTCCGGGCCGCGCTATCCACTAAACCACCATGCCGCTCTGTCTAGACATCATGTTTGTTAAATCTCTCAAAAAAAACCTTACCCATGCCAATATTTTTATGAAATGAAATAATTGTTTACTTGCTATCTAATATATCCCACCCATAGACAGGTGCCAGTGAAATCAAATAATTAAACTTATTTACTTGACCTGTCAGTGGGTTTGTGGCTTTAATGTCATGGCAGTTTTATTTTGCTTGGTTTCATCAGTAATGTACTACTGATTCAGAAAAGCTCCCGTGTCATCATGTGTATGTGTATTAATGCACATTTCATTGTGTGGTGCAGCTGGTCCTGGGTTTTAGGTGCATGAACTATAGTTACAAAATCATAGTCAGTAAGAAATTGGATGATTTATTACTCTCATTTTTTGCTGGATGAGACATGAGCAACTGCTTGAAGAAAACAAGCCTGGAGCTCAGCTATATCTGCTACCTGAAAATCTACAAACCCAGGTTACTGATTTGTCCTGCTATTTGTATTTATCTGTATGTTTTAATGTTAATGTTGTTTTACACATCTACGATATCCAAGCCACTTTCATGGAATATGATGAGAGTGGTGTGATCTTACTTTAGCACAGGGTTTTCATGAGCAGAAAGACATTCACCCAATTGGCCAACACCGTATTTGTTTAAACATGACTCCTGCACGTGGGCATTCGATTCAGTAACGTGCAGGCTGGCTGTTTTATGCTGGCGTAATGGTAAATGTGTGCTGTGTGATCAGGCTTTTATCTTTAGCTTTTTTGGTGTAAACTAGGGATGACTGTTATTGTGATTATTATAATTTTAATAACATTTTCTTTTTATAATGTTTTAATGATCCATATTATCAGCTTTTTTTGGCATGTGTATTCATAATTCTTACATTAATCTTATGTATGCTAATTCCTTTATCCTTTATACAAAAGGAATCAGGGTAACCTACTGACCTGTGAACACAACTTGGGTTTTTTTATTGTTAACTGATAAACTCGCAATCACATAGTAAATAATAGATAATATTGAGGTCAGTATTAGGTAAATTCAGCAAATAAAACAGGCTGTTGCAGTTGTTTAAACTAACAGACACAGAAGTTATATATTACGGATGGTTTGTATGAAAGGCACTACATCGGACAGTTTTTGGTTTTAAAGCAAACAAAAGAGAAGCACTGGAGGATCCAAAACAAAACTACTAGTAGGCATAAAAAAAATTCCATTTCCTAATCCCATTTCCTAATCACCTGTCAAACATCATCACCTGGGGCATGCATCGGTCATCGCCGTTATCTTATTCACCCTGTCACGGAAGCCTGCTGTAAAAAGTCTGACTGATTTTCATTGTTATTGAGTTCGACACAGTGCTCTTAACTGCAACTTTTAAAGCTTGCTTTAAGTTGACACGGGACTCTTCAGCTTGCAAAGATTGAAGCCACATTCTGTGCTGTAGGGAGCTTGGAGGCACAGTGGGTGTGATGCAGTGGGTGGACACTGGATCTGCCTCTCACCTGCCCATGTTAGTGTACACATATGTTTACACTATATTCTATACAGTCAGTGCCACCGAATATGGTGACACCTCGTCGAGAGTTAACTAAGGTCATAAAGTTGATAAATTAGTAGAAAATGTAGCTAGCTGTTATCAGTTCTTTCACTAACATTCAGTATGAAGCGCTAGCTTTGAGAATTCAGATTTGGCAACCACCAATAAAAGCCAGCCATTGCCTTTTATTTGTCATCAGATAACTTTTAAAACACAAAACTACTCTTCTACTACTACTAAACTACTAATTTTGAAAATAATTTGTGGAGAAGCTGGGAATGGGCGGGGTTAAAAAACGGTACTGCACCCATCCACTAGAGAGCCACAGAGACATTGTGGCTTCACTTTTGACTCTGTTACGACATTCACCCTTAACCAGAGTCACCAGAAAAAAAACGTAATGGTGCCAGTTTGTGCAGCACTATGTTAGCCTTTTTTGTTTCAGTGTAAAGGTGTGTAGAACGCCACCATGACATTCAGTCTTTATAGATGATGTCAGAGGGAAATAACAGTAGCGTCTGTTTCATGTAAAAAGTCATGGAACTTTGAACATGGAAAGTGGTTGAAGACGTGAAATAATGTGATTGCCAGATGTTGAGCTGAAGTAAAGCAATGATTTATAATAACGCAGAGCAAAATGTGCCGTGTGAAATGCTGCTTGTCTCACTGAGAGAAACAGCAGATTTACTAGTCTAACTCTAATTTACAGCATCGAATGCGTTGGACTTTTCAGTCTTTACTGTAGATATAAACCATGAGCCTTTAGTGTTATTTCACAGGGAGTTGTAGAAGTCACCTCTGGAATTCTGTGCCTGCCATCTTTAAAGACCTTCTTCCCTGCTGGTGAATTATGAATGTACTCCCACCGGGGAAACCGGGCCTGTGCTGAAACAGAAACAGGCCTGTGTGTTCGCTCGCCTAGCTGCTCAACGTTTTAGACACGGCCCCTGAAACTAGACTCAGATTCTCTGGCTTGTAAGGAATGTCTGGTTCTGGCTTTTCTGGAAACGAGTGCAGGGTGATGAAAAGCCTTTTTAAAAAGCGTATATGAAAGAGGGGGGGTACTGGGTTACAAAGAGTGTAGATTCACAGAGTAACTGGTGAGTTAAATTGTAGAATTAAAGGAACGACAGGAGAGCATCTAAAGGAGTTTAACAGCTGACTCAAAACTTTCCTCATGTTCACTCAGCAATTTTTTTTGCAGGTTTGTCAGTACAGAGGTTTATTGTAGCTGTCTGATTATCGGCTCTATTGGGGAACGTCCTTGAAAGGTAGCTGAACTGTGACAGGGCTCGTGAAAACAAAAAGGCCCTTGAACAAGAACAATGTTGAAGTCATCACCTTTGTTCTATGAGGTCAGCATGGTGTTTGACTAAACTGGCTTTGCAAAAAAGGATCAGAAGAAAAATAAACAATGTTAGTGGTTATGCTGATGTGCAATCATGCTGTACGGTGATAAGTTTCATGCTAAATTTAGCTTTAGGGAACATGTGGTAATGACGATGTGCTGACATTAAATTGCACATTGTGATTTTGTTCAGTGTAGACACAGTGTTACAAGTGGGTTTAGTTTGTCTGATTAAAAGGGTATTCGGATATGTTTTTTGTGAATTTTTTATGGTGTTAGTAGCAGTGCTGTTTTCTTAGTTGATGCGGTATTTATTTCTGTAAGCCGTTGTGTGCCATGCTGATGTCACATTACATTGTTAGCATTAGAGTTGGGCGGTATTGACGTTTTTCCTACCGTCATACCATTTTTAGATACTGCGGCAGTGTATGGTGTTACTGTCTTTCGGCGGGAGCGGGTGGGGAGGAGGCGGGTTACAGTATTCACGTTTCATTACAAAAAAAAGAAATGGTGTCAATCATTACGTATTAGTCTGTCTAAATTCTAATGCATATTTTTAACTAAAGTGTAAAAAACATCTATCAATTACACTTTTATACATATAAACATATAACATTTGTCTCTCTGATCACATGTCCACACAAAACAGAAGAATAAATAAATTCTTAACAAGGGAGAGCGAAGTGTGATCATGCCATTCACTCAAAACAGTGGGAATAAACCTGTGCTATCATTTAATAAAAAAAAGCAGTTTCTGCATTTATTCAGTGTTTTTACCAGAAAAATGGATGGGTTTATTTAGTCAGACTTGAGTAAGTTCCGAACAGGGTTAACAATATTACCTGCTGTACTACAAACGCTAAGAGTGGGACCTGTTTGTCTTTCTGTCTCACACGACTCCACACAGGACACGTGAACAGAATAGAAAGGTAGAGGTATTTATACATGATGCTTCAAAGAACTACCCCTGTTCAGCACGAGCGCTCACAAAATTGTGAAGTGTGGAGCGGTGTACACCAACTAAGGTGCACGGCCATGTGCTGCAACAACATGGACTAGCATGCATGCATGGAATCACGTTGATTGTGTCATTTTTGCCGTACTCACTCTCACGCTAATTGCAACGAGTCAAGTATAATCCTGGTTTTATTATGGATCAGAGGAATGTCTTAAAGTAGAAATTTGGTGCATCACATTTTTTTAAAATACTGTCACTATTTTTCAGTACCGTGGTATACTATCGTACCGCACAACCCTAGTTAGCACAGTTGCACTGTTTATTAAAAGTTTAATAAAGTTTAACATTTAATACATTCTTATGAACTGAACGGTGAGGTAACAGTAGACGGCAAATACGGCAGTTATATGGTGGAGTTGTGCTGAGTTATTTTAGACGCTAGTTACTGGGTGGTTGTTTAGGATGAAAGCCGAAGTTGTGAAAGTTGATCTGTTTGTAAAGATGAAGACGAAAGAAAACTGGACTGACTTAAAGACTGAAGTTCTTAACTTCTCTATTTTAGTGGAGACTAGGTGAATTGGGTTCATTACATTGCATTATGTTGTCAGGTTCAGGTAATGAGTTGTATTTGTTGTATTAGTTACAGTTCTCAAAGCACTAAGGGTTCACGTAAGTCGTGTCTTTTTTTATTGTGTGTGTGTGCAACCTTTGCCCTTTGTATCCCTCTTGGTTAGATATTTAAATATATTTTTTGCCACTGCTCAGCTCAGAACTCAGGAAGTCTCAGAATGTGTCATTCTCTCCAGACAAAACAGTGCCGCATTTTTTTCCTCTTATAAAAGCCACCAGATTCAAGAGCTATTACTCACGAAGGCAGCCTTGAATCACCATCAGCAGCAGCCAGTCTCCGAATAGGAAATGACAAACACCTCCAATATTTAGAAATAAGAGTGTTTCATTAGTTTTTATCATCTTGAGCTGCTGGAGGTTAACATTATTACTTAGGGCTTAATGTCAGTCCGCTGTGCTTGTTAATGTTACAAACAATTTGTCAAATTAAAGAAACAAGTAGAGTTTGTCCACTTGGAGAGAAATCAGTACAAAGTTCTTCTGCGTGATCAGCTTTATCCTATGACTGCAGCTGCAGCGCAATGAAAGGTTTCATCCTCATAAAACCAGTCATATGCTACAGCCGTAACAGCCACCAGATCTAACAGCCACCCCAGCTAAACATCTGCTCTACACCACCATCATTAAAACACTTATCTTTAGGAAGTTCTTATCTTTAGGAACTAGTATTTATGTCTCCAGAACAGTTTCATGCAGCTCATGGTGGCCCACCACCTTCTTACCAAAGCGTTTTATTTTGGTTTTTAAATGCATTGGGTATCCCTCTACCGGTGTGTACACATCGAGAACTTGTGTTCTGTTTGAGATGGTAAAGTGTTGAGCACCATGAGAGTTTTTTCTTGCTCTGAATTTTAAAAACAGTACCTAAAATATTGGCAGAACTAACATAATCTATTAAACTAATATAAAGGTAACAAATAAACCTATAAATCAATTGTGTCTGCCTGAGGGAGTGTGTTCCTATGTGTTGTGAAAGTTAGGCGTGAATGGATCAACCCGCCCTAGCTTCCTCTTCCACACTAATTGTATTCTACATTCTTACCTTACACTCCTCAGGTGTGTTTCAACGAACCTTTTTGGTCTTCTTCAGAATGCCATGTTGTTTATACAGTTTTTTGCTGTTTCTTCTTGGTTACATATACAGTATATTGTCAAAAATATGTGTACACCTGACCATTAAATATCCCGTCCCAGACGCTGCTGTTGGGACACAGTCAGCATTACAGTTGTCAAAGGTGGGGTCAAGGTCAGGGCACAGGCTGCTTGAGATCCTGCACTCGATCCTTTGCAAACCATGTCTTTGTCACAAACCATTGTCATGCTGGAGCAGGTGTGTCTCCTTTAGCTCAAGTGAAGGGATGTTTTAAATGTATGGAAGGACTTTTTATATAACCATTATGTCCTTTTAAACCTTGTGGCAACAATTTGGGGTGACCAACATATGGGTGTGATGGTCAGATGTCTACAAACGTTTAGCTGTATAGTGTATAGTTACATGTCCGCATACTGAATGTTTTCTTCACCTTTCATGGGAGGCTTTTAGACCAACTGGTTAACTGATCTTTGTTGTGGAAACGTGCTTGCATGGAAGTCTCTCAGGACACACATACACTAGGTTGTGGTGAGCACTTTACACATGAACAATGATTGGTCAGTTGAGAAGATGATAATCTGAAATATTTTGTGCATGTTCAGCCATGCTGTATGCTGGGTACAAGAGGTGACGTGTCTCGTCTAACATCTAGACCTTTTGAAAATAATAGTGATGGAGGTTTGGCTTCCACTGAAGTCCTGTTTGGCCCCTGTTGGCATGTTGGGGTTAAAGCTATTCACTGTGATTAATGTGACTGCTGCAACGTTGCTTTGCTCTCAGTGTGCCAGGGACTGGAGCACTGTAATTAACTCGTGTGTGGTGTGAGAGCTTGCGCTCGCAAAAAATGCACATCATGTGTCAGCCTGCAAGTCGGCCTGCATGAGAACGTCTTGTACGAGACTCCTGTGGCTCCTCGCTTTGAGGATGACGTCCCTGCTTTCCTCCACCCTTTTTGGCAGACAACAAACAGCAATTATATAAACGTAGTGTCTTCATTTTTGCAAAAGTCTGTGCATTGAAATGGTGTATGGAATAAGTGTTGCCATTTTTATATATCATTGCTTAAGTGACAGTGTCCCAGTCTTATGGTTTGCTACTGAATGCAGATTATTCTGTTTGTGTGGCATGGCGGCACATTGGACATGTTCTCCAGGATCCCTAATTCAGTCCTGATTGTTGTTGTGTGGAGTTTTGCATTTGTCCACGAGAAATTTCCAGTAGGTGTAAATGAGTGTGTGAATGTGTGTATGAGGTGGTGTGAGGAAATGGTGTCCCATCCAGGGTGTAGCTAGGTTCTTAAAAAAGCTGAACACTGGGCATGATTCATGCTTTTGGGAGGAGGGAGGAAACCTGCATTAACATGTGAAACTCCACACAAACACAGACTAACCTAAACCCAGAATCGGGGGAAGCCTGGAACCGTGAGGCAGCAGCACTTACGCACTGCACCACCAAGCTGTCTGTTGGTTACCCTTTTAAATCAATTGCACTAAGCATATCGATAATCAGGATCATCTTGTAGTTTTACTTTGGGTATTGTTAAAAAAAACGAGTGTATTAATAGTTCTAGGGTGATGTCACGCGTGTAATGACGCACGCGTCTATAATTTGCGCACTACAGTCCAGGGAACAATACGGTTCGCATAGCCTTATTTGTTTTAGCATAAAAGCTCTTATCTCTTTTAGGAACATGATGCAGATGATACTTTGCGTCTTCACAGAAACAACCCTGTTTGGGAAGTGTGATATCTGATGAACTTAAGCAGTTGCCTGCATGCATGCTGAATTTGTTCACACACCTGTCCATGTTCTGCTCCACAACATGATTCGGCTCCGTCATGTGTTCATCACAACTGTTCCTTAGGCACCAGCTGTAATCTAAACTTTGGAGAACAGCGGTTCAGCCTGTTGAATCAGACCTGTGTCCTTACCCTGCTGGAATTCCACTCATCCCGGTGCTCCCATATGTTTCGCAATGAACGATCCACACAAGCGAGACCTTTTGAATGCTTTAGCTCTTTTGTTGCTGACACGCACAAGCCGAGACTGGTTAAACAGGTGATCTCCTGTCTCATGTTTGAGCTTGTGGTATGACATTCATAGTGCTCTGCTCACAGCCATATAGTATTGTAAAAGTTACTTAACTTCTCACTCCGTGGTCAACCCTTCCTTTATAGCTACTTGTTCAGTGTTTCCTGTGACGATGAGAGTGTCCGTGGTCACTAGACACCTATAGCTCTACCCGTTTCTGTCTTTGAGTTGAGTCGATGTTGTGTTTGAATAATGCGTATGGTTTTCATGCTCCATGGCACAAATGAGTTGGTGTAGCATTATATACTCTTGAAATTTGGCTGAGCGGTTATCCGGGCTAAAGGTTTTTCCGTTAAATTTTAGAAAGACGCAGCAAGACGAATATTATAGGCACATGCCTGAATTTTTAAGCTATAAATATACAGTCAATATACAAGCTGAATGTAGACAAGTGAAGATCAGAAAAAAACTCTAGCCTGTAGAAAATGTTGCAAAGTCTCTGCGCCAGATTTACACCCGAGTCTTTCCCTAGCTTTAGTAAATAATTTCACCTGGATTCTTGAGACTTGCACCTAAGTACTGCTTCAGTACTCATAAAGACATGTCATGTCCTCATATCCCAAGAATCTTATTCACAGTATACTCGTACTGAACATGCCTTCCTGCACAAGTGCTACTCATTATTGTTATAATATACAGTTGAAAAAGAGGATTTATAATCCTACTATCTGTACCTAACCCAGGAAAGGATGTGGACTTTGAGTCTGGACCATCTAAAGACAACATGACATAAAGACAAACTTCCTGAGATAACATTAGGTAGAACTGTTCCCTGTGTCACCTCTGGCTTACTCATTATGGATCTAAATATAAATGTACATCCGGATTTTTCTGAGAAACTGCTTTGTGACCGTGTATTGTTAAAAGTGCCAGACAACTGGAGTGGAGTTGAACTGAAGGCATGATGTAAAAACTATGTCAGGAATTTTTTTTAAATTCAAGATTGTTGGTTCTTTTATACTTTGTTATTTAGATTGATTGAGAGCGAGAGGGAGAGAGAGCAGTAAAATTTGTACTTTAGGATGGCAGCTAGTCAGACTAGTGTTTCTTCCAAGCCCAAAGACCCCCCTTCCCCCAAACCCCCTGTACATCTGGTAGTAAGGCAGTAGTAAGGAAAACGCATATGCTTTTCTCTCTCACACACATTTAAACACATTTCCCCCCCATCCTCCCCCTTCCTCTTCAGTGGCAGAAGAGGCAGCTCCCATTACTGGGCAGGAAGTGTTCTGACTTGCTGCCTGAGGTCTTTGTGAGGCAGACAGGAATGCTGGCGCTCCACATTCGCCTCGGAGGGTGTGGAGGGAGCACTGCCTCTGCCTCAGCCTCTGCAGCCACTCGCACCACAGGTCTGATCCTTCTCTTTCTCTCACTTTTTACACACTTTTGCTCATTTTCCCGCTCACCCGTACAATCTTGTCGCCTTTGCTCTCATGTTTCAGTCTTAGACTTGAGGGGGAAGTGCGCTTGTGTGCTTTATATTGCTTTACTGCCAGCTAGTCGGCTAACCACAGCCGTGGAGCATTGAGCTGTTTTCTTTTTAAACTCGTTTGCTGTCAGCAGGACTGGAGGAGGAAAAGGTTGTGTTGCGCTCTGCTCTTTGCTTTGTTTTCATTGTTCTGTCCTTGGCTCACGGCTGCTAGGACACTCTGGGCGGAGAGCACGCACATGGATATTCCACTTCGTCTGTCAGCTTGGGTCCCATGGGAGGAGTGTGTTCGTGTGTTTGTGTGTTATTGCGTTTGTGTGCGCTTGTCTGCCTAAAGTGTTTGGTTAATAATGCATAATGTTTTAATGACTTCAGGCCCGCGTGGTGGTTTATGGATGAAATTAGATAAGGATCTAGTTTGTCTGTGAGGAAAAAACAACCATATTGTAAAGGTTTGTTTTGCATTAATTTGAGAAGAAAACAAACTTATTTGAAGCAAAGTGTCAGGGTTCAATTACATATCCTCTCTCGCAGAATGAGCCAGGTTTCTGAGTAATTAAGCACAGCAGGAGGAAGGTATCCAGAGCAGCTGCTTGTTGCAGGACAGCAGCGGTGCTTTGGGTGGAGCGTCTGAGATGTTGCTCTGCTATGGGATCAGACAGACCGTGAAACATCTTGTACCAAATACAAGATAAAGCTGGTTTTTCCCCTAAAGACTATTTATACTGTGATTAAGATGATATCTAGTCATTAAAAGCTGACCCAGGCTTAATCTAGAAATCCAGAGAGACTGATCTCATATGTGATCATGGCTAGACTAGCGCATATTTTAAAAACAACTCCTAAGGTTGTCCCATTTGTTTTTGTTTGATACTGGTTGTAGGAGGGAGCCAGTTAAGGATGGCTTGTGTTTTTGTTCTCAGAGAGGAGTGACAGAGCAGCATTGTGATGGGTGTGTGCAAGTCCACCTCTGCTACTCCGCCCGTTGTGGTATTGAGTCATTGCTGAGAAACCGGGCTGTTTAATGTGTCCTGTGGCTCAGCTTGGTTTCTTCAGATCTGTAACCACAGATGCATCATTAGATTTCTAGTCTTGCTTTAAATACCTTGTTTTTAAGACTGAATCGGACTGTCTGCCTTTGGAGAATAAAAGTCAAACCAGACGAAATAATAAATGATGTGGATTGGTGTAGTAGTCGGGGAGGTTTGCATTTCTATTCTGTAGCTTCCGTTATTGGAGTATGTATCAGTCAGCAGTGTAAGGAACTGGTGTAAATTAGATTAAAAACCAAAGCTGACTGGGGTATTAAATCACAAGCTTCCGTAATGTACACCATTTAGCCCAGCTCTATTAGAAAATATCACTATTGTGATAAATTACTTCAGAAGACGCTTTTCTGACTTTTCCTCAACGTCATTTTATTAATTTATAATTGAACTTTTTTAATAAACAATTTTAGACTTGAACCTGACTTGAAGCAGCTGATGTAATGAATTATTTATATCACCTATATTTTATTATATCATTTTATCTTTTATTGTATTTTAAAATATTTTTTTTTAAATGATTTTTTTTATGTAACTACTGTATTGCTGTGGAATTGTTGCAATTTTAATATTATATTATATGACATTATACATGTCATCCAAAAAAAAAGCACCTTTTCATATCACCTACATATATTTTCTAACAGTTCTGGTTGCATATTATAGTAGAATCAGACTTGAAGACTTAGAAGGTGGTCTAACCTAAGTGCCCCAGAGCCGAAATAAAGCAAATCCAAAGTGCACCAGGCTTCATCTGATGGTCAGATCTTTAGTGCAGCCTGTAGCTGTGAATACGTCATAGTTTTGTTATTTCCTGAGCTCATCAGATCAGTCATTGATAACCTTTTGTTAGCTTCACAATCCCCTACACTGGTGTTACCTATATGTAAACCATGTGGAAATGCTTCCATTTGTAATCCCATCATTTCTGAGAGAATTTATTATAAACATTAAAAGTTTTGCATGCAGTAAAAGTAACTTTTTCCCCAGTTCAAGACAAATGCTGTGATCTTTATTTGCATGCTTAACAATCCTTTGCATCTCATGCAAAGTAAGTGTACTGTATTGTGTATGTGAGAGTGGATGGTGTGTAAGCTTTGCAACAAAGCCTAAAAGTGGAGTTGCATAGTTATAGTGTGTTAAATCCAACTGCAAAGCAAAGAGAATGGAGTCTCTATTCTGAAAAACCTCTCTCTCTCTCTCTCTCTCTCTCTCTCTCTCTCACTCACTCTCTTTCTGCCTGTTTCTCTCCCAACAGAAAAAGGCACATTGTTGGAGTGAGGAAGGTACAGGTTGTTTTCCAGGGAGATGGCAGTGAAGATATCCAAAGATGAGCTGGAGGAGCTGCGGGAAGCCTTCGGGAAAGTCGGTGAGTGGGCTTCCTGTTCTGCTGGTTCGTCCAGTAAATCTGCACACTAATCAGAAGTAGCAAATCCCCAGGAACGAGCAGCTCACAGCAAAGCTTTTATTTAACCTGATAATGAGCTGTGCATGTTTACTGTTAAACCTTTTCACAGGTTCATTATTTTGGAATTTTTAGTATGATGCTTTTGTCTTGTCTCAAGGCTGAAGTCAGTGATCAAGGCTCAGGTGTCAAGGCTCGTTCAGCTAGTTAGACACATTGTAATCAAACTGGGTGTGTCTCCCGTGTTCAGGGGCAAAGGATGACATGTCGGTAAATGAAGTGGTTTAGGTGACAAACTGCGCAGAGACGTCACAGTCTAAGCTACATACTGCATGATAGAATTAGCCTTGAACAGATATGAAGTTAAGGACAGTTGGTGCTTAAAAAAAAAAAAAAATATCAACACAGTAGAGAAGATATCTGACCATAAACCTACTGTCAGCAGGTTACAGTAGGGTTATAAAAAAGTTAAACTTTCACCATGTCCGTAAGGTGATCTCATAAAATATATGAATATGCATATTATATTGTTGGTTATAAAGGCATGTATTTGCTTGTATGAAATAAAGCTCTGTCCATATAGCAGTATACATAGCAGTATATATACGTGTTATTTTAAAATCAGGAACCAAATTCATTTTTAAACAAAGCTACATTTTAGTTTCCAGCCGTAGTTACTATGTCTTGTATCTGACGTATCAGGCAAGCTGTATTTATTTACTATGTTAAAATGAACCGATATGAAAGACTTTAATGTACTCATTAGCTGTTAGGTAGCTACCATAATAATGTCTAGGTTTTCTGTTTACTTGTTTGCAATAAGCTAGCCATATAGCTGCTAAGCCATTACCGTTACTGTCACTTTTACCCATTCTTAATAGTCGTTTTCCCATTCATAATTTGAAATTCCTTAATGTGTTGTAATGATAAAGAAATGACGCAATGCATATGTAATCTGGAAATGCTCTCATGGCCTTTTTGCCAGCTCTCATGTCCTTTAGCTGTTTAACTTAGCAGGTCAAATCAGATTATGAAATTTTTAAAAACTGTACCTTCAGCTCTACTGTGTAATTCCAGTGCAAAATGTTTTATGTAATCATACTCGGCTGTCTAACAGGAGGGCCATTTAAAACTCACACTTTTTGACCCATATAAACAGTTGGTTAGAATCAAATGTGCTAGCTGGCAAGCAAAGATTGTAGTTTTTGAGCGAGAACTATGAATCTGGCCCAGTCATATTTGCTCTTGAGCTGAACAAAGCCTTACAGGCCTCCTTGAACTCATCCTAGGATAACTTCACTAACTTCACTTTTACTGTAGAAGACCCTCTCACCCAAAAGAAAATGGGTCTGTGAGTAAGTTAGCACTATGTGAGGAATCTAGTTAACATAAACTACGTTAAATAGTGTGTGTTGACCTGTTATGTGTTATGCCTTGTGTAAATAAAGAATGAACAATGCACTCCAACCATAAATACTTCCATGTGCTTCTTCGTCTGGGATTTTGATTGCAGCAGTCGAGACCCATGAAGGGCTGCAACGGTCACAATAAACTTTGAGGCCAGCATTTCCGTTCCTTTCTTTAAAGGAAGTCTGTCGGTTAGAACTTGACAAAATACAGAAAAATGTGTTTTTAGGCATTTCCAGTGCAATTTTTGGGAGGAAGACTGCAGTGGATTTCCGGTACAGGCTAGTCTTTATTAAGTAAAGATGTTTTCAAATATTTATAAATTTAGTCAGCAAAATGTGACATTCTGATTATATTTTCCTCAACAGTTCTTTTTAAACCTAAAAACTTGGTTTCTTTTCTGAAAAGTGGTTTCTTTTCTAGCTAAACACTCATTAAAGTCTACTAAAGTGCTAGTGTTGCTCATTTTGTCTGTGCCCTTTCTTCAGGTTAGACATGGCCTTTTTTTTTTTCAAACACATGCATGTGTAAAACTATACAGATTCGAAGTGGAGGTTTAGCTAGGTGCCATTTAATTTAAACATCTAATTATAATGTTTTGTGCCTTGACACACCACTCAGCCTTTCAATCAAGAGCAGAGCTTCTAGCTGATATATCTGCTGAATAAAGACAGAAACTGACTCTTGATGTTTAATCTATTTATCACTGTGCAGTGTTTTAGCTTGGGATGGCTAGTGGCTTAAAATGGCTGACCATAAGCTGCTGCGTCATTGCCAGATCAATCAATTACTGCGAGTCTGATTTTGTCAGCCCTTTTCTTGCTTTCCTCCGAGAGCTGTGCAGCCTTCAATCAAGTCCCTGGTCAATGTTATATGCATTTAGATCACTATGTAGGGGAGATGCTCAAGAGGCGATTCTGCATCAGCGGTAGGCTTACTTGGTGGAAAATTATTCATTGTCATTAGGAACTGACATGCTTTTAAATTCCCGCATCATCCTCTGTTGTACTGCCCCAGGTTGTAATAGCAGTCAGGCACGAAGTTTTTAGCACACACATACAGTTTTGTGCAGACTGTAGCTGGGATGTTGCCATCCAAAATAATCTCATAAATATCCACTCAGCTCTTCTATCATCTGAGGCTGGGAGCTGATGTAGTGATGTGTTCTGGTCTGTGCAGCTGACAACACAGCAGTTCCTGAGGTTAACTCTTAGCTTCGATATAACGCTAGTGGGTACAACACCTGTGAGAAAAGCCATGGGTGAACATACTCATATCGGGGAAGGGATATAATTCTGATGAGCCTGCTAATGGTGTCCCAAAGGAGAGCCAAACCTGAGCTAATATTTTTTGAAAAAGGCAGCTAAGAAAAAAAAAAACGGATTGCTTTGTATTATGTGTTGGTAGGTACGCCAGATACTTAAATACCCAAACATTTAAAAAAGTGAGCTTTTAATAATACATCCCCTTTAAATTAGGAAGAAAAACTAATTAAGGCTATTAAGAGAAGAGAAATACATTTTGACAGGTAGTTTAACAGTCGATACTTCATTTAAAGATTTTTGTGCAAGTAGAAAAGAGACCCTTATGTGGCAGCTTTTTTAAATCAGTATAAAAAGGCCCATGTGAACATCCTGGTTCAACTCACATGCTACATGGGTAAGAAGCTAAATTCAGCATGACTCACCTGCTGGAGCAAATAGCAACAGAATGGTCTTGTTTATTTTGCAGAGCCGAGCTGTGCCACAACATCTGGAGAAAAATCTCCATTAGGTAGTCGCTATTAAGGCTGAGAAAGTCTTTTCTTGTCTTCAAAATAATGCATATTAATGAGAGCTTTTTGTCCTCACTATTTTCTTACTTAATATCTTTCGGGTCTGGTGTCTGATTTAAATTAACATTAAAGTCGTAAATAATATACTCAAAATAACCTTTGAATACAGTATAGACTATACTCTATAAATAATAATATATATTGCAATACAGAACCATGTTAGCTTTGTAGCACCCGGAAAAAATGTGTTATTAGCTTATTTAGTGCTGTGAATGCTCCTATGTGTACATTCATATCCTGGGAACAGGATATTAGGAGTGGACACATGATGACTTTAAATCAGCCAGGAGACATGGCTTCATGAAAGCTGCTTTACTTCCTCCTAGTCTACTTCTTGATAAGCTGCTGTGGTGGTAAAGCTTGTTTGGATGAACTGAATAACAAAACCAAAACGGCTTTGTCATTGCTTTTGGGTGGATCGTACTAATTAAGTGACTAATAAACGGAGTTGTAAACATGCCAGCATTCCAAATGACACCGCCTGTAGTGCCCTTCTTAGGGTTACCATGCTGACTTGTGCATCAAAATCACTGCCTGTTTATCTCTCAACAGATCTGGACAGTAATGGCTACATTAATGACTACGAGCTCCACGACCTGTTCAAAGAGGCCAACCTGCCCCTTCCCGGTTATAAAGTCCGCGAGATCATCCAGAAGCTGATGACTGAGGGGGACAAAGACAAGGACAACAGAATCAGCTTTGATGAATTTGTTTCAGTAAGAAACTTTAGCAGTTTTGTTAAACACTGTTAATGCTTAAAATTAAAAAAGTGCTCTTTTGTCATACCTGAAATATCTGGCAGATTTGTATTAACAATGAGGAATTAATATCATGCTTAAAATGTAATTAGCAGAGACATCTTAAAAATTAATCCGACTGAAATCCAAAACTTGAGGAAAGGATTTGCCTCAGTCCTCATTTATATAATGTTTGTATCAGATATGATCCTAAATTCCATAGATCTCAATATGTTGCCTCCTGGTTCTCAAGGATCATTTTATTTGTAGAATTGCCACTTGTTAGGACATCAGGGCTCGTGATTGACCATGCAGAGATTTGACTCACTGTTGGTATGCACAGACATCTGGTATTTGTTATTCGTAATCATGAAAGTTTAGCATTACTGGACCTTTTTGATGAATCTTTTATTGAAGTTGTTTTGACTGATTTGATGAACCGAACTGAGTGAAACATTTTTGCCAGACTTACAAATGCTTCAATAACACTAATTTTCTTTATACTTGTGTTTGGTTGATTTTAATCAGCTTCAGTAACCTATAAATTACCAAGCATGTTCACGGCACATCTGATCTGACATTTAATACCATCCACACCAAACACCAATGCTTACGGAGCTGAACACACCCAAATGATGAGTAAATATGTGCAGAGCACCTTCTAAAAACTAAATCCACTAAATCTTCCAATAATGCAGCTCAGCCATGGTCTCGTTTTAGCATTTTGTAAGGCTTCATTTCTTTTGTCCAAAAACTGGGCTGGCTTGATTTGATTTTTAAATTTGTTTTGGATTATTTTCTTTCAGGTCATGTGAATAATATGAATATGAATCATTTCATAAATATAGCTCAGAGTTTTATAAAAAGCTTGGACTAAGAATGGTTAGAGGAAGTGTGCGGTCACTCACATTTGAGTCATCGTCATCATCTTGGTGCAAAATGTCTAAACAGAAATGACAAATCTCTGTGACTGTCCAGCTCATGAAACAGGCAATGCCCTTCCTTTAGGCATTCTGACACATGAAGCCTAATAACAGTTTTCCTCATCAATGCACCAGTATTTGTTTACTCGGCTGGGAAAGTCAGTAGGATAGCGAGGGGAGATTATATTGCAGCTGGCTGTCAGCACATTTTCATTTTTTTTTTTTTATTCCCAGTTGGAACTGTTAGGGTTTATGCTGATTGCTCAGATCTAGAAAAAAAGTGCATCTATACTTTTGGCTGTTAAATTTTGAAATTTTGATCCCTAAAGAGGCAATTGAATGCCTTTGTTAATCTTGTAGCATTAACAAAGCCCATACATGCATTTCTTTTTCTTTATTTTAATTTTGTTTTTGTTTTTTTCTTTCAGATCTTTCAGGAGCTTAAAAGTAGTGATATTGCTAAGACCTTCCGTAATGCTATTAACAAGAAAGAGGGCATCCTGGCCATCGGGGGCACTTCAGAACTGTCCAGCGCAGGCACACAGCACTCCTACTCAGGTAAAACATCTTCTCTTTTTAAAATGAAACTAAGCAGGCTTGTATATGCAGAATACTACACTTACGCTGGAGCATCAGATAATCAATGTTTATAGATAACTGACATTTAGTTTTGTCTTATCATGTCAGCTGAACCAAAGAGAACTGTTTCTCTTTGGTTGGCTGAATGAAAAAGTAATGCCCTGTTGTGTGACTTCTTTTGTTTACCTTTTCTTTGTTTGTCTAATGCAGAGGAGGAGAGGTTTGCTTTTGTGAACTGGATCAACACTGCATTGGAGAAAGACCCGGACTGCAAGCATGTCCTGCCCATGAACCCCAACACAAATGATCTCTTCAAGGCTGTGGGGGATGGCATTGTGCTGTGGTGAGTGATTACGTGATCATTTTAATATAGCGAAAAGAAATTCCTGCGAAGCTAGTTCTCATATAGTCTGGTTGCCTTTTTTTTATGAAAGTGTGTCTATTCTCCTTCCAGTAAAATGATCAACCTGTCTGTCCCTGACACAATTGACGAGAGGACAATAAACAAGAAGAAACTGACTCCTTTTACGACACAGGTTTGTGTTGCTGTGTTGTTTCTATGACTATACTTCATGTTCTGAGGATAAAGTTAAGTGATGGATGTTTAAAAAAAAAAAGGTGTTGGCAAATACTGACTGCATTCTATGGTCATATAATACAGATGCTTCTTTCTAGATATGAAAGAATCTTGTGTCAAACCTATTATTCCTAACCCAATCTCTGACTCCTCCCATGCAGGAGAACCTCAACCTGGCACTGAACTCTGCCTCAGCCATTGGCTGCCACGTGGTGAACATCGGCGCTCTGGATCTCCGCGAAGGAAAGCCGCATCTGGTGCTGGGCCTGTTGTGGCAGATCATCAAGATCGGCCTGTTTGCAGACATCGAGCTCAGCAGGAATGAGGGTGAGCTCTTTGTCCTGGGGTCCAGGAACTGACACCATTCAGAAGCAAAACATGCTGATACCATTGACTCGGAATTTAGACAAACAGTGGCTCAGTGTAGAAGTAAATTATTAAGTAAATGGAAGAATTTGATCAATGCAGCAGAACAAATAATGAGGATAAATTGATTTGCTGTTGTAGAAATGGAAGAATTTAGCTTTTCATTAAGGACAATATGTTCACTAATGACTCCATGCATTCTCCGTGCAGTCTTGGGTTTAGACCAGCACTTTTCGTGGGGTGGGGTTAGGAACGTTCAATGTCACATAGCATCCACTAGTTTAAGAATGTGCTTGTATAATTCTGCATACACAGTGTAAAGTTGTTGACACAGACATGTTATTGGGTTAAATTGCCCCAGGACGTATGTCAAATTACATGCATTTAAACGAAGGCAACTCATGTAAAGCAATAAAACGAGCAGATAAAATTTCAATTCTGGGATTCTGTAGAAAACTGTTATGTTTTTGTTTTATCCATGTTATGTTTATACATACACAGCCACTTCAGTCTGTTGGTTCGGTTAAGGTCGTGTGTTTACAACCTTGTGCTGACTCGTGCACATGTGCGCTTTTCCCAGCACTGGCAGCATTGCTGCGGGAAGGTGAGACTCTGGAGGATCTGATGAAACTCTCCCCAGAGGAGTTGCTCCTGCGATGGGCAAACTACCATCTGCACAACGCCGGCTGGCAGAAAATCAACAACTTCAGCTCTGATATTAAGGTAAAGCAGTGAGTCATTGTGTGCAAGTAAACAGTACACAATATTTGTCCAGAACTATACCGACCAAAATAGTAGTTTGCCAAAAACATAATTCAGCAATATACCCCAACAGATATGTATAATAATAATAATAATAAAAACGGCTTGTTTTATTCTTATCGATGAAGAAATACTTTTTACTAGCGTGAACAGGTAGCAAGCAGTTGTCTGAAGCAGACTGCCCATTCATACACACACAAACACACAAACACTATCCCTGACATAGACCGCTTTAATTTACAAAAGGCAGTAAAACTTTTATAGATTAATATGAATAGATGTGTTATATAGACAGGTACGTGTATCAGTACAGTTTTGATTTATAGCACTCTTACCTTGTTTCTCAATTAAAGCTTGATGAAGCAGGATTAATAGTAATGCTAATAATCACAGTTCTCACAGTTCTGCATTTTGACCTATTGATTTACTGAAAGCTTTTATATAGTATAAAACGTTAATCAAATTAGCAGTTTGTCCTCATACAGTTAAATGGGAACCAGCAATAATAATGACCGGTTGAATAATTTTTTTCATTGGCCGAATCAATTCTGAGTTACTCTTATTCATTTCTCCGCTTGTCATATGGTACACCATGTACAGTCACTGGTCGCAGTGGATAGGGAGGAATAGTGAAGTTTGTTTTTGTGCAAGTGCTGCAGAATTGAAAGTTCAACCCCTACCTAAATTGCATTTAGAAAGAAATTCAAATACACATTTAATAAGGCATTTTGTGCAGCATTACTCTGTCTTCACACATCTGTTTACATACTAAGAGTTCCTTTTAGTAATGTTAGAGAATAATCATTTAAGGTGACACTACTTTAGGGCTAAATTAAATGACCGTTTTTTTATTATGAGCCAAGCAGAAATATGAGGCTCTGAGAACAGCACAACACGCTCTTCATTTAAGATTTGTGAGCAACAGTGACAGGTTCCATAAAACGTCCACATGGATACATACTGCACATCACATAAATGACTGAGAAATATGTCTAAGCCCAAATGTTATGGCATAGGAAAGGTTAGTGACGTCATCCTTTTTTTTTTTCTTTTTTTTTTTTTACAGCTTGCGTGTTGTAGTTGAGGTCCACGAGCTTCCACTCATGTGCTTTAGTTCAGCATTAAAAACCTTGTGCAGTTTTTTTTAACTCCAGTGGGATGATGTTCCCTAAAACTGACAAGCTGTCTTAAAAAAAGAATGCTCCATCTACTTTCTGTATTCCTTCACCATGATGTTCAGTCTGTTCACTCCGAGTAATGTGTTCCTATTCAGCTGCAACCCTAATCTGTATCTAATTTTCCTATGGGAAAGATGGGCGTAGTCTTATTGTCTTGCTTGATGAAAAGAATCTTTGCTCACCTGCATTGTTGTAATTGGCAGTATGAGTTATAGACCAATCTCAGGATTAGCATTTATGGAGTCAGTAGGGTCAAGCAGCATGGTATCTGGCAGTCAGCGATGCGCTCAGCACTCTCATGCTCTGTTATCTTCCTCTGTATGCCTCTGCTCCTCCCTTTCTCTTTTATTATTCCCGGATGTCACTCCCTCGTGCGTTGTCTTCGGGTATGACATCAAGATAAGGATCTACAGAGATTGATTTAAAGTGTAATAATATGTTAGGGAATAATTACCAACCCCAGTGATTATAGTTTGATGTGTTATAATATACAACCTACCTATCGTAATACATTTGCCTATACGAAAAAAGGGAAGTCGTATATCAGATCATGCTCTGCAGTAGAGCTTATTTCTTATCTTGTCTACTGAATAAAGGACCAGTGTTATTGTGTCTGGAACTTTCTCTTATCCTTTATCTATCTTTCCCTGTGCTTTAGCTTTCAGATTTCTCAAACTCTGTGAAGGTACTTTTTTCCAAATGTCCAGCCAACTCTTATTCACTGTGGCATGACTTATTTTTTTCTTTTGCTGTATTATATTCAGTAATCTCTAAACTCTTTCAGGACATCCCAGCATGCTCATGAGTTACTCATACTTTTCATTTTATTTATTTTTTTTACATTGTGATGTATATTATACATTTTAAAGCTGTGTCTGTGTTGAAAAGTCACTTGATTTTACTTGTTTTTTTTAATTATTATTCTTTCTGAACCTTATAGGACTCCAGGGCTTATTTCCACCTCCTGAACCAAATTGCACCCAAAGGCAATAAAGAGGGCGAGGAACGCATCGACATCAGCATGGCAGGCTTCAATGTAAGTCCTACATTACAATATTCGCCTGTGCCATCTGCTTGGATAAGCAACACGGGACAGAAACAGATGTAAAACTCTTTCTGAATTCTTTTATGCATGTAGGGGTTGTAATAGATTTTCCACAAATACCTTGGCTTATCTTTTTGTTTTTCGCCTGACATTCAAGTGCTTGGCAGATGTGAATCCAAATACCTTAGGGCATAAACTAAGGCTTTAAAAGTGATTTATATATCAGGGCAAGAACCTGCACCATGTCCTTACCATTTTGTGTACTGTGTATCATACTATTGTAATATGAGCTATTTATTTATTTATTTATTTACTTGACATGTCAGAGGGGATCCTGCAAAACTCTCAGACATTCTGACCATTGGGGAGGAGCACATTGCTTCATGAGCATGAGTCAATAATGCTCCTGACAGAGAACAAGAAGCCGAACATGCTCCGTTTGAATAACTGTGGTTTCATGCAATGTGAAATAGTGGGTGAGCCACTGAATTAAAACCATGAACATACTTCTATACAGGCCAATTCTGCTTGTGTCCTGGACTCCTCCGCATTTTCATGAAAATATTTTCCATCCATATTGTTCAAGACTGAAGGTTTCAGGGAAACTGACTCAATGCTATATACTTCATAGCAGGTCTGTCTGCAGCGCGGACGGCTGACACAATCAGCACATCTGTTAATGCTGCAGTCGCCAAGCTCACCGTCTCATGAGAAGCTCTTTTGTGCATGTTTTGTCCACGTGCTCTCCAGCCTGCTTGAGTGCACACAGTGTTACACAGCAGGCTTCCCACCAAGTCTGAAGCAATTTCACCACTCGTCCCTTATCAGTTTTACTGAATAGCAGGAAATTCCTCAGAAATTTGTTACATTCACATGAAGTCAAAATATAGAGCGGTTGCTCCGCATTCAATCCTCTTTCAGTACAGTTGTTGTTTTTGTCCATTGCTGTTGCATTGTATTTCTGGTGTGCATAAACAGATTTTCAGGGTTCTGGCAAAGTTTCCAAGAGTGGAATTTAAAGGCACCCATGCACACGTTTACAGACATGGAAACGTACGGTCATTCATAAACACAATGGTTCTAGACATCTTTTCTTTAAACATTTCTAAATCACACTTGACCTTTTTTTTCATGGTGGAGTTTAAAACTAGAAAGGTGCATGTCCTGAAGAAAAACAATTGTGATTGCAGCTCTGCAGGTGTAGAAATGAGCAATTAGCACTAGTAGTTAGCATTACCAGTTAGAAATTAGAATTAGCAATTAGCCTTAGCATTACTACAAAAAGTAGCATTAGCAATTATGATTAACACAAACATTAGCATTAACAATTAGCTTTTGTATTAGCATTAATATTTGTTCAGACAGGTGAGTGTTTGTCCTCAAATAACAATGAGTGAACTGCCTACTGAAATGAGTAGGTAAAAAAGACGGAGGTAAAACGGGAGTGGCAGGAAAACCTTGTATGTAAAATCTGTACAAAAGTCTCATTAACAGACACGATTTACAGTTGGAACAGAGTTAATATCTCACTTCAATGTACCAGTCTAACACACTAATAACAACAGTGTACCTGCCTATAGAAAAGAATGGGAATAAAAGGAAGAAGGGATGAAAACAAGTGGTGCAGATAACGAGTGAGGGTATCCAAAATCTGTAGAAAATTCAAATTCAAATGAATGGGGTTATAAAAACGAGGAATTAAACCCAGGCGTGGCAGATAAACAAGTGCGGGTATCCAAAGGCTGTATAAAAGCCTGTGTCATTAACAGGACGGACGTTTTAGAGTTGAGTCTATAACTCAAATCGATAAAACTTTCAAACACATTTTGTGATTCCCCAATCAAAAAGAATAGGGGGAAAAACGTGGGATAAAAACAGGCATGGCCGGTGAATGAGTGGGGGTATTCAGAAGTTGAAACTGTGTCGATATCGTAAAAATTGCGAAAGTTGATAACCAGACAAACAAATCCTGGTGGAATAAGAAGAAGAAAAAGAAAAACTTTCGGATGGATTGCCTTCTGCAATCACACTTATTAGCATAAAAACTAAACATATTCTCCAGCATCTCCTAAGTATGAGGAGAAAAAAAAAAGTCAAAGATTTTTTCCCGCAAATGCTGTGTCTCCAATACTTTGTAGAACAGGCTCTAAATTCACATTAGGTGATTCAGAGGTTCACAATGCTATGCGAGTGTACTTAACCCCCCCTATGGTGCCAAGAGAAGCCAGTGAGGAAACGGCAGTGGCTAGACAGCACTGGTGACTAAAAGAGGCCTTTTCACACCAAATTTAAAGCGCCGTTGTTCTCGGGTCTTTTTCAAGGTCAGACTGTCATCAACATGACCCAGAGACAAGGCCACTTCCTTACAGCAGCTTTGTGTTGGTGTATGCCTGCTATGAATGCTCCCTTTTCAATGCCTGTGTTTCCTTTTTACACTGCACACACTGTTATCTAAAGCTGATTACATCATGCTTGGTTGCTTTTTTTGTCAACACACAGTCCTGATTTGGTCCTGATCAGCTTCTTATACAGCACTTGTTATTGTTAAAATGTGTAGAATTATTTCAGTCCAGGAGGCAAATGTTTTCAACACTACTGTTGAATGCTGTTTACTGTTTTGTCATGATTTATGTCTGTAGATTTATGCACTGTTTACAGCCTTTTTTGTTCTTTCGAACTGGCTAAGATCAGAGAATTGGATCAGTATTTTATAGTCATTTGAAGCCATTACAGAGCCTTGAACAGAAAAGTGTTTATTCAAGGCTTTGATAGTGGAAGTTTTAGTAATGAAATAAACGATTAGACTTAATTAGTTCAATCATATGTTTTGCTGTTTCAGGAGAAGGACGACTTGAAAAGAGCCGAAGCTATGCTGCAGCAGGCTGAGCGACTTGGCTGCAGACAGTTTGTCACACCGGCCGACGTCGTGTCTGGAAACCCCAAACTTAACCTGGCGTTTGTGGCCAATCTCTTTAACAAGTATCCAGCACTGACCAAACCTGAGAACCAGGACATCGACTGGGGCCTGCTGGAGGGTATGAAAAAAAACGCACACAGACCGCTCCCTTACTGCTGGCAGATCGGTGGAAATACCATGCTGTAGCTATTTCATGGTTCTTTTCCAAACCAAGCACCATCTAGTACTTTTATTTGCAGTTTGCATCCATCCATTATGCACTGTAGCTCTAAAAATAGACATTTCTTC
This sequence comes from Duopalatinus emarginatus, assembly GCA_028565595.1. Classification (NCBI taxonomy): domain Eukaryota; kingdom Metazoa; phylum Chordata; class Actinopteri; order Siluriformes; family Pimelodidae; genus Duopalatinus; species Duopalatinus emarginatus. Next base: position 1,876,125 of record JAOVVF010000048.1, read on the forward strand.
ATCCTCCTAAAACAGACTTGTTAAGTGCAGTTATGGAGGGTGTGTTGAAGACTTATTTTTTTTGTTTTATTACTTTGGATGGGAACAGGGCCAAATACCATGATCATTTCCTGAAGTGTGTCATTTTACGCAAGAGAGTCTTGGGGCCATCTAGTGGTTAAACAGCCAAATCTTTTCTTGTTTCTATTCTGTACTTTTTAGCACTGAGATGCATCATTAAATTAGGTAATTTTTTAAATTACGGCCCAGCATAGTTTGGTGATTTCTCTGCTCCAGCATGTTTGCTAGGTGAGGCAATTTGCGACAGAGTTGAATCAATTGTCTTTATTCACACAGGTTAATAAACTGTGGTAGACATTACTGAAATTGTGAAAAATTGCGATGTAAGCGTTTTTTAAAATCAGAAAGCTTGTATGATTGAGCTAAACGATTCAAAAAGCAGTAACTAAGCTGTGTGTGGCGGTTGGGTGTTTCTACAGGTGAAACCAGAGAGGAGAGAACTTTCCGAAACTGGATGAACTCGCTGGGTGTGAACCCTCATGTCAACCACCTATACGGGTAAAACTTTGTTCCCTGATGTTGTGAAAACTTCTCACAATTATTCCTCTGGATTAAAGCATTATTAGTGATTTAATTGTGCTCAGTAATTTTGTATATTTTACAACATGCTTCAGTGTTGCTTTCTGAGTAATGCGGCATCTCTGGGGTTTTTTCACAGTGATCTTCAAGATGCCCTGGTCATCCTGCAGCTCTATGAGAGAATCAAAGTTCATGTTGACTGGAACAATAAAGTGAACAGACCTCCTTATCCAAAGATCGGGTCCAACATGAAGAAGGTATGTTTCTTTTTCCTGATGTTGCACAATAGGCTTGATACAGTGTCACGGTTTTATGGTTAGTCAAAAAAGTTTTTTTCATTTTTCCTTGTCTTATTTCTAGTTTTATTTCAAAATATTTATCCCCCATCAGGTCTTTTTCATCATCCATTCAGACTTTCAGTCCAATATGAATCAAGAATTCAGTAATTTAATAAAAGGCACAATAAATACATATGTGAAAATGTATATGTTTGTGTATGACTGCAGCTGGAGAACTGTAATTATGCTGTGGAACTGGGAAAGACTGCAGCCAAATTTTCACTGGTGGGCATTGGAGGCCAAGATCTAAATGATGGGAACCCCACCCTGACCCTAGCTCTGGTCTGGCAGTTAATGAGAAGGTAGATATCCAGCACAGGATTTGATTGCAAAAATGTTCCTTTATTCCTAAAATTCAAGAATTATTATACATTCATACCCACACTTCGTACGCTCTACTTAGAGTAGTCATAAATGCTGCCTGTCTTCTTGTGTTCATTTAGTGGTGTCCATCTTTCTGTTTTTAGATATACCCTGAATGTCCTCGAGGACCTGGGAGAGGGAGAGAAGGTTAACGATGACATCATTGTCAACTGGGTTAATAAAACTTTGGCAGGCGCAGGAAAGAAGACAAAAATCTCAAGCTTTAAGGTACGTGTTGAACCAGATGATACAGTATGCAGTCTGCTTGAACCTACTCTAGCCTTGTCATGCACTCTGAGCAATACTGTCCTTGGTTTACAGGACAAAGAGATCAGCTCCAGCTTGCCCGTGTTGGACCTTATAGATGCCATCCAGCCAGGCTGCGTTAACTACGAACTGGTAAAAACTGGTAGCCTGGCAGAGAGCGACAAGCTGGACAATGCTAAGTAAGTCATGTTTTGTTGATGTATGTGTGCACTGGTGTACAACTTAAAAAACTTTCACAAAAATTATATAACAAGACAAGAATTTTAATTGGAACATTTAATAGTCTTATGTCATGTTTTATTCATTTTTAAGAGCGTTTTAAGAAATGTATGCCAGTAAGTCAGTTTATGTTAGTGACTGGAGCATTTGAGTCAAGAGCCACTTAAGCAGAACCCTTTTGCTCAGATTTAAAGTGCACGTTGCCGTTGAATTTGATCAAATATGTCTGCCAGATAGATTGATGATAAGACCATGGTGTCCCACACAGCCCAGTATGTAGTGCACCAGAGCTGACAGTGAAATAGCCAAATCTGTGTGCCAGCTGAATTATAAAATGTGGGGACTTTTCATCAAGACGACGGAAAGATGACAACTAATACCCCCCCCCCCTCCTCTTTTGCAGATATGCTGTATCCATGGCCAGGAAGATCGGCGCACGTGTGTATGCACTACCTGACGACCTGGTGGAGGTTAAACCCAAAATGGTCATGACCGTGTTTGCTTGCCTGATGGGCAGAGGAATGAAGAGGGCGTAAAAATATATATAAAAAAAACACAAGGACGCTGCGGCCAATCAAAAGCCGACGTCTGACCCACAAGCCATTTGCTGGATGAAAGGCTTCAGGCTGAATAATTTAGCCGTAACTATTACGAAACACAAATAGCAACAAAATCATGTTTAAGTTTGGCAGGACTGGGGTCATATTTGTAAATGGGAATAGGGGAGGGCTGGGGTTTTGGTTTTTTTTTTTGTTTGTTTTTTGTTTGTTTATTTTTTTCTAGACCAGATTTAAGGTTCCAACAGATCTGCGCCTGGTACATGCCTTTCTACCTTATCGATGCAAGATGACCAAAACATATCCGCGACGGAACCTAAGCCATGTCGGACTGTGCCATGTGTATTTTTATTTGCATATTTGATTACGGAGGACCTAATGCGAGTAACTGGTGTCATTTTAAGATGTTCGTCTTGAATCTGACTGCTCTAAACCGTTGTGTGTGTGTGTGTGAACATGGAGACAAGGCCTTATTCATGTGCAGTATTGTCTATATGCAGTACATAATCCTGTGGCCTCTTTATAAGACATCGGGTGAGATGCTTATTTTCCTAGCGTTTTATACACACGTAGAGTTTATGGTAAAGCAGTTAGAACTACATAAACATCTGTTACAGGCAGAAGCTTTAACACATTCCGTAGTTATGATCTCATTTTACTATATGTCTTATGTATACGCAAGTGTGCTTTTTACATACAAAAGGGCGATCCAGACAAAGATAACTATGCATGAACAATCTTTTTTTTAATTTGTTATTTAAAGCAATACACTCACAGGAATTGGACAAAGGATTTAAAAATGAACCAACACTGTGTATACAGTAAAAAAAGGAAAAATGGGAACTTAAAAAAAAAAAGTGAATGAGGTTCAGTGTGGAGCTTGTCTGTGTGGGTAGACTGTAATGTTAATGTCGGGGAGATAAAACTGGAACTGCCTGGATTTATTGGAGCATGTTGACTGGATATATAATGAAGACCAAAGCAATGTAAACATTTCTTGCAACTTGACCATCTGCATCCTGAAAATAAACCAGTTCATAACATATTTCTCTCAATCGCAGTTTTTTTTTATTCATTTAATTTAAAAAAAAGTTCATCTCGAAGAGGTCCTTGAGCAGATAAGGAGTGTGGCTAGGAGTGTGGAGAGAGTGAGTTTAGGAATAATTCAAGACATCAGAATGTGATATTTAAAGATAAAAGAACCTCCTGGATCTTGTAACAGTAAGGAGACGTGTGTGATGGGATCTTTCTGATTTGTACTGCATTAAAACTCAGTGCAAGTATTTACATGAAAGTGAAGTGAAAGTGAAGTATTTGCCTACTGTGCTTGCTCACAGAGGAATGTAACCCATCCGTGCAGTGAAACACACACCAGTGAACACACTTGCCAGAGTAGAGGGGCAGCCCCAAACCACAGCGCCTCAAGGGGCCTCAGTTGTGTCTTGCCCTGTACGAGGATCGAACCCAGAACCTTCCGGTCACAAAACCGGCGGTTGTGAAACTGTAGGAGACAGTCTAGTCTGCTTTCTCTCTTTGTATCAGTCTGCTTGACTATGCAACATCAGGGGGTGTTGGAATACAATCAGAAGTAAAGTGATCTCACCCACTTCTGTATGTATAAGCTCACAGATAAGCCCACGATCGCTTAGTGTTAGCTATGATTGACCACAGAAAGAGAGGGAGAGAGAGTATGCCACCAATCTCTCCCTAAGAGCCTGGCCAGTTCGCTCTCTGGACTCCCGGTTATGGATGGCTGTATGATCAGCCACCTGGGAACCCCTTATCATATATGTACAGTGTTTATTATCAGTATTAGATCATGTCGAGTGCTATGAGAAATACCTGTGAATTAGCTGAAAGTCAACTATTGACCTAGTGTGCTTGCACGTGGATGAATCCGACCTCTGCTGTAAATCCATTTGTGCAGTAAAACACACACATTAGTGAACATGCATACTTGCCTGGAGTGGGGGGACAGCCCCCTTATCCACAGCATCCAAGGAGCGCTTTAGTCATGTCATGTCTGTTGTGGGGATCGAACCGGGGACCTTCCAGTCCAAAGCGTCTGGTTCCTTAGTCACAAGCTTACAGCTGCCCCTAGCTGTTACTATAGAAACAATTCTATTGATTTAATAATTTACTCTAGTGTCTGAGCTACTATTATAGAAAATGAATCCACACCTCCTGAGAAATCAGATTTAAAAATTCAGTCACACTGTCCAGTAATCATGAGGTTTGGTTTTACAGCTTATACTCATGTTTACACTTCTCCGTCCTTTTTCCTCATAAGAAGGATTTATAAAGATGAAGAGCCTGGGTACTCATTATTATCTCTGTCCTGCTACTTGAGAAAGCCCTCATCATAGCTTGATGAGCTGAGGATTAGAGTTTGTGCTGCATCAGTTAGTAGAGCTGATGCTTTATAATCCTTTTCAAACGCAAAAGATCGTTCAGCGGGATCATAAACAGTGTCTGAAATGAAAAGATGGTGTATGGATCCTGCAGAGAGTGTACATAATCGCAATCAAGTGTCAGACAGGCGCTCTTTTGGAAAACCGCCACTCTTGTGCAATCAGCACACTTCAAAAGAGACGACGGCCTGGCTGAATTACAATGAGCTCCGTCGTACAAAAGGACCGTCGTCCCCTTTGGCATGACACACTTAGAAACCTTTCGCTCTCCGACTGATGGGAGTAAAAGAGACTAAACTGGATTTGTCTTCGTTCTGTTTTATAGAAGCTGGACTTAGAAGTGATTGGGGGATGGAGAGGGGGATGTGATATTTGAGGTGCAGTATGGTAATACCTCTTCTCTCATCCTTTCATTCTCTACATCCCCTATCCGCTCTAGTCTACACTGTTCTCTGTCTCCTTCTGTCTTGGTTTGAGTTACAGGTTATCACTGATAGATCTTGTAGACAAACCAACTCGACGGACGAAACCTTCACAGCAATGTCATTTCTATGATGTTCGGATTACTCGAAGATTTTTAATGGTATGGATGAAGTTTTGATGTAAGTGATTAATCAGCAGGACTAATCACAAAGACAGGTGAGTAACGCAAATCAGTCATGAGTTCAAGTCTGAGCTTGAATTTCTTTTATTTATTGACTTGCTGTAGTTATTAACCAACCTGACTGGTGATTTAAATATGGGTTTCATCCAAACTCTAATATATTATTTTATACTATAGTTATTTTTTTTATTTTTTTTATTGAGGAATTGAGTAAAGATATCAGGGAAATAGAAAAATAGGACACATCCAATGAAGAAGGAAACAAACAGTATCTAATAATATGGTCATGGCAAATAAAGGACAGCCTCAGATTTTAATTAAACCCCATAATAACACCCCCCCCCCCCCCCCCCCCCCCCCCCCCAACCCCAATCCCAAAACAAATTACTATATGGTTAAATAAACAGCCGAACTATATACTGTAGTTCTATACTAACATTTATACACTATATCATATATTACACATATTATTATATAATATATGGTTGTAGGCCTCTATCCATGGTGCTTAGGGAGTAGTTGGAGGTTAGGAGCACTTCTGCCGTGTCATGTCAGTTGCTGGGATCGAACCCGAGTCACAAGGCTGGTTTCTTAACCATAAGCCTACTTGTGGATGTCTCATATGTACCACAAAAAGTAAGGAAATTTGTGTTTGGTAGATTATTTCTTTGTGGTAACAGTGCTTCTTTGCAATAAATCTTATACTGTTGGAAAGCCTGTTCATTTCCCTTTTAAATGGTGCCACAATTGTAAGGAACATTAATTTGTGGTATGACCAGTAGAGCTGAGTATTTAGGTTGCACCCATGAAAAATTTGCCAAATCTTCTCTTCCATTGGCAAACAGTTTATTCTGCCATTGGCTCGTTTGGTGTTTGGTGGACTTGATGGCTGAAGTTTGAAAAAAACAAGACATATTTGCAATTTAACAATTTATTCATTTAACAAACAGTTGGATCGTAGGGTCAAAGTGTTAAAAATTTCCTTACTTTTTGTGCTATGTATATATAGAATTGAATATGCAGATAGACCCTTTCCTTATTGTGTTTTCTGTATTTATTGTTATATCTCTTGATTTTCCAATTTAACCCCCAAAAATGTGCAATATATCTTCCTTATCTGTGCTGATTTATCCTGTTGCTCTAACAATACAGTTTCCTGTATGCTTAATAATTATATTTATAATAAATCACACTGAGTCTGTATGTGGAATTTATTAGAGTACCACTGATGTAGACAATAATACTAGGATGCGTTAACATCATCTACATTCCAAGCATGTCATTATGGTAATGAGAGAGGTTTTCCATCCCAATATCATGTCTCCTTGAATGTTACTTTGAATCAGGATGGCTACACTTGAACCTAGGTGTAAAAAAGGTTTGCCATGCAACTGTATCCACATGATTATAATTCAGTTCAATTCATTTCAGGTGTATTGATGAGTCTTTGCAAAATACATGTTCTGGTGGTGTCTTCGTAATGGAATGGGGTTTGTTTAGCTGGATCCAGTCGTTATGAACCCACATAAAAATCTCTGAAGAAATGCTGTCACAGGCATATAACAGGGTCAGTCAAAAAATCCCGGGACTTTTGACTCATGCTGTTGACTGCATTTTAAAAACTGTCATGTTTTTCTGTCTACACTGTGTTCCAAATTATTATGCAAAAAGTGTTTAGGAGTGATAAGGTAAGAATTTTTTTGTTTGTCAGTTAAACTCATTGATGGTGATGTGTGTCAGGGCTCTTTATATCACTGAAAGCAATTGCAGACACCTGTGCTAATTAGTTTGGCAGGTGTGTCCAATTAAAGGCAAGACTACTTAAGAAGGCTGTCCCACATTATTAAGCAGCCTACATTTTCAGCCAAAATGGGAAAGAAAAAGGATGTGTCGGCTGCTGAGAAGCAACAAATTGTGGAGTGTTTAGGTCAAGGCATGACTACAATCAACATTGCCAAGACACT